>JAVSCE010021724.1:0-209614 GCA_032199065.1 Smutsia gigantea | reverse complement strand
ACCTCACTCTAGCCCAGACCTCCCTCTAGCCCAGACCTCCCTCTAGCCCAGACCTCACTCTAGCCCAGAACTCCCTCTAGCCCAGACCTCCCTCTAGCCCAGACCTCACTCTAGCGCAGACCTCACTCTAGCGCAGACCTCAATCTAGTCCAGACCTCACTCTAGCCCAGACCTCACTCTTGCCCAGACCTCACTCTAGCCCAGACCTCACTCCAGCCCAGACCTCACTCTAGCCCAGACCTCCCTCGAGCCCAGACCTCCCTCTAGCCCAGAAGTCACTCTAGCCCTGACCTCCCTCTAGACCAGACCTCCCTCTAGCCCAGACCTCACTCTAGTCCAGACCTCCCTCTAGCCCAGACCTCACTCTAGCCCAGACCTCCCTCTAGCCCAGAAGTCACTCTAGCCCAGACCTCCCTCTAGCCCAGACCTCCCTCTAGCCCAGAAGTCACTCTAGGCCAGACCTCCCTCTAGCCCATACCTCCCTCTAGCCCAGACCTCCCTCTATAGTCCAGACCTCCATCTAGCCCAGCCCTCCTCTAGCCCAGACCTCCCTCTCTAGTCCAGACCTCACTCTAGCACAGACCTCACTCTAGCCCAGACCTCCCTCTAGCCCAGACCTCCCTCTAGCCCAGACCTCACTCTAGCCAGGACCTCACTCTAGCCCAGACCTCCCTCTAGCCCAGACCTCACTCTAGCCCAGACCTCCCACTAGCCCAGACCTCACTCTAGCCCAGCCCTACCTCTCTAGCCCAGACCTCACTCTAGTCCAGCCCTCCCTCTAGCCCAGACCTCCCTCTAGCCCAGACCTCCCTCTAGCCCAGACCTCCCTCTAGCACAGACCTCCCTCTAGCCCAGACCTCACTCTAGCACAGACCTCACTCTCTAGCCCAGACCTCACTCTAGCCCAGACCTCTCTCTAGCCCAGCCCTCCCTCTGTAGTCCAGACCTCACTCTAGCCCAGACCTCACTCTAGCCCAGACCTCATTCTACCCCAGACCTCCCTCTCTAGCACAGACCTCCCTCTAGCCCAGACCTCATTCTAGCCCAGACCTCCCTCTGTAGCCCAGACCTCCCTCTAGCCCAGACCTCCCTCTAGCACAGACCTCCCTCTTGCACAGACCTCACTCTAGCCCAGACCTCACTCTAGCCAAGACCTCACTCTAGCGCAGACCTCACTCTAGCCCACACCTCACTCTAGTCCAGACCTCCCTCTAGCCCAGACCTCCCTCTAGCCCAGAGCTCACTCTAGCCCAGACCTCCCTCTAGCCCAGACCTCACTCTAGCGCAGACCTCACTCTGGTCCAGACCTCACTCTGGCCCAGACCTCACTCTCTCGCCAAGAAGTCACTCTAGCCCAGACCTCACTCTCTAGCCCAGACCTCACTCTCTAGCCCAGACCTCACTCTAGCCCAGACTTTACCCTAGCCCAGACCTCACTCTAGCCCAGACCTCACTCTAGCCCAGACCTCCCTGTAGCCCAGACCTCACTCTAGTCCAGACCTCCCTCTCTAGTCCAGACCACACTCTCTAGCTCAGACCTCACTCTAGCCCAGACCTCACTCTAGCCCAGACCTCCATCTAGCCAAGACCTCCCTCTAGCCCAGACCTCACTCTAGCCCAGACCTCCCTCTAGCCCAGACCTCACTCTAGCCCAGACCTCCCTCTAGCCCAGACCTCCCTCTAGCCCAGAAGTCACTCTAGCCCTGACCTCCCTCTAGCCCAGACCTCCCTCTAGCGCAGACCTCACTCTAGCCCAGACCTCACTCTTGTCCAGGCCTCCCTCTAGCCCAGACCTCACTCTAGCCCAGGCCTCCCTCTAGCCCAGACCTCACTCTAGTCCAGACCTCCCTCTAGCCCAGAAGTCACTCTAGCCCAGACCTCCCTCTAGCCCAGACCTCCCTCTAGCCCAGACCACCCTCTAGCCCAGACCTCCCTCTATAGTCCAGACCTCCCTCTAGCCCAGACCTCCCTCTAGCCCAGACCTCACTCTAGCCCAGACCTCACTCTAGCCCAGACCTCACTCTAGCGCAGACCTCACTCTTGCACAGACCTCACTCTAGCCCAGACCTCACTCCAGCCCAGACCTCACTCTAGCACAGACCTCACTCTAGCCCAGACCTCCCTCTCTAGTCCAGACTTCACTCTAGCACAGACTTCACTCTAGCACAGACCTCAGTCTCTAGCACAGACCTCACTCTAGCCCAGACCTCCCTCTAGCACAGACCTCCCTCTAGCACAGACCTCCCTCTAGCCCAGACCCCACTCTAGCCCAGACCTCCCTCTAGCCCAGTCCTCCCTCTAGCCCAGACCTCCCTCTAGCCCAGACCTCCCTCTAGCACAGACCTCCCTCTAGCACAGACCTCCCTCTAGCCCAGACCTCACTCTAGCACAGACCTCACTCTCTAGCCCAGACCTCCCTCTAGCCCAGACCTCTCTCTAGCCCAGCCCTCCCTATCTAGTCCAGACCTCACTCTAGCCCAGACCTCACTCTAGCCCAGACCTCACTCTACCCCAGACCTCCCTCTCTAGCACATACCTCCCTCTAGCCCAGACCTCACTCTAGCCCAGACCTCATTCTAGCCCAGACCTCCCTCTCTAGCCCAGACCTCCCTCTCTAGCCCAGAACTCCCTCTAGCCCAGACCTCCCTCTAGCACAGACCTCCCTCTAGCACAGACCTCACTCTAGCCCAGACCTCACTCTAGCCCAGACCTCACTCTAGTCCAGACCTCATTCTAGCCCAGACCTCCCTCTCTAGCCCAGACCTCCCTCTAGCCCAGACCTCCCTCTCTACCCCAGACCTCCCTCTCTAGCCCAGACCTCCCTCTAGCCCAGACCTCCCTCTAGCACAGACCTCCCTTTAGCCCAGACCTCCCTCTAGCCCAGACCTCCCTCTAGCCCAGACCTCACTGTAGCCTAGACCTCCCTCTAGCACAGACCTCCCTCTAGCACAGACCTCACTCTAGCCCAGAACTCCGTCTAGCACAGACCTCCCTCTAGCACAGACCTCACTCTAGCCCAGACCTCACTCTAGCCCAGACCTCCCTCTAGCCCAGACCTCACTCTAGCCCAGACCTCACTCTAGCACAGACCTCACTCTAGCCCAGACCTCCCTCTCTAGTCCAGACCTCACTCTAGCACAGACTTCACTCTAGCACAGACCTCAGTCTCTAGTCCAGACCTCCCTCTAGCCCAGACCTCCCTCTAGCCCAGACCTCACTCTAGTCCAGACCTCCCTCTAGCCCAGACCTCCCTCTAGCCCAGACCTCACTCTAGCCCAGACCTCACTCTAGCCCAGACCTCACTCTAGCGCAGACCTCACTCTTGCACAGACCTCACTCTAGCCCAGACCTCACTCCAGCCCAGACCTCCCTCTAGCTCAGACCTCACTCTAGCCCAGACCTCCCTCTCTCCCAGACGTCCCTCTAGCCCAGACCTCACTCTAGCCCAGACCTCCCTCTAGCACAGACCTCACTCTAGTCCAGACATCCCTCTAGCCCAGACCTCCCTCTAGCACAGAGCTCCCTCTAGCCCAGACCTCCCTCTAGCACAGATCTCCCTCTAGCACAGACTTTCACTCTAGCCCAGACCTCACTCTAGCGCAGACCTCACTCTTGCACAGACCTCACTCTAGCCCAGACCGCACTCCAGCCCAGAGCTCCCTCTAGCCCAGACCTCACTCTAGCCCAGACCTCCCTCTATCCCAGACGTCCCTCTAGCCCAGACCTCACTCTAGCCCAGACCTCCCTCTAGGCCAGACCTCCCTCTAGCACAGACCTCCCTCTAGCCCAGACCTCCCTCTAGCACAGACCTCCCTCTAGCACAGACCTCACTCTAGGCCAGACCTCACTCTAGCACAGACCTCACTCTAGCCCAGACCTCCCTCTAGCCCAGACCTCCCTCTATAGTCCACACCTCCCTCTAGCCCAGACCTCCCTCTAGCCCAGACCTCCCTCTAGCCCAGACCTCACTCTACCGCAGACCTCACTCTGGTCCAGACCTCACTCTGGCCCAGACCTCACTCTCTCGCCCAGAAGTCACTCTAGCCCAGACCTCCCTCTAGCCCAGAACTCCCTCTAGCCCAGACCTCCCTCTACCCCAGACCTCACTCTCTAGCCCAGACCTCCCTCTACCCCAGACCTCCCTCTACCCCAGACCTCACTCTCTAGCCCAGACCTCCCTCTAGCCCAGACCTCACTCAAGCCCAGATCTCCCTCTAGCCCAGACCTCACTCTAGCGCAGACCTCACTCTAGCACAGACCTCCCTCTAGCCCAGACTTCACTCTAGCCCAGACCTCACTCTAGTCCAGGCCTCACTCAAGCCCAGACATCATTCTCTAGTCCAGACCTACCTCTAGCCCAGACCTCACTGTATCGCAGACCTCACTCTAGCCCAGACCTCACTCTAGTCCAGGCCTCACTCTAGCCCAGACCTCCCTCTAGCCCAGAACTCCCTCTAGCCCAGACCTAACTCTAGCCCAGACCTCACTCTAGCCCAGACCTCACTCTACCCCAGACCTCCCTCTCTAGCACATACCTCCCTCTAGCCCAGACCTCACTCTAGCCCAGACCTCATTCTAGCCCAGACCTCCCTCTCTAGCCCAGACCTCCCTCTCTAGCCCAGACCTCCCTCTAGCCCAGACCTCCCTCTAGCACAGACCTCCCTCTAGCACAGACCTCACTCTAGCCCAGACCTCACTCTAGCCCAGACCTCACTCTAGCGCAGACCTCACTCTAGCCCACACCTCACTCTAGTCCAGACCTCCCTCTAGCACAGACCTCCCTCTAGCCCAGACCTCACTCTAGCCCAGACCTCCCTCTAGCCCAGACCTCACTGTAGCCTAGACCTCCCTCTAGCACAGACATCCCTCTAGCACAGACCTCACTCTAGCCCAGAACTCCGTCTAGCACAGACCTCCCTCTAGCACAGACCTCACTCTAGCCCAGACCTCACTCTAGCCCAGACCTCTCTCTAGCCCAGACCTCACTCTAGCCCAGACCTCACTCTAGCACAGACCTCACTCTAGCCCAGACCTCCCTCTCTAGTCCAGACCTCACTCTAGCCCAGACTTCCCTCTAGTCCAGAACTCACTCTAGTCCAACCTCACTCTAGCACACACCTCCCTCTAGCCCAGACCTCACTCTCTAGCCCAGACCTCCCTCTACCGCAGACCTCACTCTAACCCAGACCTCCCTCTAGCCCAGACCTCACTCTAGTCCAGACCTCACTCTAGCGCAGACCTCAATCTAGTCCAGACCTCACTCTAGCGCAGACCTCACTCTATTCCAGACCTCCCTCTAGCCCAGACCTCACTCTAGTCCAGACCTCACTCTAGCCCAGACCTCACTCTAGCCCAGACCTCCCTCTAGCCCATACCTCACTCTAGTCCAGACTTCACTCTAGTCCAGACCTCCCTCTAGCCCAGACCTCACTCTAGTCCAGACCTCCCTCTAGCCCAGACCTCACTCTAGTCCAGACCTCACTCTAGTCCAGACCTCACTCTAGCGCAGACCTCACTCTAGCCCAAACCTCCCTCTAGCCCAGACCTCACTCTAGTCCAGACCTCACTCTAGTCCAGACCTCACTCTAGCGCAGACCTCACTCTATTCCAGACCTCCCTCTAGCCCAGACCTCACTCTAGTCCAGACTTCACTCTAGTCCAGACCTCCCTCTCGCCCAGACCTCCCTCTAGCCCAGACCTCCCTCTAGCCCAGACCTCCCTCTAGCCCAGACCTCACTCTAGTCCAGGCATCACTCTAGCACAGACCTCACTCTAGCGCAGACCTCCCTCTAGCCCAGACCTCCCTCTAGCGCAGACCTCACTCTAGCCCAACCTCACTCTAGCGCAGACCTCACTCTAGTCCAGACCTCACTCTAGCCCAACCTCACTCTAGCGCAGACCTCACTCTAGTCCAGACCTCACTCTAGCCCAGACCTCACTCTAGTCCAGACCTCACTCTAGCCCAGACCTCCCTCTAGCCCAGAACTCACTCTAGTCCAGACCTCACTCTAGCGCAGACGTCACTCTAGCCCAGACTTCCCTCTAGCCCAGACCTCACTCTAGCGCAGACCTCACTCTAGCCCAGACTTCCCTCTAGCCCAGACCTCCCTCTAGCGCAGACCTCCCTCTAGCGCAGACCTCCCTCTAGCCCAGACCTCCCTCTAGCCCAGACCTCCCTCTAGCTCAGAACTCACTCTAGCGCAGACCTCACTCTAGTCCAGACCTCACTCTAGCGCAGACCTCCCTCTAGCGCAGACCTCCCTCTAGCCCAGACCTCCCTCTAGCCCAGACCTCCCTGTAGCCTAGACCTCACTCTATCCCAGACCTCCCTCAAGCCCAGACCTCACTCTAGCGCAGACCTCACTCTAGTCCAGACCTCACTCTAGCGCAGACCTCCCTCTAGCGCAGACCTCACTCTAGTCCAGACCTCACTCTAGCGCAGACCTCCCTCTCTACCCCAGACCTCACTCTAGCCCAGACCTCACTCTAGCCCAGACCTCACTCTAGCCCAGACCTCACTCACTAGCCCAGACCTCACTCTATTCCAGACCTCACTCTCTACCCCAGACCTCACTCTAGCCCAGACCTCACTCTCTAGCCCAGACCTCACTCTAGCCCAGACCTCACTCTCTAGCCCAGACCTCACTCTAGTCCAGACCTCACTCTAGCCCAGACCTCACTCTAGCCCAGACCTCACTCTCTAGCCCAGACCTCACTCTAGCCCAGACCTCACTCTAGCCCAGAACTCACTCTCTAGCCCAGACATCACTCTAGTCCAGACCTCACTCTAGCCCAGTCCTCACTCTAGCGCAGACCTCACTCTAGCGCAGACCTCCCTCTAGCCCAGACCTCCCTCTAGCCCAGACCTCACTCTAGCGCAGACCTCACTCTAGCACAGACCTCACTCTAGCCCAGACGTCACTCTAGCCCAGACCTCCCTCTAGCCCAGACCTCCCTCTAGCCCAGACCTCCCTCTAGCCCAGACCTCCCTCTAGCCCAGACCTCACTCTAGTCCAGACCTCCCTCTAGCCCAGACCTCACTCTAGCCCAGACCTCCCTCTAGCCCAGAAGTCACTCTAGCCCAGACCTCCCTCTAGCCCAGACCTCCCTCTAGCCCAGACCTCCCCCTAGCCCAGACCTCCCCCTAGCCCAGACCTCCCTCTAGCCCAGACCTCCCCCTAGCCCAGACCTCACTCTAGCCCAGACCTCCCTCTAGCCCAGACCTCACTCTAGCCCAGACCTCACTCTGGCACAGACCTCACTCTAGCGCAGACCGCACTCTAGCCCAACCTCACTCTAGCGCAGACCTCACTCTAGCCCAGACCTCACTCTAGTCCAGACCTCACTGTAGTCCAGGCATCACTCTAGCCCAGACCTCCCTCTAGCCAAGACCTCCCTCTAGCCCAGACCTCACTCTAGCCCAGAACTCACTCTAGTCCAGACCTCACTCTAGCGCAGACCTCACTCTAGCCCAGACCTCGCTCTAGCCCAGACCTCAGTCTAGTCCAGACCTCCCTCTAGCGCAGACCTCACTCTAGCCCAGACCTCACTCTAGTCCAGACCTCACTCTAGCCCAGACCTCCCTCTAGCCCAGACCTCACTCTCTAGCCCAGACCTCCCTCTAGCCCAGACCTCACTCTAGCGCAGACATCACTCTAGTCCAGACCTCCCTCTAGCGCAGACCTCACTCTAGTCCAGACCTCACTCTAGCGCAGACCTCACTCTAGTCCAGACCTCACTCTAGCCCAGACCTCACTCTAGCCCAGAACTCACTCTAGCGCAGACCTCCCTCTAGCGCAGACCTCACTCTAGTCCAGACCTCACTCTAGCGCAGACCTCACTCTAGTCCAGACCTCACTCCAGCCCAGACCTCACTCTAGCCCAGACCTCACTCTAGCGCAGACCTCCCTCTAGCGCAGACCTCACTCTAGTCCAGACCTCACTCTAGCGCAGACCTCACTCTAGTCCAGACCTCACTCTAGCCCAGACCTCACTCTAGCCCAGACCTCACTCTAGCCCAGACCTCACTCTAGCACAGACCTCAATCTAGCCCAGACCTCACTCTAGTCCAGATCTCCCTCTAGCCCAGACCTCCCTCTAGCCCAGACCTCACTCTAGCCCAGAACTCACTCTAGCCCAGACCTCACTCTAGCGCAGACCTCACTCTTGCCCAGACCTCACTCTAGGCCAGACCTCACTCCAGCCCAGACCTCCCTCTAGCCCAGACCTCACTCTAGCCCAGACCTCCCTCTAGCCCAGACCTCCCTCTAGCCCAGACCTCACTCTAGCCCAGAACTCCCTCTAGCCCAGACCTCCCTCTAGCCCAGACCTCACTCTAGCGCAGACCTCACTCTAGCGCAGACCTCAATCTAGTCCAGACCTCACTCTAGCCCAGACCTCACTCTTGCCCAGACCTCACTCTAGCCCAGACCTCACTCCAGCCCAGACCTCACTCTAGCCCAGACCTCCCTCGAGCCCAGACCTCCCTCTAGCCCAGAAGTCACTCTAGCCCTGACCTCCCTCTAGACCAGACCTCCCTCTAGCCCAGACCTCACTCTAGTCCAGACCTCCCTCTAGCCCAGACCTCACTCTAGCCCAGACCTCCCTCTAGCCCAGAAGTCACTCTAGCCCAGACCTCCCTCTAGCCCAGACCTCCCTCTAGCCCAGAAGTCACTCTAGGCCAGACCTCCCTCTAGCCCATACCTCCCTCTAGCCCAGACCTCCCTCTATAGTCCAGACCTCCATCTAGCCCAGCCCTCCTCTAGCCCAGACCTCCCTCTCTAGTCCAGACCTCACTCTAGCACAGACCTCACTCTAGCCCAGACCTCCCTCTAGCCCAGACCTCCCTCTAGCCCAGACCTCACTCTAGCCAGGACCTCACTCTAGCCCAGACCTCCCTCTAGCCCAGACCTCACTCTAGCCCAGACCTCCCACTAGCCCAGACCTCACTCTAGCCCAGCCCTACCTCTCTAGCCCAGACCTCACTCTAGTCCAGCCCTCCCTCTAGCCCAGACCTCCCTCTAGCCCAGACCTCCCTCTAGCCCAGACCTCCCTCTAGCACAGACCTCCCTCTAGCCCAGACCTCACTCTAGCACAGACCTCACTCTCTAGCCCAGACCTCACTCTAGCCCAGACCTCTCTCTAGCCCAGCCCTCCCTCTGTAGTCCAGACCTCACTCTAGCCCAGACCTCACTCTAGCCCAGACCTCATTCTACCCCAGACCTCCCTCTCTAGCACAGACCTCCCTCTAGCCCAGACCTCATTCTAGCCCAGACCTCCCTCTGTAGCCCAGACCTCCCTCTAGCCCAGACCTCCCTCTAGCACAGACCTCCCTCTTGCACAGACCTC
The DNA here is from genome assembly GCA_032199065.1 of Smutsia gigantea. NCBI lineage: Eukaryota > Metazoa > Chordata > Mammalia > Pholidota > Manidae > Smutsia > Smutsia gigantea. Next base: position 200,266 of record JAVSCE010021724.1, on the reverse strand, counting down.
ACTCTAGCCCAGACCTCACTCTAGCCAAGACCTCACTCTAGCGCAGACCTCACTCTAGCCCACACCTCACTCTAGTCCAGACCTCCCTCTAGCCCAGACCTCCCTCTAGCCCAGAGCTCACTCTAGCCCAGACCTCCCTCTAGCCCAGACCTCACTCTAGCGCAGACCTCACTCTGGTCCAGACCTCACTCTGGCCCAGACCTCACTCTCTCGCCAAGAAGTCACTCTAGCCCAGACCTCACTCTCTAGCCCAGACCTCACTCTCTAGCCCAGACCTCACTCTAGCCCAGACCTCCCTCTAGCCCAGACCTCACTCTAGCCCAGACCTCACTCTAGCCCAGACCTCCCTGTAGCCCAGACCTCACTCTAGTCCAGACCTCCCTCTCTAGTCCAGACCACACTCTCTAGCCCAGACCTCACTCTAGCCCAGACCTCACTCTAGCCCAGACCTCCCTCTAGCCAAGACCTCCCTCTAGCCCAGACCTCACTCTAGCCCAGACCTCCCTCTAGCCCAGACCTCACTCTAGCCCAGACCTCCCTCTAGCCCAGACCTCCCTCTAGCCCAGAAGTCACTCTAGCCCTGACCTCCCTCTAGCCCAGACCTCCCTCTAGCGCAGACCTCACTCTAGCCCAGACCTCACTCTAGTCCAGGCCTCCCTCTAGCCCAGACCTCACTCTAGCCCAGGCCTCCCTCTAGCCCAGACCTCACTCTAGTCCAGACCTCCCTCTAGCCCAGAAGTCACTCTAGCCCAGACCTCCCTCTAGCCCAGACCTCCCTCTAGCCCAGACCACCCTCTAGCCCAGACCTCCCTCTATAGTCCAGACCTCCCTCTAGCCCAGCCCTCCCTCTAGCCCAGCCCTCCCTCTCTAGTCCAGACCTCACTCTAGCACAGACCTCACTCTAGCACAGACCTCACTCTAGCCCAGACCTCCCTCTAGCGCAGACCTCCCTCTAGCGCAGACCTCACTCTAGCCCAGACCTCCCTCTAGCCCAGACCTCACTCTAGCCCAGACCTCACTCTAGCACAGACCTCACTCTAGCCCAGACCTCCCTCTAGCCGGGACTCCCTCTAGCCCAGACCTCCCTCTAGCCCAGACCTCACTCTAGCCCAGACCTCCCTCTAGCCCAGACCCCACTCTAGCCCAGACCTCCCTCTAGCCCAGTCCTCCCTCTAGCCCAGACCTCCCTCTAGCCCAGACCTCCCTCTAGCACAGACCTCCCTCTAGCACAGACCTCCCTCTAGACCAGACCTCACTCTAGCACAGACCTCACTCTCTAGCCCAGACCTCACTCTAGCCCAGACCTCTCTCTAGCCCAGCCCTCCCTATCTAGTCCAGACCTCACTCTAGCCCAGACCTCACTCTAGCCCAGTCCTCACTCTACCCCAGACCTCCCTCTCTAGCACAGACCTCCCTCTAGCCCAGACCTCCCTCTAGCCCAGCTAGCCCAGACCTCCCTCTCACAGACCTCACTCTAGCCCAGACCTCACTCTAGCCCAGACCTCACTCTAGTCCAGACCTCATTCTAGCCCAGACCTCCCTCTCTAGCCCAGACCTCCCTCTAGCCCAGACCTCCCTCTAGCACAGACCTCCCTCTAGCACAGACCTCACTCTAGCCCAGACCTCACTCTAGCCCACACCTCACTCTAGTCCAGACCTCCCTCTAGCACAGACCTCCCTCTAGCCCAGACCTCACTCTAGCCCAGACCTCCCTCTAGCCCAGACCTCACTGTAGCCTAGACCTCCCTCTAGCACAGACCTCCCTCTAGCACAGACCTCACTCTAGCCCAGAACTCCGTCTAGCACAGACCTCCCTCTAGCACAGACCTCACTCTAGCCCAGACCTCACTCTAGCCCAGACCTCCCTCTAGCCCAGACCTCACTCTAGCCCAGACCTCACTCTAGCACAGACCTCACTCTAGCCCAGACCTCCCTCTCTAGTCCAGACCTCACTCTAGCACAGACTTCACTCTAGCACAGACCTCAGTCTCTAGTCCAGACCTCCCTCTAGCCCAGACCTCCCTCTAGCCCAGACCTCACTCTAGTCCAGACCTCCCTCTAGCCCAGACCTCCCTCTAGCCCAGACCTCACTCTAGCCCAGACCTCACTCTAGCCCAGACCTCACTCTAGCGCAGACCTCACTCTTGCACAGACCTCACTCTTGCCCAGAACTCACTCCAGCCCAGACCTCACTCTAGCACAGACCTCACTCTAGCCCAGACCTCCCTCTCTAGTCCAGACCTCACTCTAGCACAGACTTCACTCTAGCACAGACCTCAGTCTCTAGCACAGACCTCACTCTAGCCCAGACCTCCCTCTAGCCGGGACTCCCTCTAGCCCAGACCTCCCTCTAGCCCAGACCTCACTCTAGCCCAGACCTCCCTCTAGCCCAGACCCCACTCTAGCCCAGACCTCCCTCTAGCCCAGTCCTCCCTCTAGCCCAGACCTCCCTCTAGCCCAGACCTCCCTCTAGCACAGACCTCCCTCTAGCACAGACCTCCCTCTAGCCCAGACCTCACTCTAGCACAGACCTCACTCTCTAGCCCAGACCTCACTCTAGCCCAGACCTCTCTCTAGCCCAGCCCTCCCTATCTAGTCCAGACCTCACTCTAGCCCAGACCTCACTCTAGCCCAGACCTCACTCTACCCCAGACCTCCCTCTCTAGCACATACCTCCCTCTAGCCCAGACCTCACTCTAGCCCAGACCTCATTCTAGCCCAGACCTCCCTCTGTAGCCCAGACCTCCACTCTCTCCTAGCCCAGACCTCCCTCTGGCCCAGACCTCCCTCTAGCACTCAGACCTCCCTCTGGCACAGCAGACCTCACTCCCCAGACACCTCTAGCCCAGACCTCCTCTAGTCCAGACCTCATTCCTAGCCAGACCTCCCCTCTCTAGCCCAGACCTCCCTCAGCCCAGACCCTCTAGCCCAGACCTCCCTCTAGCACAGACCTCCCTCTAGCCCAGACCTCACTCTAGCCCAGACCTCCCTCTAGCCCAGACCTGACTGTAGCCTAGACCTCCCTCTAGCACAGACCTCCCTCTAGCACAGACCTCACTCTAGCCCAGAACTCCGTCTAGCACAGACCTCCCTCTAGCACAGACCTCACTCTAGCCCAGACCTCACTCTAGCCCAGACCTCCCTCTAGAACAGACCTCACTCTAGCCCAGACCTCACTCTAGCACAGACCTCACTCTAGCCCAGACCTCCCTCTCTAGTCCAGACCTCACTCTAGCACAGACTTCACTCTAGCACAGACCTCAGTCTCTAGTCCAGACCTCCCTCTAGCCCAGACCTCCCTCTAGCCCAGACCTCACTCTAGTCCAGACCTCCCTCTAGCCCAGACCTCCCTCTAGCCCAGACCTCACTCTAGCCCAGACCTCACTCTAGCCCAGACCTCACTCTAGCGCAGACCTCACTCTTGCACAGACCTCACTCTTGCCCAGAACTCACTCCAGCCCAGACCTCACTCTAGCACAGACCTCACTCTAGCCCAGACCTCCCTCTCTAGTCCAGACCTCACTCTAGCACAGACTTCACTCTAGCACAGACCTCAGTCTCTAGCACAGACCTCACTCTAGCCCAGACCTCCCTCTAGCCGGGACTCCCTCTAGCCCAGACCTCCCTCTAGCCCAGACCTCACTCTAGCCCAGACCTCCCTCTAGCCCAGACCCCACTCTAGCCCAGACCTGCCTCTAGCCCAGTCCTCCCTCTAGCCCAGACCTCCCTCTAGCCCAGACCTCCCTCTAGCACAGACCTCCCTCTAGCACAGACCTCCCTCTAGCCCAGACCTCACTCTAGCACAGACCTCACTCTCTAGCCCAGACCTCCCTCTAGCCCAGACCTCTCTCTAGCCCAGCCCTCCCTATCTAGTCCAGACCTCACTCTAGCCCAGACCTCACTCTAGCCCAGACCTCACTCTACCCCAGACCTCCCTCTCTAGCACATACCTCCCTCTAGCCCAGACCTCACTCTAGCCCAGACCTCATTCTAGCCCAGACCTCCCTCTCTAGCCCAGACCTCCCTCTCTAGCCCAGACCTCCCTCTAGCCCAGACCTCCCTCTAGCACAGACCTCCCTCTAGCACAGACCTCACTCTAGCCCAGACCTCACTCTAGCCCAGACCTCACTCTAGTCCAGACCTCATTCTAGCCCAGACCTCCCTCTCTAGCCCAGACCTCCCTCTAGCCCAGACCTCCCTCTAGCCCAGACCTCCCTCTAGCACAGACCTCCCTCTAGCCCAGACCTCCCTCTAGCCCAGACCTCACTGTAGCCTAGACCTCCCTCTAGCACAGACCTCCCTCTAGCACAGACCTCACTCTAGCACAGAACTCCGTCTAGCACAGACCTCCCTCTAGCACAGACCTCACTCTAGCCCAGACCTCACTCTAGCCCAGACCTCCCTCTAGAACAGACCTCACTCTAGCCCAGACCTCACTCTAGCACAGACCTCACTCTAGCCCAGACCTCCCTCTCTAGTCCAGACCTCACTCTAGCACAGACTTCACTCTAGCACAGACCTCAGTCTCTAGTCCAGACCTCCCTCTAGCCCAGACCTCCCTCTAGCCCAGACCTCACTCTAGTCCAGACCTCCCTCTAGCCCAGACCTCCCTCTAGCCCAGACCTCACTCTAGCCCAGACCTCACTCTAGCCCAGACCTCACTCTAGCGCAGACCTCACTCTTGCACAGACCTCACTCTAGCCCAGACCTCACTCCAGCCCAGACCTCCCTCTAGCTCAGACCTCACTCTAGCCCAGACCTCCCTCTCTCCCAGACGTCCCTCTAGCCCAGACCTCACTCTAGCCCAGACCTCCCTCTAGCACAGACCTCACTCTAGTCCAGACATCCCTCTAGCCCAGACCTCCCTCTAGCACAGAGCTCCCTCTAGCCCAGACCTCCCTCTAGCACAGATCTCCCTCTAGCACAGACTTTCACTCTAGCCCAGACCTCACTCTAGCCCAGACCTCACTCTAGCGCAGACCTCACTCTTGCACAGACCTCACTCTAGCCCAGACCGCACTCCAGCCCAGAGCTCCCTCTAGCCCAGACCTCACTCTAGCCCAGACCTCCCTCTATCCCAGACGTCCCTCTAGCCCAGACCTCACTCTAGCCCAGACCTCCCTCTAGGCCAGACCTCCCTCTAGCACAGACCTCCCTCTAGCCCAGACCTCCCTCTAGCACAGACCTCCCTCTAGCACAGACCTCACTCTAGGCCAGACCTCACTCTAGCACAGACCTCACTCTAGCCCAGACCTCCCTCTAGCCCAGACCTCCCTCTATAGTCCACACCTCCCTCTAGCCCAGACCTCCCTCTAGCCCAGACCTCCCTCTAGCCCAGACCTCACTCTACCGCAGACCTCACTCTGGTCCAGACCTCACTCTGGCCCAGACCTCACTCTCTCGCCCAGAAGTCACTCTAGCCCAGACCTCCCTCTAGCCCAGAACTCCCTCTAGCCCAGACCTCCCTCTACCCCAGACCTCACTCTCTAGCCCAGACCTCCCTCTACCCCAGACCTCCCTCTACCCCAGACCTCACTCTCTAGCCCAGACCTCCCTCTAGCCCAGACCTCACTCAAGCCCAGATCTCCCTCTAGCCCAGACCTCACTCTAGCGCAGACCTCACTCTAGCACAGACCTCCCTCTAGCCCAGACTTCACTCTAGCCCAGACCTCACTCTAGTCCAGGCCTCACTCAAGCCCAGACATCATTCTCTAGTCCAGACCTACCTCTAGCCCAGACCTCACTCTATCGCAGACCTCACTCTAGCCCAGACCTCACTCTAGTCCAGGCCTCACTCTAGCCCAGACCTCCCTCTAGCCCAGAACTCCCTCTAGCCCAGACCTAACTCTAGCCCAGACCTCACTCTAGCCCAGACCTCACTCTACCCCAGACCTCCCTCTCTAGCACATACCTCCCTCTAGCCCAGACCTCACTCTAGCCCAGACCTCATCTCTAGCCCAGACCTCCCTCTCTAGCCCAGACCTCCCTCTAGCCCAGACCTCCCTCTAGCACAGACCTCCCTCTAGCACAGACCTCACTCTAGCCCAGACCTCACTCTAGCCCAGACCTCACTCTAGCGCAGACCTCACTCTAGCCCACACCTCACTCTAGTCCAGACCTCCCTCTAGCACAGACCTCCCTCTAGCCCAGACCTCACTCTAGCCCAGACCTCCCTCTAGCCCAGACCTCACTGTAGCCTAGACCTCCCTCTAGCACAGACATCCCTCTAGCACAGACCTCACTCTAGCCCAGAACTCCGTCTAGCACAGACCTCCCTCTAGCACAGACCTCACTCTAGCCCAGACCTCACTCTAGCCCAGACCTCTCTCTAGCCCAGACCTCACTCTAGCCCAGACCTCACTCTAGCACAGACCTCACTCTAGCCCAGACCTCCCTCTCTAGTCCAGACCTCACTCTAGCCCAGACTTCCCTCTAGTCCAGAACTCACTCTAGTCCAACCTCACTCTAGCACACACCTCCCTCTAGCCCAGACCTCACTCTCTAACCCAGACCTCCCTCTAGCCCAGACCTCACTCTAGTCCAGACCTCACTCTAGCGCAGACGTCACTCTAGTCCAGACCTCACTCTAGCGCAGACCTCACTCTATTCCAGACCTCCCTCTAGCCCAGACCTCACTCTAGTCCAGACCTCACTCTAGCCCAGACCTCACTCTAGCCCAGACCTCCCTCTAGCCCATACCTCACTCTAGTCCAGACTTCACTCTAGTCCAGACCTCCCTCTAGCCCAGACCTCACTCTAGTCCAGACCTCCCTCTAGCCCAGACCTCACTCTAGTCCAGACCTCACTCTAGTCCAGACCTCACTCTAGCGCAGACCTCACTCTAGCCCAAACCTCCCTCTAGCCCAGACCTCACTCTAGTCCAGACCTCACTCTAGTCCAGACCTCACTCTAGCGCAGACCTCACTCTATTCCAGACCTCCCTCTAGCCCAGACCTCACTCTAGTCCAGACTTCACTCTAGTCCAGACCTCCCTCTCGCCCAGACCTCCCTCTAGCCCAGACCTCCCTCTAGCCCAGACCTCCCTCTAGCCCAGACCTCACTCTAGTCCAGGCATCACTCTAGCACAGACCTCACTCTAGCGCAGACCTCCCTCTAGCCCAGACCTCCCTCTAGCGCAGACCTCACTCTAGCCCAACCTCACTCTAGCGCAGACCTCACTCTAGTCCAGACCTCACTCTAGCCCAACCTCACTCTAGCGCAGACCTCACTCTAGTCCAGACCTCACTCTAGCCCAGACCTCACTCTAGTCCAGACCTCACTCTAGCCCAGACCTCCCTCTAGCCCAGAACTCACTCTAGTCCAGACCTCACTCTAGCGCAGACGTCACTCTAGCCCAGACTTCCCTCTAGCCCAGACCTCACTCTAGCGCAGACCTCACTCTAGCCCAGACTTCCCTCTAGCCCAGACCTCCCTCTAGCGCAGACCTCCCTCTAGCGCAGACCTCCCTCTAGCCCAGACCTCCCTCTAGCCCAGACCTCCCTCTAGCTCAGAACTCACTCTAGCGCAGACCTCACTCTAGTCCAGACCTCACTCTAGCGCAGACCTCCCTCTAGCGCAGACCTCCCTCTAGCCCAGACCTCCCTCTAGCCCAGACCTCCCTGTAGCCTAGACCTCACTCTATCCCAGACCTCCCTCAAGCCCAGACCTCACTCTAGCGCAGACCTCACTCTAGTCCAGACCTCACTCTAGCGCAGACCTCCCTCTAGCGCAGACCTCACTCTAGTCCAGACCTCACTCTAGCGCAGACCTCCCTCTCTACCCCAGACCTCACTCTAGCCCAGACCTCACTCTCTAGCCCAGACCTCACTCTAGCCCAGACCTCACTCTCTAGCCCAGACCTCACTCTATTCCAGACCTCACTCTCTACCCCAGACCTCACTCTAGCCCAGACCTCACTCTCTAGCCCAGACCTCACTCTAGCCCAGACCTCACTCTCTAGCCCAGACCTCACTCTAGTCCAGACCTCACTCTAGCCCAGACCTCACTCTAGCCCAGACCTCACTCTCTAGCCCAGACCTCACTCTAGCCCAGACCTCACTCTAGCCCAGAACTCACTCTCTAGCCCAGACCTCACTCTAGTCCAGACCTCACTCTAGCCCAGTCCTCACTCTAGCGCAGACCTCACTCTAGCGCAGACCTCCCTCTAGCCCAGACCTCCCTCTAGCCCAGACCTCACTCTAGCGCAGACCTCACTCTAGCACAGACCTCACTCTAGCCCAGACGTCACTCTAGCCTAGACCTCCCTCTAGCCCAGACCTCACTCTAGCCCAGACCTCCCTCTAGCCCAGACCTCCCTCTAGCCCAGACCTCACTCTAGCGCAGACCTCACTCTAGCCCAGACCTCCCTCTAGCCCAGACCTCCCTCTAGCCCAGACCTCACTCTAGCATAGACCTCACTCTAGCACAGACCTCACTCTAGTCCAGACCTCACTCTAGCGCAGACCTCACTCTAGCCCAGACCTCCCTCTAGCCCAGAACTCCCTCTAGCCCAGACCTCACTCTAGCGCAGACTTCACTCTAGCAGACCTCACTCTAGCCCAGACGTCACTCTAGCCGAGACCTCACTCTAGCCCAGACGTCACTCTAGCCCAGACCTCCCTCTAGCCCAGACCTCACTCTAGCGCAGACCTCACTCTAGCACAGACCTCACCCTAGCGCAGACCTCACTCTAGCCCAGACCTCACTCTAGCGCAGACCTCACTCTAGCCCAGACCTCACTCTAGCGCAGGCCTCACTCTAGCCCAGACCTCACTCTAGCGCAGACCTCACTCTAGTCCAGACCTCACTCCAGCCCAGACCTCCCTCTAGCCCAGACCTCACTCTAGCGCAGACCTCACTCTAGCCCAGACCTCACTCTAGCGCAGACCTCACTCTAGCACAGACCTCACTCTAGCGCAGACCTCACTCTAGCACAGACCTCACTCTAGCGCAGACCTCCCTCTCTAGTCCAGACCTCCCTCTAGCCCAGACCTCCCTGTAGCCCAGACCTCCCTCTAGCCCAGACCTCCCCCTAGCCCAGACCTCCCTCTAGCCCAGACCTCACTCTAGCCCAGACCTCACTCTAGCCCAGACTTCCCTCTAGTCCAGAACTCACTCTAGTCCAACCTCACTCTAGCACACACCTCCCTCTAGCCCAGACCTCACACTAGTCCAGACCTCACTCTAGCGCAGACCTCACTCTAGCGCAGACCTCACTCTAGTCCAGACCTCACTCTAGCGCAGACCTCACTCTATTCCAGACCTCACTCTAGTCCAGACCTCACTCTAGCACAGACCTCACTCTAGCGCAGACCTCACTATAGCCCAGACCTCACTCTAGTCCAGACCTCACTGTAGTCCAGGCATCACTCTAGCCCAGACCTCCCTCTAGCCCAGACCTCCCTCTAGCCCAGACCTCACTCTAGCCCAGAACTCACTCTAGTCCAGACCTCACTCTAGCGCAGACCTCACTCTAGCCCAGACCTCCCTCTAGCCCAGACCTCAGTCTAGTCCAGACCTCCCTCTAGCGCAGACCTCACTCTAGCCCAGACCTCACTCTAGTCCAGACCTCACTCTAGCCCAGACCTCCCTCTAGCCCAGACCTCACTCTCTAGCCCAGACCTCCCTCTAGCCCAAACCTCACTCTAGCGCAGACCTCACTCTAGTCCAGACCTCCCTCTAGCGCAGACCTCAATCTAGTCCAGACCTCACTCTAGCGCAGACCTCACTCTAGTCCAGACCTCACTCTAGCCCAGACCTCACTCTAGCCCAGACCTCACTCTAGCGCAGACCTCCCTCTAGCGCAGACCTCACTCTAGTCCAGACCTCACTCTAGCGCAGACCTCACTCTAGTCCAGACCTCACTCCAGCCCAGACCTCACTCTAGCCCAGACCTCACTCTAGCGCAGACCTCCCTCTAGCGCAGACCTCACTCTAGTCCAGACCTCACTCTAGCGCAGACCTCACTCTAGCGCAGACCTCAATCTAGTCCAGACCTCACTCTAGCCCAGACCTCACTCTTGCCCAGACCTCCCTCGAGCCCAGACCTCCCTCTAGCCCAGAAGTCACTCTAGCCCTGACCTCCCTCTAGCCCAGACCTCCCTCTAGCCCAGACCACACTCTAGTCCAGACCTCCCTCTAGCCCAGACCTCACTCTAGTCCAGACCTCCCTCTAGCCCAGAAGTCACTCTAGCCCAGACCTCCCTCTAGCCCAGACCTCCCTCTAGCCCAGAAGTCACTCTAGGCCAGACCTCCCTCTAGCGCAGACCTCCCTCTAGCCCAGACCTCCCTCTATAGTCCAGACCTCCCTCTAGCCCAGCCCTCCCTCTAGCCCAGCCCTCCCTCTCTAGTCCAGACCTCATTCTAGCCCAGACCTCCCTCTGTAGCCCAGACTTCCCTCTAGCCCAGACCTCCCTCTAGCACAGACCTCCCTCTAGCACAGACCTCCCTCTAGCCCAGACCTCACTCTAGCACAGACCTCCATCTAGCCCAGACCTCCCTCTAGCCCAGACCTCCCTCTAGCACAGACCTCCCTCTAGCACAGACCTCACTCTAGCCCAGACCTCACTCTAGCACAGACCTCACTCTAGCCCAGACCTCACTGTAGCCCAGACATCCCTCTAGCCCAGACCTCCCTCTAGCACAGACCTCCCTCTAGCACAGACCTCCCTCTAGCCCAGACCTCACTCTAGCACAGACCTCCCTCTAGCCCAGACCTCCCTCTCTAGTCCAGACCTCACTCTAGCACAGACCTCACTCTAGCACAGACCTCAGTCTCTAGTCCAGACCTCCCTCTAGCCCAGACCTCACTCTAGCCCAGACCTCACTCTAGCCCAGACCTCACTCTAGTCCAGACCTCCCTCTAGCCCAGACCTCCCTCTAGCCCAGACCTCACTCTAGCCCAGACCTCACTCTAGCCCTGACCTTACTCTAGCGCAGACCTCACCCTTGCCCAGACCTCACTCTAGCACAGACCTCACTCTAGCCCAGACCTCCCTCTAGCCCAGACCTCACTCTAGCCCAGACCTCCTTCTAGCCCAGACCTCCCTCTAGCCCAGACCTCACTCTAGCGCAGACCTCACTCTAGCCCAGACCTCACTCTTGCCCAGACCTCACTCTAGCCCAGACCTCACTCCTGCCCAGACCTCCCACTAGCCCAGACCTCACTCTAGCCCAGACCTCCCTCTAGCCCAGACCTCCCTCTATAGTCCAGACCTCCCTCTAGCCCAGACCTCACTCTAGCGCAGACCTCCCTCTAGCCCAGACCTCACTCTAGTCCAGACCTCCCTCTAGCCCAGACCGCACTCTAGTCCAGACCTCCCTCTAGCCCAGAAGTCACTCTAGCCCAGACCTCCCTCTAGCCCAGACCTCACTCTAGCCCAGACCTCCCTCTAGCCCAGACCTCCCTCTATAGTCCAGACCTCCCTCTAGCCCAGACCTCCCTCTAGCCCAGACCTCCCTCTAGCCCAGACCTCACTCTAGTCCAGACCTCCCTCTAGCCCAGACCTCACTCTAGGCCAGACCTCCCTCTAGCCCAGAAGTCACTCTAGCCCAGACCTCCCTCTAGCCCAGACCTCCCTCTAACCCAGAAGTCACTCTAGCGCAGACCTCCCTCTAGCCCAGACCTCCCTCTAGCCCAGACTTCACTCTAGCCCTGACCTTACTCTAGCGCAGACCTCACTCTTGCCCAGACCTCACTCTAGCCCAGACCTCACTCTAGCCCAGACCTCCCTCTAGCCCAGACCTCACTCTAGTCCAGACCTCCCTCTAGCCCAGACCTCACTCTAGGCCAGACCTCCCTCTAGCCCAGAAGTCACTCTAGCCCAGACCTCCCTCTAGCCCAGACCTCCCTCTACCCAGAAGTCACTCTAGCGCAGACCTCCCTCTAGCCCAGACCTCCCTCTAGCCCAGACCTCACTCTAGCCCTGACCTTACTCTAGCGCAGACCTCACTCTTGCCCAGACCTCCCTCTAGCCCAGACCTCACTCTAGCCCAGACCTCCCTCTAGCCCAGACCTCACTCTAGCCCAGACCTCCTTCTAGCCCAGACCTCCCTCTAGCCCAGACCTCACTCTAGCGCAGACCTCACTCTAGCCCAGACCTCACTCTTGCCCAGACCTCACTCTAGCCCAGACCTCACTCCAGCCCAGACCTCCCTCTAGCCCAGACCTCACTCTAGCCCAGACCTCCCTCTAGCCCAGACCTCCCTCTAGCCCAGAACTCACTCTAGCGCAGACCTCACTCTAGCACAGACCTCAATCTAGTCCAGACCTCACTCTAGCCCAGACCTCACTCTTGCCCAGACCTCACTCTAGCCCAGACCTCACTCCAGCCCAGACCTCCCTCTAGCCCAGACCTCACTCTAGCCCAGACCTCCCTCTAGCCCAGACCTCCCTCTACAGTCCAGACCTCCCTCTAGCCCAGACCTCCCTCTAGCCCAGACCTCACTCTAGTCCAGACCTCCCTCTAGCCCAGACCTCACTCTAGTCCAGACCTCCCTCTAGCCCAGAAGTCACTCTAGCCCAGACCTCCCTCTAGCCCAGACCTCCCTCTAGCCCAGAAGTCACTCTAGCCCAGACCTCCCTCTAGCCCAGACCTCCCTCTAACCCAGAAGTCACTCTAGCCCAGACCTCCCTCTAGCCCAGACCTCACTCTAGCGCAGACCTCACTCTAGCCCAGACCTCCCTCTAGCCCAGACCTCCCTCTAGCCCAGACCTCACTCTAGCCCAGACCTCCCTCTAGCCCAGACCTCACTCTAGCGCAGACCTCACTCTGGTCCAGACCTCACTCTGGCCCAGACCTCACTCTCTCGCCCAGAAGTCACTCTAGCCCAGACCTCACTCTCTAGCCCAGATCTCACTCTCTAGCCCAGACCTCACTCTAGCCCAGACTTTACCCTAGCGCAGACCTCACTCTAGCCCAGACCTCACTCTAGCCCAGACCTCACTCTAGTCCAGACCTCCCTCTCTAGCCCAGACCTCACTCTAGCCCAGACCTCCCTCTAGCCCAGACCTCCCTCTAGCCCAGACCTCCCTGTCTAGTCCAGACCTCCCTCTAGCCCAGACCTCCCTCTACCCCAGACCTCACTCTCTAGCCCAGACCTCCCTCTAGCCCAGACCTCCCTCTACCCCAGACCTCACGCTCTAGCCCAGACCTCCCTCTAGCCCAGACCTCACTCTAGCCCAGACCTCCCCCTAGACCAGACCTCACTCTAGTCCAGACCTCCCTCTAGCCCAGACCTCACTCTAGCGCAGACCTCCCTCTACACCAGACCTCACTCTAGCCCAGCCCTCCCTCTCTAGTCCAGACCTCACTCTAGCACAGACCTCACTCTAGCACAGACCTCAGTCTATAGTCCAGACCTCCCTCTAGCCCAGACCTCACTCTAGCCCAGACCTCACTCTAGCCCAGACCTCCCTCTAGCCCAGACCTAACTCTAGCCCAGACCTCACTCTAGCCCAGACCTCCCTCTAGTTCAGACCTCACTCTAGCACAGACCTCACTCTAGCACAGACCTCACTCTCTAGCCCAGACCTCCCTCTAGCCCAGACCTCACTCTAGCCCAGCCCTCCCTCTCTAGTCCAGACCTCACTCTAGCACAGACCTCCCTCTAGCCCAGACCTCCCTCTAGCCCAGACCTCCCTCTAGCACAGACCTCACTCTAGCCCAGACCTCCCTCTAGCACAGACCTCCCTCTAGCACAGACCTCCCTCTAGCACAGACCTCACTCTAGCCCAGACCTCCCTCTAGCACAGACCTCACTCTAGCCCAGACCTCACTCTAGCCCAGACCTCCCTCTAGCCCAGACCTCCCTCTAGCACAGACCTCCCTCTAGCACAGACCTCCCTCTAGCCCAGACCTCCCTCTCTAGTCCAGACCTCACTCTAGCACAGACCTCACTCTAGCACAGACCTCACTCTCTACCCCAGACCTCACTCTAGCCCAGACCTCCCTCTAGCCCAGCCCTCCCCCTCTAGCCCAGACCTCACTCTAGCCCAGACCTCACTCTAGCCCAGACCTCACTCTAGTCCAGACCTCACTCTAGCCCAGACCTCCATCTAGCCCAGACCTCACTCTAGCCCAGACCTCACTCTAGCGCAGACCTCACTCTAGCCGAGACCTCACTCTAGCACAGACCTCACTCTAGCCCAGACCTCCCTCTAGGCCAGACCTCACTCTAGCCCAGACCTCCCTCTAGCCCAGACCTCACTCTTGCCCAGACCTCACTCTAGCCCAGACCTCACAATAGCCCAGACCTCCCTCTAGCCCAGACCTCACTCTAGCCCAGACCTCCCTCTAGCCCAGACCTCCCTCTAGCGCAGACCTCCCTCTAGCCCAGACCTCACTCTAGCCCAGACCTCACTCTAGTCCAGACCTCCCTCTTTAGTCCAGACCTCACTCTAGCCCAGACCTCATTCTCTAGTCCAGACCTCCCTCTAGCCCAGACCTCACTCTAGCCCAGACCTCCCTCTAGCCCAGAAGTCTCTCTAGCCCAGACCTCCCTCTAGCCCAGACCTCACTCTAGCCCAGACCTCACTCTAGCCCAGACCTCACTCTAGCGCAGACCTCCCTCTAGCCCAGACCTCCCTCTAGCCCAGACCTCACTCTAGTCCAGACTTCCCTCTAGTCCAGACCTCCCTCTCGCCCAGACCTACCTCTAGCCCAGACCTCCCTCTAGCCCAGACCTCCCTCTAGCCCAGACCTCCCTCTAGGCCAGACCTCACTCTAGTCCAGACCTCACTCTAGCCCAGACCTCCCTCTAGCCCAGACCTCACTCTGGTCCAGACCTCACTCTGGTCCAGACCTCACACTAGCCCAGACCTCACTCTCTAGCCCAGACCTCACTCTCTAGCCCATACCTCACTCTAGTCCAGACCTCCCTCTCTAGTCCAGACCTCACTCTCTAGCCCAGACCTCACTCTAGCCCAGACCTCCCTCTAGCCCAGACCTCACTCTAGTCCAGACTTCCCTCTAGTCCAGACCTTCCTCTCGCCCAGACCTCCCTCTAGCCCAGACTTCCCTCTAGCCCAGACCTCCCTCTAGCCCAGACCTCCCTGTATCCCAGAACTCCCTCTCTATTCCAGACCTCCCTCTAGCCCAGACCTCCCTGTATCCCAGAACTCCCTCTCTAATCCAGACCTCCCTCTAGCCCAGACCTCCCTCTAGCCCAGACCTCCCTCTACCCCAGACCTCACTCTCTAGCCCAGACCTCCCTCTAGCCCAGACCTCCCTCTACACCAGACCTCACTCTCTAGCCCAGACCTCCCTCTAGCCCAGACCTCACTCTAGCCTAGTCCTCACTCTAGCCCAGACCTCCCTCAAGCCCAGACCTCACTCTAGCCTAGTCCTCACTCTAGCCCAGACCTCCCTCTAGCGCAGACCTCACTCTAGCCCAGACCTCACTCTAGTCCAGGCCTCACTCAAGCCCAGCCATCATTCTCTAGTCCAGACCTACCTCTAGCCCAGACCTCACTCTAGCGCAGAACTCCCTCTAACCCAGACCTCACTCTAGCCCAGACCTCACTCTAGCCCAGACCTCACTCTAGCCCAGACCTCCCTCTAGCCAAGACCTCACTCTAGCCCAGACCTCACTCTAGCCCAGACCTCACTCCAGCCCAGACCTCCCTCTCTAGCCCAGACCTCACTCTAGCCCAGACCTCCCTCTCTAGCCCAGACCTCCCTCTAGCCCAGACCTCACTCTAGCCCAGACCTCCCTCTAGCCCAGACCTCCCTCTCTAGCCCAGACCTCCCTCTAGCCCAGACCTCCCTCTAGCACAGACCTCCCTCTAGCACAGACCTCACTCTAGCCCAGACCTCACTCTAGCCCAGACCTCCCTCTAGCCCAGACCTCCCTCTAGCCCAGACCTCACTCTAGCCCAGGCCTCCCTCTAGCCCAGACCTCACTCTAGCCCAGACCTCCCTCTAGCACAGACCTCCCTCTAGCACAGACCTCACTCCAGCCCAGACCTCCCTCTAGCCCAGACCTCCCTCTACCCCAGACCTCACTCTCTAGCCCAGACCTCCCTCTAGCCCAGACCTCCCTCTAGCCCAGACCTCACTCTATTCCAGACCTCACTCTTGTCCAGACCTCACTCTAGCCCAGACCTCACTCTAGCCCAGACCTCACTCTGGTCCAGACCTCACTCTCTAGCTCAACTCGTGTGTTTCTGTTTGCTTGTTAGTGGCTCGGCATCACCTCCAGGAAGCAACTGTGACGTTTCCGCTTTAGATGGGGTGATGCTGCGCCGCGGGAGGCCCCCGAGGGCCATGAGTCCAGTGTGGGCAGGGCGTGTGGCTTCCATTCCTCGTGTGTCCTCTCCTTTGGTCTCATGCACAGTGTGTGGTTGAATCCTGCTCAGAGACCTGCACAGAGTGGAGGGAGACACACACTTCCCACCTGCCCGCTTCTCTGCGGGATGCCTGTGGCAGGGTGATGCTTAACTCAGGGCGGAATGGACGAAACTGCAAAGTGAGCTATTGCAGTTGGAGACCACAGGGTGGGAGCGGAGATGCCTGGTGCAGGAGGAGAGCGGGTGCGGGCCCTCTAGTCAACGAGGAGCTGTGTCCAAGGAGAGCCCGGTGCTTCTGCTCCACTGCTCGCCTCCGGCTCGTTCATGCCCCTGCAGCCCCGCCTTTGACCTGCAAGCGCTGTGGAGACCATGGTTCTGCCATTCCTTTTACACCTGGGCTCAGAGCCCAGCGAGCTGATGCAGGCCCTTCTCTCCCTGGCTCGGGTGGTCAGTGCTCCCGGGACAGCACAGGGCTCAGGAGGAAGGGTCCTGACTTTGTGCCGTGTTTCTTCCTTCACTGTTTGGGTGCTTTCAGGCAAATACCCTCTGGGTCTATTTTATTATCTTCTCTTTTCTACCCTTGATTCTGCTGAGGATCGAGGGAGCTGATGACAAGATTCAGAATTGCCTCCATGGTAAAACAGTGTCCCGGAGGGCGTGACAGAGGCCCGGGCACCAGTGTCAGCTCCCCTGCACCCAGTGGAGGGCCAGGCCCGGGACTCCCCTGCTCGGGGCCAGGCATTGTGATCCTGGACTCTCCCACCCCAACCCTTCACACAAGCACATGCACATGGGACACTTGGCAGGGTGCAGAGTGGGTACAGGTTTCCCTCGCATGAGTGAGGCCTAGAGTCATGCGGAGGAGCTGGTAGCCCTGTCACTGTCTGGCTTTGTGACCCTGGGCAAACCCTTTTACCCATCTGGGATCTGGGGTTCTAACTGCAAAGAAGGAAAGGAAATGAGGTTTGCCTCGGTCAGGCTTCCAGCACACAAGTGGAGGTGTTGCAGAGTAGCCACCAGACACCCCAGGACTGGTGGCTGAGTGCTGTCTGGGAGGCTGCAGGGCTAAGGCGCCATGGGAGAGCTGGCAGACCTGTGTCCTGGCGTTTGTCGGGGATGGAACCTCCTCTCTCCTCCCTCGCCTTCGGGATTCATTTGCCATCTGGGCCCAGGTCGAGCTGGAGGGCATGGGTGGGCCACGGGAGCAGAAGAAAGGGGCGATAGACCGGAGACATCAGGCCCATCCCTGTGTGTGTGGTGGGGGATGACCAGCCATGAACAGGACAGTTCCATGGGGGACCAAATGCAGTACTGAGTGACCTTTCTGTGGGTCACAGGGACAGAAGGTCAGACCTGCCATCCATCCAGCTAGGGTGCTCACACAGCCTCACACCAGAATCAGGAGACCCCTGGGCTCTGCCACCAACCTGCTGTGGGTACCACTTCACCAGGCCACTTCATGCCAGGGCCTATGCTCTGGGGCCCGTGACCTCTGTAAGCCGCCCGCTGACTACTTCCCTCACTGCGGCCGTCTTCAATCACAGGATGGAGGTCTCGGGAAGCGCCTCTGGTGTCAGCTCATCGCCAGGCAGCCAGGTGCAGCATGATGACCTGTAGGGGACTCCTTGCCCATCACCGTCTGTGGCAAGAGCCCCTGGCTGTCCGCACCCTGTCGGTCACCTGTGGGATTCAGTGAACGTCCCCTCCGGTCTGACAGTGGCTCCCAGAGCTTTGTCTTGGCCCAGTAGGCCTGTCTGGGTTGCCTCCATCCCAGCAGCTCTGCAGCGAAGGCGCCAGGATGGACAGCATCCTGGGCCACACGTCCCTGGAAGAGGCTTCCCAGCAGCCTCTGCAGGCAGGCATACTCGACAAGCGAGACTGGGTGATGGGTGCCCACGGCCCCGGGGGAGTGTCAGCGGGGGAACTGATGCTCTGCAGGATTGCAGGGGCTGCTGCAGGGAGGGCGGCCATGCGGCTGTGGAGACCAGAGGCACATGCGGTTGGAGGCAGAGCCCAATGGTGCTGCAGTGATAGCACCACAGTTCCCGCAGCCCGAAGGCAGTTGGATGGATGCCGCTGTCTGCTGAGCGGCCACAGAGCTGACCTGTTGCTCAGCCACAGCAAGACACACGCACGGGCACCATGGACTCACAGCATAGGCTGGACTGCAGGCGCGCACGCACATGCTGTGTACCTGAGAAGCAGCCCGAGGTCAGCCCCTGGCATCCACACCTGGCTGGTGCGGCCCTGGCAGGTTCTGGGCATGGAAGTCAGAGGAAGAGCCCTGGAAGTGGGCTGTGGGGTGGGGAAGGGCCAGGGAGGGCCTGGCCCCCTGCTGGCCCCCTGCTGGCCCCCTGCTGGCCCCCCTTCACCTTGGGATTCTTCCCTTTGAATCTTTCTCCACTGCCTGGAGAGGAAAAGGGGAGATGAATAAAGAACAGGGAGGATTGCTAGAGGCTTTTATATGAAACCTCCTTAAAGTAAGGGAAGAGGATCAAAGCTCTGAAACGGCAGATGAGCCCCCTCCCCACTTAGCTCAGCGCAGAGCCCTCCTTTCCTGCCGGGGAGGGCGGCTCCTCTCCCCTCCCATGCGTGGCGGCCCTGTGCAATGCAGGGCCTACTGTAGGGTGTGCGCATGCATGTGTGTGAGTGTGCATGTGTGGTGTGTGTGTGCGTGCTGTGACAGACAGAGGACGGGCAGGTGGGGGGCGTCATGTTTGTTCTGACACACACACCTGCAGAGGGACAAGGCGGGTGGCTGGCTGCGTCTCTGGGCAGCTCTGTCTCCTTCCTGCCTCTCCTGGGTGTTCGTGGTGCAGTGCCCCGTGGTTCTCGTGTGGACAGAGCTATACTACACCCTCTGAATGCAGCACAACAACTCCCTTTGATGTCCATTCAACAGTCAGAGAGACAAAGCCGGCTTGCTGTCTGGTGGTGGTGTGGGGGTTTCTGCAGCACAGGGACAGGCTCAGGTCCGAGGAGCCCAGAGCTTCGCCCTGCCCTGTGTGGGGCCTACTGCAGGAGGGGCTGGGAACCAGCTGCCAGTGCCCTGCCCCCACCCTTGGCTGCCAGGCTGCAGGGTCTGAGGGACAGAAGCCGGGGACGGCCTTGGCATGCTCTGAGGCTAAAATGCCATTTGCTTTGCAGCCAAGGCAGGAGCCCAAAAACTCCTGGATCCACGAGGGTGACTCAGCTTCAGTCCTGGCACTGCGTGCCACCCACTCTCTGCCCCATCACCCCTCAGCGTCCACCCCTGCCTGGAGCTCGCCTGCACTCTCTGCCTCCCTCTCTGCTCTCTCCCTGAGGAAAGGGCTTGCTGCTACACCTCTGGGTTTCCGTGTAAGTGGGAGCAAGTGCCGCATCTGCTCCCCGTGGACCGAGGCCCGGGCGTGGGATTTTGGACCCTGGGATGGCACTCACCCAGCATCGAGGGTGGTGCCCCCAGAGAGGCCTGGCTGCCAGGCTGCGGTAAAGCCCGAGGTCGGTGTGGCGGGGCCTCAGGAAGCCGCGTCCATGTGTGTTCGATGCCATAGTCATTTTGCTCTGTGAGCTCAGGGGACGTGTCCGCACAAGCCCCTGCTTTCTCCCGTGTGCATGGTGCATGTGTCATGTGCAGAGCGAAGAGCCTGGCTTCCACGGAGGGGGTGCTCCTTGAGTGTGGGGGTGTTGGTGGTCCTGTGAGGTTCCTGCAGTTTCCAAATAAGATATTCCATTGCATTTTAGGTGACCATCAGAGTAAAGGGGGCAGAGCAGTCCGTTGCTCCAGGACGGAGGCCTCCCCTGCTGGGGCAGGTTGTTTCCCTGCCTCCAGCCCTGGGGTGGGGATGGCCCCCAGTGTGCACTTCTGCCTGCAGTTCCAGGCGTGATCCTGACCAGTGGAGTCAGACGTCTGCCGGTCAGCCTCCTCCCATGGGGTGCAGTTGTCCACTTGGGGAACCCAGGGGAACTTTGTGCTTGTGATAAATCTGTAAGAACGGCCCACTGGTCTCGTGCGCAGCTCCACCCAGAGAGTGACTGCACAGGGCCATCTATTAGAAGGATGTGGAAGTCACGTTCCAGCTCAGGAGGGGCCAGGAGTGGGTCTGGTGCACTTGTGGGAGGTGTGGGGCGGCACTTCTTCTAAGGCTTACCAGGAGACCCCCGCGCCTCTGCAGGAGCAATCCTGCTGACCCCGGCACACAGCAGGCATCTCGTCACTCTGGGTGTAGGGATGAACTGCCAGAGGTGCAGGTGGTCTCCCGCATTCCTTGTGACCAAGTCCCTTTCCTGTGCACCCAGTGGCTTGGGCCTTACGTCCTCCCGCAGGGCCCTGTAAGTGAGGTTCACCTTCTCAGTGGAGGAGACCCCACCGCCAGACACTCTGCTTTCATTTCCACCTGTGTGAGTGTCCTTGGGCTAGAACCTCAGTGTCCACAAACCTGGTCTTAGGACAGCAGAATTTGTCCCCTCACCACCCTCTGGAGGCCAGGGGTCTAAGGCAGGGCCACACCCCCTCACTTGGGAGGGTCTTTCCTGCCCTGCTGGCTCCTGGTGGCCCCAGGGGCTCCTTGGCTGGCGGCAGCAGGGATCCAAGCTCTGCTCCATCTTCACACGGCCGTGTCCCCTCTGTGTCTGCGTCTTCACGTGGCAACCTCCTTCCTGTGTGTCTCCTCCCCTTCTGAGGACACCTGTCCTAGCGGGTCAGGGCGCACCCCACTGACCTCACGTTAACGCGACCACATGCAGACCTTATTCCCAGGTCCCAGGCTTAGGACTCCAGTCTGTCCCTTGGGAACACAAATCTACCCACAACACTATCTTCACTGCAATCACATGTCTATCTGGAATTTTCATCTCAGAGGGAGATGGTAGCACTAAATGACTCAGTGAGTCAGGCATGTTGAAGGGCCTGACGCCTTCCGTACCAGGAGGGTTACCAGAGCTGAGACCCTGTGTCAGCTTCTGAGAGGTTTCTTTGGGGCTGGCACTCTCCTTCCATTCCTCCCGAGCACCTCCACGTCTCCAGGCGTTTCGGTCGTTCGTCCTGCTCCCTAGGGACGGCCTGCTTTCCACCTGTCCACCTCTTGTGGGTGTTTCCATTCCTCCGAAGCCGCGCTGCTGGAGGGGGCTGGTCTGTGAGGGCCGTTCTGGCTTGGCTTGTCCTCATGCTCATTTGCAAATGGTTTTGCTCAAGCAGCCCTGAAATGCCTTCTGGTGAAGACTGGCCTCCTTAATCTGCATGTTATGTCTGGAGTAAAGGGAATCTGGGGCATGTTTTTATTCATTAGGTTTTATTGACTAAATTGGTATTTGTAAGAACTGGGTGGTGTCCAGAAAGCCACTAATGGGCTTGAGGTCTTTCCTCCCAAATATGTCCTGCAAAGAACAGATCAAACTGGGATTTCAGAATAGGCAGTACTGGCTTTCCCCAAGTCAGATAACTGCATGTATTGGCAGAGTGGGCCCAGACGCCCCTCTCTTCCCCCTGGGGACCCCTCCACATACCTCCTTTCAGGCGTCTCTCATCAGAAGTGGAACTGGCATGTTAAGGGGGCTCTCGGAGTTCTCCTTGGCCTCCATCACACTCACATGCTGTCGGCGATATTCTCATCCAGGAACACCTCTCCTCATCCTTGTGCACACGCACACACACACACACACACACACACACACACACATGGTGATAACATGCACAATGCATGGATGGTTACACACACACAGGTGGTGATAACACACACACGCACACACACAATGCATGGATGGTTCCACACACAGAGGATTTTCACATCACTTTGTATGTTTTGTTCTTGCTGTGGGGTATCTGTCTTTTGAAGCTGGAAAGAAGTTTCCATGGGCCTGGCTGGGGCATCGAGTACATATGGCTGATGCTGCCTATCCACAGTCACAGCACAGATAGACCCGACCACGCCCGTGTGGGGCAGCCACCTCTGTCCTCACCTGGGCACTATACCAGGACCCGTGCACCCTCTCTCCACACTTGTAGAGCCGCAGAGAGGAATGTCCCCGCAGCAGGGCCCAGGAGGGCCGCAGCACTGGGCTTTGTTTGTTCCTCCCCGGGCATCCTGGCTGGTGATCGTCACGTGTGTCCCCAGGTTTGGGTGTCTGGATTTGGCCGTTTCTGCGAGGCTTTTGTTTTCCATCTTGGGACTTAGGGAAACAGCAGCAGGATGAACAGGACGACTGTGCTCACATCATGGGAGGGGAACGGCGTGCGTTTTACATCCAGGCCCGTAAATGTGAGGAGCCGCCGCTGACATCCTCTCCAAAGCCCCAGCCCCCCTCACGGACGGCCTGGTGGCAGCCTCTAAGCAGGGCTGGCAGGAAAAAGGGTGTTTTGAAGTCCTGTTCTTTCTATATTGCCCAAGTCCCTTCTCTGGGTATAAATGGCCCTACTGCTACCAGCCCCCCATCAGCCAAGGGCTGGAGCCCAGGGATGCTACTGAGCCTGGCGGGGCGGCCCTGGCCATGGCCCAGGCCCTCCCAAGCAGTGATTAGGACCAGGTGCCTGTTCCATTCGGGTCGGCTCTCACCCTGGCCTCTGGCTCTCATGGACCCGAATGAACCAGAATAAAGCGGAATGCCTCTCGAGCTGCTCTGAGGTTGGTAGGCCAGTCCATGCCTCCAGAGCCACCTCATCCCGATTCTGACGGGGTCCCTGCCCCTCCTGTCGAGCCCTCAGCCCCTGCCGCACCATCTGCCTGCTCCCGCTGGCGTCCTCCCTGTCAGCCTCCCAACTACAGCTCTGAACCTTGGAGAGCTGGAATGTGGTTTAGCAGGAAAATGAATTTGAAATCTTCCCTCTGGGCCCCCCTTTTGCTTTCCTCTCCTCCTCCCTCCAGGACCAATTCATCTGCCAGTCCAACCTCCAAGTGGAGCTGAGGCCAACTTGGCGACCTGCCCACACTTGTCAGCTTCTTTGACCAGATGACAGGAGAGCAGCGCTTAGCCAGGAAAGGGCTGCAAGTCCCTGTGTGCGAGAACTCCTAGAAGCGCTGCCAAGGCAAGGTGGGCGGGGGGCCAGAAGGTTCTCTCAGGCTGCTGAGGAGCGGTGGCAGGGGTGGGATGGCCCCATCCCTGGGGGACACTAAGCCGGTGTGTATGGTATGTGTCTGTGCATGCCTGTTCATGCATTCCTGTGACCACACATGCGTACGTGTGTTTGAGTAAGGGTGTGCATGCTTGTGCACATGCATGCAAGCACTCGAGAAAATTCATGTGTGCATACATCAGAGAGCATGTGTTCACATGTGCATGTGCACACACGTGCGATGTAGTCACATGTGCATGTACACATAGTGTGTGCAGGCACATGCATCTATATTCGTGCACACGTGCATGCATTTGTGAGCATGCATTCCTGGTATGGCAGAGAAAGAGCATGAGGGGGCATCCGAATCCCCCTAGCTATTTGGAGGCCCTGCAGGTGTTTCATGGCGCTCACACCTGTCCTGGCATTGACATGAAGTGTGCACTACACTCTTCCACCTGCTGTGCCCCCAGCTGCCCCTGCCACATCCTTGCCTGTGCATATCTGGAGCTGCAGGGCCTGCCAGAGCAGGTCTGGAGCAATGAGCTTTGCCACAGGTCCCAGCCATCAGCAGGATGCAATGCACAGATTCATCCCTTCACTCCGTAACAGTTCTCTCAGTGTGAAGTCCTGTGTGTCCTGACCTCTGGACTGTGGGCGCCAGAGATAATGAAAAGACGTGGTACTGCCCATGGTGGGAGGATGGAAGAGCCAGCCTTGGAAGGAGTCTCAGAAGTTGCCTGGTTGCCAAACCATTGGACACTTTATCTGAAGTGACCTCTGTAGCAGCCCACTCCAATGTCTCTGTCCTTGTGGAACACCTGTTCTCCTGGCTTCCAGTTACCACCTCATCTAGTTCGTCCTCCCTCCCTGACCGCCTCTCTCTCCGTTCCTGGGTTCCATGCTTGGCCTCTTTGTGGCCTGGGCACAGCACAGGGGTCTCACCCCAGGGGCAGCCACGCCCATGGAGAGGCCCCAGCTCTGTGTCTACCTGTGATGCCTGGCAGACTCCAGATCTGCATTTCCAGCTGCTCCTGGGCATCTCTGCTGGGAAGGCCTGCAGATGCCTCCAGGCCCGCTGCAGGGGGCCGAGCTCATTTTGCCTCATCCCAAACCTGCCACTGTCTGCACTCTGTCCTGGGAAAGGCCCTTCTCTTTGCCTTTCCCCTCCCATCACCTGAGCTGGCACCGGGAAGTCCGTGGGTGCTTGCTGGCAAAGCCTCCACCCCACTCTCCGGCAGGTACCCTCCCCTCTCCGTCCTTTGCCTCTCATCTCGGGTCTGGCCACTTCCAGAAGCCCCGTGCTGCTCTCTCTGCCTCGGGTTTGTGCCTGCCACTTCCCGCAGCACCCTTTCCCCAGACGCACACGATTTAGCCCGGGCTGCAAATTGCCTTCACTGGCCACCCTCGCTGTGTGGACAAAGCCCTTTTCTCCTCTGCTTAAACTGTCTCCTTGGTTCTAAAGGACCTTTGGATGCATCCGAGAGCTCTGCAGGGCACCGGAGACCACTCCGCCTCCCGCCTCCTGCGCACCCCCACGGGCTCCCAGGTACCTCCTGAGGCTTCACCCTACGCATCACCTCTGTACTGCCTCCCTCCCCTGTGGGCTGTGAAAGGCACTCCCGCCGCCCCCAACACAGTCCCTCCAGCAGAGCAGGACAGTCCCTGCACGTCACCACCAGATCCTGGGCTCCGGAGGGCTGGGCTCCTCTGATCTGCCTGTGAGACTCCGGTCAGGAGAGCATGCCTGCTGTACCTTCAGTCTCAGTGAGCGTTTGGGAAGTGGAGGAAAGGACCACTCTCTGTCCTGCCCAATGATCAGATGACGTGATCAGCCCCTCCTCTTGTCCCGGCCCTGTGATTGGAGGAGGAGACCACACCGTCCCTGTCCCTGTCCTGTGATTGGGTGAAATGACCGCAGCTTTGCTGTGCCCCTGACACAGGATTGGAGGAAATAACCAGGTCCTTGCCTGGTCCCTGCCCAGTGGTTCAAGGCTCGTGACCCCCTAACCCAGCCTGGAGGCGGCTCCCTCGGCCTGGCTCTGACCGCTGAAACTTCCCCCTGGCAGGACTGAGTTCCAGCCCCCTGCCACCCTGAGGTCCACTGTCCAGCTCTTCTCCCTGACAGCCCTTCAGGCGTCTCCCCCGAGCATTCTCCCATCTGGGCTCCTCACAGAATGGGGGGACACGGGCTGGGACTCCCACCCTGCTCGGTGGCATGAGCGCAGATGGGTCTTGGAACTCAAGTTTTTCTCATGTGCATCACGGGCAAGGTGCCCGGAGTTTGACCTGGTTTGTGCTTCTTACACCTTCAAGTCCGCACCGTCCCTGGGCACCATGTTCGTGCAGGTTCGGGTGGGGCCTGGGAGTCTGCATTCCTAATAGGCACACTCGGTGGCAGGGAGCTGGGTGACTGCCAATGTCCCTCTTGGTTACCTGTCCTCGAGGAACATGTCCAGTCGTGACGGGGAGAGACCCCCTGCCTGTGTCCATGCTGTGTCACCCCTCCCTCCCCCTCCGCTTTCCCCTGCAGGCCATGGGGATCATGACCATAAGCCAGGGTCCCTGGAGCTAAGGCTGAAGGAAGAGTGGTGGGTCAGCAGACCAGGAGAGAGCAGAGGGCAGTGTGGCTGCAGGGGCGGCCAGGCTGAGAGGAGGCTGCGTGGCAGTGGGGGGAGAACGGGGGGGCAGGGCCCATGCAAGGCTTCTCTTCATTTTAAGAGGAAGAAGCACTAGAGGAGGAGCTCGCCTTGTAAGACGCTCCTAAGCGGGCCCCTGTGTGCTGACCTCCACCTGTACATCCTGGCTTGTCTTCGCTGGCCGACTTGAATCTTCTGAATGCCGACCTTCTGGCTCCCTCCCCAAAGCAGAGGGCAGGGCTGGCCGTGCAGCCCCACCGGCGCCGTGAGCTCCGCTGTGAAAGCCCGGTGTGTAGGCTGCCAGCTCTCTGCTCCCCTTCTCTCCACTTAAAGCCGAGGCTGCTCTATGAGACAAGACACATTAGGTGTCTCATCAGAATTGTGTCTAAATTTAGCAGATAATTTTAGAGCTTTAAATTAACGTCTTAAGAATGACCTCTATGATTTTGGCAAGCACTCATGGATTCCATCAAACAATGGAAATTGAAGATACAGGGTTGATTTTGGCAAAACGGTGAATTCCTGCCCTCAGGAGGGGACAGCAGAGTGAGCAGATGTCCAGGCCTCACAAGGGGCTGCACTCCTCGGTCAGGACGCAGGACGGGGTGTGTGCAGTTGCCCCCCTAGGGCAGAATCCCCTCCCCGTGCACCCGATCTCGGCAGACAGTGACAGGCATCCTGCACTGGGCCTGGCACACATCTGTCTCCCCCCAGCCCTGCCAGCCCGCACGCTGCGGAGACCAGCTGCCCAGAGCTCCTGTTCTCAGATGTGGGCATGTGAATCTGCCATGTGCTTGCAGATCTAAAAAAGAGATCAGGCTGCTTTTATGTCTGTTAGAAGATGCCTGCATTTTAAGATTATGAGAACGTGTATTTTAAAATATTCAGTGCTCACAGGCCAAGGATTTTTCCAGGGTAGACTGCTGACTTAAGGTCTTAAGGTCTACTATTATGTGTCGCTTAGGAGATGGGACAGTCACAGAGCAGTTCAACAGACAAGCAGCTGAAGAAAGCAAGGGGCACCAGGTCTGGAAAACAGAATCTGAGACCTGACCATTCCAGCCAACAGGGGCTCCCGCGTCTATGTATCTGTCCCGAGGATATGCGGGTAGCGAGGCAGGGACTGTAATGGCAGCTCCTTCCCTTTCCCAGGGGAAATGGAAGAAGAGCTCAGGGTCAGAGTTGGCCCTACCCAGAATCTGAGCTCCAGCCAGGACATCAGTGAGCACTGGGTGGATGGCCGTTTCTGATCCCACTCGGTGAGGTGCTGGCGGGAATCCTGGCAGCACTGCAGAGCGCTCAGCTCCTGTCCGAGGAGGCGGGGGGCAGTGTCCTTTCAGGGTGTGCTCTCTGACCCCTGGGCCTCTCCCTGCCTTTAGAAGCCACTCCTCTCCACAGAAGTTCGAGGACAGTGCCTGTGGGTTGGCCCTGCCCTCCTGAAAACGCAGGGTAGCAGGTCCCCTTGGCCCTGACGGCACCCACTGGGCACTGCTGGGGCTTCGTTTGGAAGCTGACCCTCCCCTAATTCCTGTGCTGTGGTCCTCCAGCCCAGCTCTGGAGGTGTATTGGCGTTTGGACATGGGTCTACAGGGAGCCAGGGGAAAGTGGGGCCACCAGGGTGGCCTTATCCACTAGGACTCATGTCCTTAAGAGGACATGAGGACACAGACAGGACAGAGGGATGACCAGGTGAGGACTTGGGGAGAAGGTGGGAACACAGCCAGGGGAGAGGCCGCAGAGAGCAGCCCCACCTGCCCTTGACCTGGGGGTGCAGCCTCCAGAAGCCGCCCACCTGGGGTTCTCTGCTATGGCGGCCCCGTGTGGGCATCGACGCCCCACCTCTGCCTGGGGTCCTGATAGGGCAGTTTAGAAAGTCATGGCTGTGGGCTCATCTACATGTGGGTTCTGGGGCCTCCCGCCTTGCATCCAGGTGGCTGGGGACCACTTTGACTAAAAGAGATTAGGGAAGCCATCAGGTGACTTCACCGGCTGGGCAGCCTGCCCGGGGCTGCAGGGTGCAGTGAAGAACCCTCCAGAAAGTTCCAGCTATTGAGACTTCTCGCAGGGGACAGAGGCGGCAGCCTTCTGCACCCCTCCAGGCCCCGGACCCCGGCGCCGTGAGTGTCCGGAGTGCACAGTCGTGCTCGTCACCGCTGCCGGGAGTTCGGGTGGCTAAGCGAGCGCCAGCCTGCTGTGCTGGGCCTCACGGCTCACCCATTTGGTGATGTTCCTGGGAAATCGTGTTCGCCACGTGCTGCACAAGCTGTCAGTGTCCCCGTAACCCAGGGCCGTGGCTTGTCTGGCCTTCTGCTTGGAGTTCCAGCCTGCGTGTTCACTGCCTTCCCGGCTGTCTGCTGGCTGGGGTGGGGGGTTCTCTCCCGTTTTGGGCCCCTCATGCTCTGCCCATGTAATGGGCTAAGAGCGGCAGGCTGTTGAACCCTTGCTGCCCCTAGTTCTGCTGTCCAGTCACAAGGAGGGATGCAACCTTTCTGATGGGCAGCACCACACCCTCGACACCCTCCACTCACCGCCGGCCTCCCAGAGGTCTCCTGGGCCTTGGGAGTTGGTGTCCACACCCTGGGCACAAATAATCCGGTCTTGTTTTTATCAGCACCACGGGTGAGCAAAGCAGTGAGAAAAGAGGGTGGGGGCCACATAATTTTAGGAAACTGAGGGCTTCTGAGGACACGTGCCCACCCCGAGTTCCTTCCGGGGCCCCCAGCCCATCTTTTACTAAGGAGTTATGGAAATGCACAGTCTGTGCAGACTGCCCCATAGTAAATCATTGTCCAAAGGCACGGACTAGGACGAGAGAGGGAAGGATGTGGACGGAGAGAGGTGGCAGAGCCCTGGGGGAGCAGGCCTGGGGTGGGAAGCTTTACTTCCAGCTCCCCTTGCTGGGAAGCCCCCTCCTGACTGGTCCCTCACCTGCTGGGCCCTGGCTGGGAGGCTGGCCTCCCCTCCGTGCCCAGGCTGCCTGTGACAGAGGCCTCCTGCTGACTCCAATCAGGATTTCATGCACTTTGCACCCAGATTCCTAATCCTATTCATTCAGGCTCCACAGAAATGATGGTCCCCTTTCCTGTGGTGGCCCCTCAGGTGTCTGAGAGCCTCACCCGCTGGCCTGTGAGCCTTCCTGCGCAGAGCACCTGAGGACCAGGGCCGCCGTGCCTCTCCCTCGGACCCCTGTGCCGGCTCTCTGGGGGTCCGCTCACCCCTCAGGCTCAAGGTGACCCAGAAGGTTGTGGCGGTCAGATGGGTGTTCCCCACCCCTGTGATGAAGAAGATAGTTGAGAAAGAAGCCCAGCAGGTGAGACACTGGGCCCAGAGGAGAGACAGGTCCCCTGGGGCACGGGCTCAGGTCATGCTGCAGACGGTCGGGAGGTGGGGGGGCCCTGCCTCCCTCCCAGGCAACCCAAGACCCATTCTGCGGGGCTTCTGAAAGGGATACCCTGCTTCTGCCTGTCTGTCTGCAAGGGCTGGTGGCAGATGAGTTGTGTGGCGCACTTTGTTGGGGGAGAGCTTTATTTTTAGTTATGCTTAGTATGCAAGCCTGCCAGGAGGGGCCGCCCTGGGAGGGACGCTTCCCCGGAGCCTGCGGCTCAGTCAGCGGGGCTGCAGGGGGTCAGGTCCAGCCAAGGTTAAGGGAACACATCTGCAGAGCGCCTGCTGCCCCTCAGCCTGTGTGAAGTGTGTGTACCTCCAGTCTGACCGCGGGCCTCTCTCTGCTTTACCTTTTCAGGCTGTTTCCTGAACATGCATCTGACTTTGTAATAATCTGAAGCCTGAAGCCTGGGTTTTTCTTAAACTTCATCTGCTTTTTAATTAGCAAGATCCCTCCAAGACTTTCAGAGTAATTGCTCATCAATGTTTGGTATGGGGAACGTCTCTTTCTGAGCAGGCAGGCATGTTTGCTGGGAGCTGCTGGCCTCCTATGCCTCCCAGGGCCCCTGAAGGGCTTAGCTCATGATTTTACAGGCAGGGACATGAGCATCTTGATATCCTAGCAGCTTCCCCCCGTAGGGCACAACCACCATCAGATCTGTCAGTGTGAGGCCGAGGAGTGGGTCTGCGCTCATGGGGGTGGGGTCCGAACCAGGACGCCCCCCATCCTGAAGGACGTCCTCTCACAGGAGGACCCCAGGCCTTCCACCTGGTGAGCAGCATGGCCCCCTTGCCCAGGGAGTCTAGTGATGGTGGGGGCAGGGGCCAGTCTCCCAGCCTCTTCCTTTCAATTGTTCTTAAGCCAAGATTTATTTAAAGCCAAGTAATACATATGCATAGTCAGAACCCAAGTTGTGCGTGTCGGGGAAACGCCAGTTCCCACGCTGGCACGACCACGCAGTGTCCCGGGGATGCTTCTCCGGTGCTTGTCACCCCCGAGCACTCCTCTCTGAAGGAGGTGGCAGATTTCTTCAGCTGATGGCTGTGTGAGGAGGCCCAGGCCAATGTCCGGGGCCCAGCGTGCTGCGGGGCTCACACTGTGGTCAGTGTCTCTTGGCTGGAGTTTTGCAGGAGCAGGTTGTGTGAGGGGCTGGGCCTCCAGGCTGCCCGTCCGAGTCTGGGGCTCGGTGTCCAGAGCTGGTTCATCCTGGCGGCAGGACCAGCTTGTGTCTGGCGCTCAGCTGGCTCTGCGCTCCACGCGAGGAAGGGGCTTTCTGTGGGGCTTCCTTAAGCAGCCCCCGACGGCGCCCACAGCTTTCATGAAGGTAGCAGCCTCTGTGCCCATCGCTCTCCACCTCTTTAAGCCTTCTTTATTTATCTTGAGGTTCCTAGGGGCATGCTCCAGGTCGGTAGGCATTGTTGGACTGGATGGGCCCTTGTTCGCTCCGTGGCACCAGGGGCTCCCTGGGTAGCCCACGTGTGGTGTGGCGGGTGGCAGGTGGCAGCCTCCGTCAGGGGCCATGTGACCGTGACCCCGTGAGCTGCGGCGATGTCCCTCACAGCTCCATGCATCCACGCGGTTCAGGTGGCTGGCTGAGTCTGTGCGGGGGATTTGCTGGTGAGGTGGCCCGTCGTGGGGACATTCCCACATGCCAGCGTCCAGAGGCCCTATTCCTGAGAACACGCAGTTTCCTCAGGGATTGGTGTCCCTCAGGCGTGGGGCTGTGCCTGCTGCCTTAGTCCTCAGACATGCCACTGCTGAAGCCAAACAGACGTCCACTTTCACTGCTTGTAAATGTCACCAAACTGTTGTGAGTCACCCACTCACGGGAGGGCAGGCAGGTGGCATTCTGTCACTTGTGAGCCCCCGCAGGTATGCTGGAGTGCTCCCCCCATCCACCGCTCCTCCTCTGAGTGCCGTTCTGCCCCAGAGGCTGGGCAATAAGGACTGCAGCTCCCTAGACCCCTGGCAGCTGGCTTCAGGGTGCAGAGCGGGTCTGACAGCTTGTCCAGTGTGTGGTCGGAGGGAGGAGGGTAGAGGCACCTCTCTCCTGCTTGGCTGACTTCTGCAGGTGTTCATGGGAGGCAGTTGCAGACCCATCCTGCGGCCAGCACTGGGTGCGGCTCTGGGCGGTGGCTGGGCTGTGCTCTGCTGGGCACTTCCCCAGGGCTCAGGCATATCGTGGGCCCTGTTCTCTGTTGAAAGCCCTTCTCTCCTAGACATGCTGGTGTGGGCTGTTTCCTGCAGCTGAGCTGTGGGTAGAACCACGTCGCACCGTGTGCATGATGCGCACTCTGACTTCTCCATGACAGCTCACCAGGGTGTCATTCACATACCATGACATGCCCTCCAGCCCAGACAGTGGTGTTAGCACATTTGCACATGTGAGCTCCCACCACAGTCTAATGAGAATCTTTCCATCACCCCAAAAGATGCCCCCCACAACAGCCACTCCTTCCCAGCCTCTGGCAAGTGCTCGTCTACCTTCTGTGGGTGGAGTTGCCTATTCTGGGCCTTTCAGATAAATGGAATAGTGCAGCATGGCCTTTGGGACTGGCTTCTGTCACTCACTGTTGTGTCTTTGGGGCTCATCCATGTTACAGCGTGTGTCAGCATCTCTTCTCTTTATGGCTAATATCCCGTTGTGTGGAGGGACCACTGTGTCCAGCCCTTCATCGGTTGATGGGCATTTGGGATGGTTCCCCATTTCTGCTTCCTATGAATGATATGCTGTAAACATGCATGTCCCAGCTTTCACTTCCCTGGGCATATACCTGGGTGTGGGTTTGCTGGGTCTTTCATACAGGAACTCTGTTTTTAACCGTTGGAGGACCTGCTGGACAGTTACTCCAGGCAGCCTCATCAGCAGTGCGTGAGGGCTCTCATCTCTCCGCACCTCTGCCAGTGCTTGTTACCATCTTTTGGTTAGAGCCTCAGGCAGGCGGCAGCATGGTGCTATGGTTTGGTTTGGGCTGCCTGATGACTGTGACTGTAAGGAAGTCATAGATTTCCCGGTTACGTGGCATTGGTATGTCTTCTTTGGAAGAATGTCTATTCGAAATCATTGTCCACTTTCTAACTGGGTTTTCAGTCATTTTATTGTCGAACTGAATTCTGATGTTTTTTAAGGTGTGTATTTCTGCGCTAGTCACTACTTTTTAGTGTAACTTAATAGAAAATACTTAACCCTGTTTCTTGGATTGACTGTGCTTATTCCCACTCTGAGCGGTGAAACAATCACAGTGTATTTTAAACACCTCTTTCCTCCTCCCTTCTATCGGTACCATGTTATCTTGGCTCGTTTTTCTTGGTGCTTAGTTTTATATCTTTAAGTACACTTCTGTCTCATTATGTGGTTTATCTACTCCAAATAATGCCTCCTGTCTTTCTATCACAAAACAAAACAAACTAGAAAATCACAGAGTGCCCGCCCCAGACATAAGCGACAGCAAATGACCTGGTTTGCCTCTTAATGTTTTTCTCCCACGTCATGCACACACACCAAATTTCCGTAATTCACTCATGGAAATAGTACCATGAATGCATAGTTTTGACCTCTTGTTTTCTCACTGAAAAACAATCTGTGGAAATCCCTTTAAATTACCCAGCACAACTATTTAATGGCTAAATAATGGGTGATGGTGCAGACAGTCAACATTTTTTCCAGCTTCTAAGTGATGTGCGATCACTTCCCTTCTAATTCTTGGTCAGAACAGCTACCGTGAGAACCTTTGTACATCATTAAGCTGTTTGACAAATGTTTACGGTGGGATATGTCCCCATATGGTGGTCCTCTCATTTCTATTGGCATTTTTGAGGGTGTCCTCAGTAAATGGTACCTTTCGTTCCCATCTAGATCTAAACACATTGAAAGAATAAATAACTACCTTTATTACTGGTAGCAGCTACACTGGAGGATTTGGCGTCAGGTCTGTTTCTGGGCTGCGCTTCCTGTGGAGGCCAGTGCTCAGGCCGACTTCTCTACCCACCATGGCATTCGGGCCTCCAGAAGGGGACAGTTGAGCACGGCAGGCCAGGCATTGGACCAAGTGTCCTGGAGCCCCTCAAGGAGACCAGGAGCCCAAAATGGGATGTCCGCTCCTTTGCCAGGAGGGCTGCCCGGGAGAGGCATGAGGCCCCACGTGGGTGCTCGCTGCTGAGCTCGGCTGTCTGTGCCAGCAGCACTGGGCAGCTGGGTGTCCGTCCGGGGGACTGTGACTTCCCATTTGGTCAGGGAGCGGTGTGAGGTGGCATCTCCTCATCGCTGACACTCGCTGCTGCCTTGTCAAGGGGCCTCCTTCACCCCTCATGCTGGCTTCCTTCCAGGACACCCGTGAACCCGCTTCCTCTCTCACACGTCATCACCGCAGGAGTCCAAGCCACAGTCCCAGGACTCTGGGCGACCGTGAACGCCTCCACACTGCGCTTCTCTGCATTCTCCGGCTGCTCAGATGTCTGCCTCCCCCCCTGGGTCAGAGGGGACACCTGCTGGGCAGGGGCAGCAGGGGGCTGGGCTCGACTGCAGCCCCGTCCCTAGCTGGTTGCTCTGAGCCTGGCTTTGAGGCTGCTGGTGATGGGTAGTTACCCTCACCCACACCAGCGGCAGAGCTGTTCTGGGCTGTTGGTCCCTGAGCTCTGAGCCGCCCTGGTGCCCCTCACACTTCACGCTCCCATGTATTCTTGGAAGGCAGCCACAGGGATCTGTTTAGGACTTCAGGAGGCCACATCATCCCCATTTCCATCTCCCACTCAGAATAAACTGTGGCCCACCTGCCGTGGCTTACAGAGCCGTGTGGCTGGGTCCCACCATCAGCTCTGCAGCCATCCTCACCTTCTTGGATGTTATTTATTCATTTAGCAAAAATGAGCTGCAGTCTTCCCAGAGGCTGAGCGGCAGGGAGCTGTAGGACACCCTGAGCCCTCTCCTGCTTCAAGTCCCGAGCTCTGTGCTTCACGTTCTAATTCATCTCCTCCCTGATTTCCGCACAGCTGCTTCTTCCTTCCAGGGGTCCCAGCCTCCATGTCCCCTTCGTGGGGAAAGGGCTTATGCAAGGGAACAAACACCCTGACGTCCTCCTTGGAGCCGGGGTCCCAGGCGGGCCCTGGCTGCCCTGCCGCTTTCTGCCCTGACCTGTTCCCACTCAGCCCTCTCTGAATCCCTACCAACAATGCTTTTTGCATCCTTGGTTATGTAACATTTATCATCTAATTTTCCCAATTAGGATATGAACTCAGTGGTACTGGGACTGTCTGTGCCCTGTCCCCACCAGGCCAGTGCAGAAGGCGGTGCTCTGCATGCAGTAGGGTGGCTCTGTGCCCCTGCCCTGCACCTCCCTACCCACATTCCCCCCACACCCCACCTGGTGCTGCCAGCCAAGCCTCCGTGCCCTGGACTGATGGGTGGACACCTGGCCTCTCCATCCTCTCTGGAGCTCTTAGCATCTCTTGTCCCCCTTTGTCGCTCAGCTGAAGCTCCCCACTGGTCTGCATCTGGAAGATGCAGACCTGATCTCCCTTCCCCCAGTGCCTCTTCCTCCCTTCCCTTTGTATTATGACTTTATATATTTAGAGAAGTTCTTTTATGGTTTCAGTGGGGTTTTGAGAAACAGATGAATGCATGTGGATACTCCCTTGTCAAACTGGAGTCTAATGGCCTCATTTCATGGAGCAGGAGACACAGGTTCAAAGGCAGGTGAAGACCCTGGTCATATGGCCAGTGTGGGCCAGGGTCTCAGGGTCCTTGGCTAGGCACTGTCACTGCCCCCCGCCCCGCCTGGGGTTAGAGAATGTAGAGGCCCTGCTCCAGCATGCTGCTGGAGGCTCTGGAGGTTAGGGGGCTCTGCCAGTGTGGTCGGGGGCTTCTCCTGTGTGCCCCAGTCATGTAGTCATGTGGCAACCCCGGTGCATGCAGGAGCCCTCCTCATGGGCTTGCAAGTCCCGGTCCCCCCAAAACACTAGCTCCTCAGCATGAGCTCTGAGGTCAGATATGCTTTGAAGATGAAGCGTCATTGTTACTATTCGACTATCAATAGTGCATGTTGGGAAGAAGGGAGTATTGGAGGGTGTGTTTTCACCTCAAACAATCCCTCTTGGAAAGCTAACAGCCCGAGTATCAGCAGTGTGGGGGATGCTCCCAGCTCTGCAGCCCCAGACCAGGCCCACCGGTGCATGGCTGGACTGCTTTCCAGTGGTCTGCAGTTACTTCATGTCAGAATGTGTAGTGCTGGGGCATTACCTGTACCCCTGGGGAGGACAACCCGCTCTCCACCTCCTTGATGCAGCTGATCCTCAGCTCTGTCTTGGAGGAAGCCTGAGGCTCAGTTCCGAGCATTCTTTCCAACTGGGCTGCTGCAGAGGAAGGAGGCAGCTCGCCTGAGTGTGCGCTTCCCTGGGGGAAGGTCACTGGGGGTGGCCGCAGGGACAGTAGGAGCCTAGGCCAGCCAGGGTCCAGTGCTGCCCTGGAAACCACACCAACGGGTCTTGGCTAACAGCTGCTACAAAGGATGGGAAGCCACGTTGCTGGCATCATGTGAGTGCTTCCTGTGCTACGGGGAAGGTGTCAGTCCATTTATCCCCCATTCACTGGGCACAGGTCTGGGTTTAGGGCAGCTGCCCACTCCTGGCTGTCAGAGAGCAGGCCGTTTTCTCATGCTAGGCACACTACTGTAGGTGAAGTAATCAAAGTCTCCCGAGGTATAAAATTCAGTATGTGATTGAAATGGAAGGCAAAGTCATCACGGAACACCTGGGCAGGTAAACGCCATCTTCTGGGGAGGCAGCTCCCCCCAGCCGTCCGTCAGTCAGCCCACGTGGTGCCTCTGGTGGGGCTGAGACTCAACGGGACGGATTCCACTTGTTCTTGAGGGGTGCACAGCTGCACTTGGGTGTTGACTCGGTCACACTGCTGAGAGCAGGCGTGCCCAGGGATGAAGGGCGGGGACAGATGCACACTGTCTCCTCGGGGACAAAGAGCGCATTCCCATAAGAAGTGTGTCCATTCCATTCAGTTCAGTTCAAATTAATGACCGGCCGCAGCATT
This sequence comes from Smutsia gigantea, assembly GCA_032199065.1. Lineage (NCBI taxonomy): Eukaryota > Metazoa > Chordata > Mammalia > Pholidota > Manidae > Smutsia > Smutsia gigantea. Next base: position 163,888 of record JAVSCE010021724.1, on the reverse strand, counting down.
CATCATGGTTACTTTGTAATAAATAGTGCAAAGCTTAGTGGACTTGAGAAAAAGTGTTTAGTGTCTCCCAGTTCCTGGCGCTCCTCCGTCCTCTTGGGGTCAGTCGGGGTCACCAGGCAGGGCCGAGGGACCACTGCCTTCCGGTTCCCCCATGCCCTGGCAGCCTCGGCCCCAGCTGGTCCTTGCGCACAGGCACTGCCGGCCTCCTGGGCCAGGGCTCAGAGAGCCCGTGAGGGAGGGAGGGGTACCAGCGCATCATCTTTGTGACCCTGTCTCGGAGGGGACACCCTGCCGCATTCTGCTCTGCTGTCCCTGTTGGAGAGGAGTCACAGTCCAGCCTGCAGGCATGGCGAGGGGGTGGTGCAGGGGCGTGAGCCTGAGGAGGACTTAGTCAGCTGGGAGCCTGCCCACCAGAGGACCGACTAGGTGCCTGGCACCCTTCTCACAGTGGGCAAGGCAAAGATGAAAAGGACTTGGTGCTTGGCCCCAAGAACACTACGATTTAATATAAGAAGCAGATATATAAACAGATTCACTTTGGTATAGTATTATAAACACAATAACAGAAATATTTAAAAAGTGGAGTGGTAGCTCATAGAAAGGATAATTCAGTCTATCGATAAAGGACAGAGAGAGGGAGAAAGCAAGGAGGGCTTCCTGGAAGAAGCAAAACATGAAGTGATATTTGAAGGACCAAGAACCCTTCCCGAAGCTGTACAGAGGTGTGTGTGGGAGCAGCTCAGCTGGTAGCCCCTGGGCTGATGGGCTCTGTCCCCTCCCGGAAGTGTCTGCATTTCTCATCAAAACGCCCCCGAGAAATTGTTGGCTGTCAGCGTAGGAGAGCGCCACGGCTCTACTCCAGTGGCAGCGTTAACATTAGAAGTCCGTAAGAGCCGCATTTCAGCACCAGATCCCGGTCAACCTGCACTGTGCTCTCACCAGAATAGCCCTGTGAGCATCACATTTCAAGAAAGTGAAGCAAATTATGTTAATCGCCTTCCTAAGAGCACTCAAAGCAAAGGGCTGTTTATTGAAAATATTGACATCATAAAAAAAAGTGCCAGGTAGACTGAACACACCCCCAGGCCTCCTGGGAATTTGAAGTGTGCCCACTTGGCGCTGGTGAGCTGCAGAGGAAGGGGGTGGCAGCCTGTCACCTGGCCAGGACGTGCAGGGTCTGCCGTGGGACCTCTGGCTGCAGCCTGGGGAGGCAACCAGCCCCAGAGGGCGGTTCTGGGCGAGTCCCTGTCCCCCACATGGGTGAGCAGCCACCTGGCTGGAAGGCGAGGCCCGCACAGACACCCTTGGGGGCCTCCAGGCAGCAGATGCCTGGGGTTCAACTTGCCCTGGTGGGGAGGCCACCTCTCCTGAGCCCGCAGTGAATGTGCCCCCGCCGGCCTCCGCAGACGCTGCTCCTGGGACGAGCTAGCATCACTGTATCTTGGATTTTCCGGGTCTGGGACTGGGCCTCGGAGTGGCTGCTCATCACGATTCACAGAAACCATCCGATTGGGCAGATAATGGGCAGCCCACCTGAGCCCTAGAAGAGGTAGAAGAGAGGGAATGTTCCAGAGCACAGACCCCCTCTATCCTGTGCCTGTGGGGATGGTCATGCTATTAGTTGAGTGTGCTGCTCCAAGCACAGGCTGTGGGGTCAGCCACCCCATGGAACCCAGACCAGTCATTCCCTGGTTTGACCTGGGCTCAGATGCCTCCTCTTGGGGAAGTGGGCACAGCGTGGCACACACTTCTGGCATTGGAGGAACTCCCCGTGGGCCCCTCTGAGTGCCCGCATGCAGAGCCTAGTGAGCGCCCCTCAGAGAGGCCCTCTCCTGGCTGCAGAGTCAGTGGAAGCCGACCTGAGCCGACTTAAGCCTAGACTGTCGCGCTGGGAGAGTGAAGGAAGGTGCCTGGACAGATGGCCTCCTGGCAGCACCGTCTCCCACTTCTTTTTTCTGCTTGTCCATCTGACCGTGTGCATGGGCCTTCTGTGAGGCTCTGCAGGTGGGGTGGGAAAAGGCTGCCATCCCAGGTCCCCAGTGAGGACCACCTAGAGACCGGTGCGGCCCTGCCTCGCTCAGGCTCGCCTCTCCCTGGCCCCGCCAGCAGGGCTGGGGCCACAGCTGCCTGGCACATCATGTCTCACAAAGGGGCACCATGGTGAGCTGGGCCCTCAGCTGCACCTTCAAGTGGGACCCCACTTACTGTGACTTATTATGACACCTTTATTCCCATTTGAGTTAGGGAAGCTGAGGCCCAGAAAGGCTTGTTATTTTGAGGTTTTGGGTAATTTATGTTTTCTTCTTTATGCTTTTCTGTATTTCCTGAATTTTCAGCCCGGAGCAAATATGGCTTTATTTTAAAAGGCTCTATCATGGTGCTCAGCGGCCTTCTGTCCTGGGTCCTCTGGGACTCCTCAGATGGACCAGATCCTCCGGGGCCACAAAGTCGGCCCCAGGACCCTTGCGGAGGGAGCAGGGCCAGGCCTGTGGCCTCCTGTTTAGGGGCCTAAGTGTGCATCAGCGCGGTCAGGTTCCAGCTCGGTGGCAGCATGCGGCTGAAGCATTTCTATGGGTAAATCGTTGTGCCTTGTTTAAAAATACTCCATCTGAACCAATAAAATGACCAGTATTCACATTTGGTTATAAACAGCTTTTTATTACAAAGAAACTTTCAAAAAAACCCTGAATGTTTTAAGAGCTCTCTGAAGGGAAGACGCTTGCAGGAGTGGCTGATTATGTAAACGCTTCCGCAAAGCTGCTGCGGCATGTTACCATTTTGATTTTGGAATTAGGTGTGAAGCTCTTGAGTGAAAACAGTAGCAGTGAGCAGGAGCCCCTGAAGGTGGTCCGCTCGAAGGCGGACCCTAGGGGGCGGGGCCTCCTCCAGCGGACCCACCCCCTCTCCTGGCCCCGCCCCTAGGACCCACCCCTCCACCGGGCCCCGCCCCGAGGACCCACCCCCTCCTCCGGGCCCCGCCCCGCCCGAGCCCAGTCAGGAGGTCCCCTGTGCAGTAATCTCTGCTTCTGCGGGTCAGAGTGCGCCTTCAATAACGTAAACGAGCCCGTACCGCCCTACCTGCCCCCTGGGCGACCCCACTCCCCGGAACGGACGGCGACCCCTGCGCCTGCTTCCTGCGGCGCCTCCCAGCCTCTCCTCATGGCGGTGGCTCTTTCTGCCCCAAAGACCCCGAGCTTTCCAGCAGCTCCTGGCACTTGGTTCTGCTGCGCCCTTCTGGAACTGTTTTTTCCCAGCTCGTCACAGGGCAATCTCGCTGTATCTGTGTGCCCTCCAGGAGCTGTCCTTGACGGGAGGGGTCTCCCCTGTCTGCCCACTCTCTCCCCCTACTGGGACATTAATGGCTTGAGGAAACTGGGGCCAAACTCAGCCAAATGGAAATTGCCCCTGTCTGTCTCTCAGCTAGACCCCCATCCCCCCGGTGCCGGGCTGACCCCCTCCTGCTACAGGGGGCTTTCTCCTGTGCGCAGGACCAGTGGCTGTCAGCGGCTTCAGGTTCACATTGCCTCTGATTAGCGGCTGGTGTAGAAAGCAACTGTTCCCTGGTGTTCTGAGGAAAGGCCCCAGGCAGGGATCACATCAGCCTCAGGCAGCCGGAGCTATCCTGGAATGGAGCTCCCTGGGTGAAGTGAAGCTGAGCTGGGGTTGGTCAGCCCAGGGTAGTAGCCCCACCTGCAGAGCCGAGCGCAGACAGCCCCTCGGTGCGCTCCAGGGGACATGGTATCAGGCTGCAGTCTGCACACACTCCCAGCCCCAGGTCCCCCGCCAGGGTCCCGTTCGCCCCCTGAGGCGAGGTGGTCTCCCTTTCCCCTTGGCCTTGTTACTAGCTCCCCTCTGCAGCCTAAGTGCAATAGACAGGGTTGCCTTTATTTTTGAAAACACTGTAGTATATGGTTGAAAACAAACATTTGTTGAATGAATGAATGATGGAGGCAATGCAGGCCAGAGTGATTCTAACCCTAGCTCTCTGATCCCCGGGGCTTCCCTCTTCCTCTATCCACTGAGTCTCGGCCGTGAACTCACAGGGTCAGATGTTCCCTCTGAGTCTGCAGGTCCCTTAAAGGAACCCTGGGCATCCTGGCCGGGTGCACAGGGCTTGCAGTTGGTGTCTGAGCTCCCCCTGTGCCAAGAGGGGGAGCAGCATGGAACGTGGAGGTCACCAGGTGCCTTGGTGAGGTGCCACATGACCTCGGCGGCTCTGAGTCTCCCTGTCCTCTGCAGCCATGCCTGACGCCCTGGGGGGCCCCGAGTTCATTGTTCGGTCTCCACTCTGCGGCTGGCAAAGTGCTAATCTGGATCTGCCTGTCTCACACGGCTGTTTGCATGTGCATCTGTCCTCCTCTGCTCCTTGAACATGTTTATGTCCACCTATGGTTAGATTAGTGGGGACTTCCGTCTCCCTGACTAGGCTCCCTGACTAGGCTGATCAGAGATTCCTGGCTGGTCACAAAATTCCTGATTTCTTCTTCCTGGGCCCACACCTGGACAATGTTTCCTGTCCTCTATTGTGATAACGTGAGACGGTGTGACGTGATGCTCATTCATGGAACGTGTCTGGCCCAGGGAAGGCTTCCCACATGTTCCCTGTATGTGTCCCCATCTGCTGTTGGGGCCGAGGCAGGCCTCAGGCAACCTTGGGGGGCATCAGCCTGAGAGCCCCAGTGGCTGTGCTCTGTTTTCTCCACGTCTGTTATGTGGTGAGGAGTGAGCTTCTGCTGTGTTTGAGCCACTGTGCTTCTGTAAGGAGCCGCTGACTGCACAGGGCCGAGGGGCCGCTGAAGGACACTCCAGTGAATCTCAATCTTACAATTTTTTTGTTAAAGAGAAGTGATAAAAAATATCAATGGGAGTCTCTGGATGTCAGCTAGAAGAAAGATGTTACATGCATATTGTATCTACCCATTTACTTGTGTAATATAGAACTGTATCATTATGCATATATAAATATATGAAATTATGTAATATCTCCACCCACTTCCAGATGCTGGAATCTGAAAAGACCCCATTATCAAACATTGTACTTCAAAAACTAGCACCTTATTCTCAGAAGCTCAGGCTCAACATTTTCCAACACAGTTAATTGGAATAATGGCATAAATGATGATAAAAACTAAAATATTTTTATACAAAGTGTTGTTAATGTGATAATAAGACAAACTAATTAAGAATGTTTAAGACCTCAAGTTTTAATTCTTAGTCCCAAAGACTGAAGGAGAGCCAGTGGGATCTGGAGACCAGATGTCCTTGCTCGGTAGGTCTCATGCGGGGACAGCCGGGACCCCTCGCTCCCCATCCGTGAGCACAGCCTGTGTGGGATTCTGTCGTCCGGGATGGTGCTGGCCTCGTGTCTCATAGCCGCTTTGGGCCAGGAGGTCCTGAAAGAGAAGGGTTGCCGGTGCCACAGTCTTGACATCCTGACCTGCGCCTGTGAATGGAGACTGAAGGCTTGATAAATTGAGAATGGGGTTCTCCCGAGACACAGAACCAATTACAAAAATACATAGATGCATGGCATTGGATCACAAAATTCTGGTGTCTGGCAAGTCCAGCTGCAGGGGGTGCCAGCAGGCTGAAGACCAAGTGGGGGCTGCAGATGAAGCCCAAAGGCGGCGGCGGGAGAACGCTCTGCTCGGGAGAGTCTGGCTTCCCTGTCTGTGCGGGCCTTCAGCAGGTTGGGTGAGGCCCACCTACACCAGGAGCCCCTCTGATTTACTCAGGCTATCCATTTAAGTGTTCATCTCATCCCAAAGCACCCTTGTAGAAACATCCAGGATAATGTTTGACCAGCTCTCTGGATACCCCTTGGCCCAGTCAAGTTGACACATAAAATGAACCATCTCAAGGGATCAGCAAACATTTTCAATAAAGGGTTAGATGGTAAATATTTTAGGTTTGCTGGCAAGTGGTCTCCACCTCAATTACTCAGTTATTCTGCTGTAGTGTGAAAACCACCGTAAGTGAACAGGGCTGGGTTCCAACAACTTTATGTATACAGGTGGGGCACCATTGTTTACCAACTCCTGACAAAGATAAATAACTAACGTTCACAGAGAACTTAGAATTATGTTCTATAATCCTTGCCCACCAAGATACCCGGACCCCTCGGAGCTGCTGTGCTCTGCACACAGCGCGACCCAGTGCGAGGCTTGGGGTTCCTCCTCCCTTGCCCTAGTGAGGGCGGTGGAGCCTGGTGACACTGGCCTGGCCGTGTACCTTGTTAGAAGACATGCCTCTTCTTTGGAGCCCCCAGGCAGTAGATAGGGTAGCCCTGTCTTCATTAAGGTTCCCTACTTTGGCGTGGAGAGGGGATGAATGCTCACTGTGTAGGCCGGCATGTGCCAGTCGTGGAGCTTCTAGCTCTGTATTTGTTGGGTCATTTTGTGCTCACCTGCTTTTCCGTGATGGTATTGACTCCATTATTTTCCAGACAGGAAATGGGCCCAGACTGAATATGTCACATTTTCAAGGTCGTGCTCTTAGTGAGCAAGTGGACTTGGCCTGAAGAGCACGTGTCTGCAGGAGGTGTACTCTCTCTAGTGGGCACCAGAGTGCCGAACTTAACCAGAGCTTCATGAGGGTTTCCTCATTGTCACTGGAGACCATCTGGTGTTTCTGCCTTTGCAGCTTCAAGCAAACATGGCCTTGATCATTATGATGACCATTCTGACAACATCAGAAACCAGCTCTTTCCAGTAAAGATATTCACTGTTCCCCTAGGAAGCGTGGCAACAAGTCCCACATTGGGGGTATGTCATCAGCTCGTTTTGGGTCCCACTAGTTGGCAGAGGAAAAGTTATAAAAAAATAGAATGTTCTTGAGATTTTATATTTTAGAACCCAGACTTAAAACGAATGTATTGAGCAAATCTTTCCAAATGCAAAAAAATTCTCTGACATCTGAATTCTTAAGTGTCACAGAGCAAGATGCCGAAACTCCCAACATGGTTGTCACGTTGATCAAATGTGAATTGAGCCTAAGGAATATGACCAAGCTGGTCACCAGTGAGCATGCAGGGACACCTGTGCCCCAGGCCTCCACCCCAGATGGAGAACATCGCAAAGGATGCTCTGGGCCTGGACTGGGGGTCAGGGAAGGAACCCGCGGGCGTGACCATGGCTGCTGAGGGTCAGCCCTCTGCAGGGAGCGACATGGCTACATGTCCTGGTACCGTGCACAGTCAACACACAAGACTTTATGGTTCAGTGTGTGAGCCCATCTTCGTTCCCAGCAGACCCCACAGTCCTGTGGGTTCTGCGTGGGGTGCCTTAGGGCCTGGGTGAGCTGCCTGGCACATGGCCATGTGGGCATTACATCTTTGGCCTGGGATTCCAGCCTGCGTTTGCCGGCATCTGTTTCACCTGTTCACGACAACTTTTAATCTGTCCACTCTCGTCATCATCCGTGTATTATTGTCGACAGTGTTGGTACGAGCTTTGGGGCCAGAGGGCCGAAATGAGTCCAAAAGGTAAAATGGGCTCTAGTGGATTGCCAGGTGCCTGTGTTGTCTTGCTTTGCCTGAGGGCCTGGGAGGCTGGGAGCTGAGGGTCACCCACCCCACTTCAGCCCTGGTGACACTGGCTGTGCTCTAGGAAGACGAGCCTTCACTGCACCCAGAGGTAGCAAGCCAGCCAAGCAGGGGGCTGCCACACCATTCTGCCCTTGCCTCCCTCCGCCGAGACCCTGGCTCCCACACAGGCCCTGCAGCTCTGCTCTGAGGTCCACACCTGGTGCAGGCACTGTGTTTCAGGAGCAGGGCTGACGTCCATGTTCCCAAGCAGGGAAAGACTCCCGTCTTGGGATTAGATGGGACCCCGGGGACTTAGACCTCACCTCCCAGGGGCCCGCAGAGCCCATCCCTCTCCAGTGCCTCTAGGAGGGTGCTCACCATGGCTCCAGATGACCACTGAGCCTAGGGACAGCTGGAGTGTAATTTGTAATTTTTAGGGAGCGAGTGAACAAAAATCTGCCTCCTTGTGTTCTTGCTTAACTGTTCTTTTATTTCACTTGAAGTTTTCACAACCCACTGACTCCAATGAGTCCCTCCAGAGTGAGGTGCAGAGGCCCCACGGCAGGATGGGCCAGGAGGGGCGGTGTGCAGCTTGCACCGGGAGCTCGGCCTGTTAGCACGGCACCACCACCACCACGTTCTTCCTCTGCCGGCCACGCCAGCTTAGCCTTGAGGGGCTTTCGTCCTTGGCTCTCTTAGCCCAAATGCTGAAGTTTGGAGAATGTCTTCTGCAGAGTATACAGCACATTAGAACTCTTCTTCCCTGAACCCATTCCTCGGGGCCCTGCTAATGTGAGGAGCTGAGGGGCTTCTGTAAGACCATACTGCAGTATAGTTCCCGGCCTAGAAAATATGTTTTCATTGCAGCCATTCAGCCCTCTAAATAAAGAGAATTAATGTAGGTGCTTCCAACATGGTGATGGGATGTGGCAAATATTTGTATGAGGGCCTTTGGGTGACCTTCCAGCCACACGTACATGTACACACAGCAGGTATCTCATCCGACTGCCAGTGAGCAGCTCTGACTGCACAGTTGGGAACCATTGCCTCCCCATGCAGAACCCACTCATCTGCTCATTCATGCATCACACGGGCCTAGAGCCTCCTGTGCTTCAGGAGCTTGGCGGGCGCTGGGCCCCAGAGACCCAGCCTCATGCCAAAGGTGTGCGAGGCTTGGTGGGAAGTTTCTGTGCCTGGCGTGAGACAGAGGTGAGACACTGGGTCCTGCAGCGAGGTAGTCTGGGGGCGAGAGCAGGCTTCATGGTGAGAGGTGGGGACAGGTGCTCGAGAGATCACACAACATGAGCAAGAACAGCTGCCAGGCCCCTGGGGGCAGTGCACCGAGACAGGGTGGGTGAGGCAGCCGGGTCTCATTATTCCTGGTTGCTGATCTCCATCGAGTCCCCATAAACAGTGGACTAGTGCATGCTGGACCAAGGCTAGCATAGTAGCAGGGCTCTCTGGAGAAACAGACCAACAGGACGTGCCTGTGTATAGAACCATGTTAGGGATTGGCTCCTGGTGACCATGAAGGCCTGCAGGTCACAGGTCTGCAGGCTGGGCCTCAGGCCTCGGGCCCCAGGAGGGCAGGTGTTGCAGTTGAAGTCTGAGTGCTGTCTGCAGAATTACCTCTTGCCTGAGAAGGTCAGTGTTTCTTTCATTCAGCCTTCAACTGATTGTATGAGGTCCACCCACATTAGGGAGGGCAGTCTGCTCTCTGCTTTACTCATAGTCTGCCGATTTGCATGCTAATCTCATCCAAAAACATCCTCATAGAAACATCCAGAATAATGTTTAACCAAATATTGGGGCAAGTTGACACATAAGTTAACCATCCTGCAAACTTCTGTCACATTTTCATAGCCCAAACACATAACTTTGTCTGATGTGTGTTTCTGTTTAAAGGCACCATATTTAACCTTGTTCATTAACCTTGAACTCACAGACAATCATCTGTAACTTGCGCCTGAACGAAGCCCACTGAACCCCTTCGGCACATCTGGCCTTCCTGTACTCAGGGGCAGTAGGTGGCACTTGGCAGGACACTTGGGGCCATTTCAAGCAGTGGCACCATCAACAAAAAGCAGAAATGTGGAAAGTGTGGCACTAAATAGACCACAGTGAGGGTGGTTGCTTCCAGGTGAGCTGAGACAGGAAGGGGGGCTGTCGGTCCCACCTCAGCTGGGAGCCTGCACCAGGTGACCCAGGTCTCTCACTGCACTGTGGGAGAATGACCACGGCCACATGGTGACTGGCAGGCTGTGGTGAGTGGGCAGGCATGCAAGCACAGGGTCCACCAACAGTGAGGACAGAGTGTGTGCACAGGTGAGCTGTTGTGAAACCACCAGGAGCAAGTCAGTCAGGCAGACAGGTGGGATCCGCTGCCATGGCCTGGAGTGCATGCAGGGGGACAGGTATGGCAGGGACAGACTTTCTCGGAAAGCCTGAGAGGGGTGATTGACCTTTTTACTAAACACAACCTGAAGTCCCCGCAGAGCTGAGATGCTGTCAGATTTGCATTCTAGATACTTGTCAGCTTTATGAAAAAGGATGGGGATGAGGGCATTAGAGCAGTGCCAGAGACACAGGACCGGGGAGCAGGCATGCGTAGGAGCATTAGAAAGAGGGAACGGGGCCGTGGCAGGGTGAGGGCATAGGAGAGGCTCAGGATCCTCCAGGTTAGGGTTCCACTTCACAGCATGAAATCTGTTTTCTGCCTTCCAGCCATGGTTCTCAAGTGTCTCCCTTTTGTCCTGAGGCCGTGTCAGGCTACATCCCCTCCACTTGTTGGGGGACCCCTGAACTCCCAAAGCTCTTCTGTGGGTGTGATTGGCACCCTCCACACCCGCACCCCTCTGAGCAGCTGCAGAGTCCCCTGAGCTGCCCACACATGGGGTGACTGACACATAGGTCCTCCTCCTCCAGCCGCTGGGGGAAGGTCCCTTCAGGCCAGTCACCCTGACATTTAATAAATCAGAGTCCTCTGCAGCCACGGTGCTGCTGTCCAGTCCTGTCACTGCCTGGGCTTCCTTGTGCACGCGGGGAGGGCCAGGGGTCCTGCAGGTTTAGCAGCCGTTTGTAAAAGTCAGCAAAAGGGGAGGCCTGAGGGGACAGTCCTGGCAACTGCAGCCCTGGGCCTTTGTTCACCTGCTCTTTGTGCTGCATCTCAAAATTAATTATGACTCACTCAGGAAGAGGGCCAGTTCTCCCTCGCCCTCCCCCAGGGCTGCGGGAGCATGTCTGTCCTGCATTCTGTCTGTCATTGTCAGATGGCATCTGATGAGACCCTGCTTTTCTCCAAGTCGGGTTCAGCTTGGAGTCTGCAGCCTTTTTAAGATTCTGAGCCCAGTGGATCTCCAGCCGAGATGTATACTGTAAGTAATGAATTATCCATGATTAATTACAATTAACTAGGTCTCTTTCTTCCCAAGGCACTTGATCTAAATATTTACAAGGAATTCTGATCAGATGCTCACTGTCCAAATTAATACTATTTTATCCAAGAATACAAGAGTGTTTTCATCCAGAATCAGCTGTTATTCTGAGTCCCATCAGCATATTATGTGGCATAGCACGGTGGGCGAAGAGGATGTGTGATGACATGTGACATGGCTGGTCCATCAGGGGGAGGCAGCACCGGGCCAGAACCCACACTGAGCTCCTGGAGCATCTGAGTCCTGAGGGGCCTGTCCCTGGTCCCACCCGGGCCACTCCACCTCCCCAGGTATGGCCTCCCATCGAGTCCCAGAACGTGGACTCGGATGTGAAGCCCTTTCTCTGTGTGCTCCCCAAAGCACCTGGGACTCTCAGGCCCTGGGCGCCCACTGTGCGGGAAGGGCAGACAAGCCGGGCTCACCCACACAGGGGGGCAAACAGCCAAGGCCTCTGTCCCTGAGCCTGGGCACCTGCCGCTTGTACAAAGGGATCTTGTGGAGGCTGGGCACCCGAGTGGCGGTGGATGATAACTACTTACATTTTTCTTACAAGCCAAGCACAACTGCTTCCCAAGTAAGAGTGAAGAGAAGAGAGGAACACTCACAGTCCACTTCCAGGTTCGGACACATTGGAGGTTTGATAGCTGCATGTATGGGCTGGTGGAGAAGGCTCGTGGGTCAGGGCAGGCCCAGGGGAATGGCCAGGTCTGGGCAGTTTGGAGGGGCAGAATTGCCTTTAATACCTGGAGGGCTCTGTGCTTACAGGAGCAGCCACCGATGCATAAAGTTACCTTCGAGCAGCTGGTCAAGGAACTCGCGTGGTTGAAGGCGAACCCTTTGGCCTCTGTCTGTCCTCCTCCCCAGGACCTTCACCTAACATCCTGGTGAAGCCCCCAAGGACAGACTGCCTTCTGGGGCACCCAGGGCTGTATCTGACAAGCTGATGGATTGGTGTGTCGTTTTTCTCCTAGTAAGAATTAGCTCAGACAATGCCTTACGTTAACCACATCTTTATGTGATCCAGGGTCAGTGTGCCATATGTCGGGGGCCCCACAGGCATGTGATCCAGGGTCAGTGTGCCGCATAGTGGGGCCCCCCCCGCAGGCATGTGACCCGGGATCTCAGCGCTGTATGGTGGGGCCCTGCAGGCATGTGATCTGGGGTCAGTGCGCCGTCTGTTGGGGCCCCGTGGGCATGTGATCTGGGGTCAGTGTGCCGTCTGTCGGGGGCCCCACAGGCATGTGATCTGGGGTCAGTGTGCCGTCTGTCAGGGGCCCCACGGGCATGTGATCTGGGGTCAGAGCGCCCTGTGTCGGGGGCCCCACGGGCGTGTGATCTGGGGTCAGAGCACCCTGTGTCAGGGCCCCACAGGTGTGTGATCTGGGGTCAGTGCGCCGTCTGTTGGGGCCCCATGGGCATGTGATCTGGGGTCAGTGCGCCATCTGTCGGGGGCCCCACAGGCATGTGATCTGGGGTCAGTGCGCTGTTGGGGCCCCGTGGGCATGTGATCTGGGGTCAGAGTGCCCTGTGTCAGGGGCCCCACGGGCGTGTGATCTGGGGTCAGTGCACCGTCTGTCAGGGGCCCCGTGGGCAGGTGATCTGTGGTCAGAGTGCCCTATGTCGGGGGCCCCACAGGTGTGTGATCTGGGGTCAGTGTGCCGTCTGTCAGGGGTCCTGTGGGCATGTGATCTGGAGTTGGAGCGCCCTGTGTCGGGGCCCCACAGGTATGTGATCTGGGGTCAGAGTGCCCTGTGTCGGGGCCCCACAGGCATGTGATCTGGAGTCGGAGCGCCCTATGTCGGGGCCCCACAGGTGTGTGATCTGGGGTTGGAGCGCCGTATAGCAGGGCCCCCGCAGGCATGGCTCCCACAGCCAGAGATCTAGCTTTGATCATGACCCATCTTGCTGGCTTCTTGTGTTACATCTGGGTATCACCAGTTCTGTCACTTGCTGAATCTTTTTCTTACACTGATTATTAAAAATGAATCCTAGTCTAAACCATATTATCTATGGGAGTTTGACCTGCTAGTTAGATTATTTTGAAATAAATCTTAAAATAAATTCATCATCATCAAAATAAAAACCAGTTCATCTGTACCTCCCACGTGACCAGTACCTGCTGCTCTCTGGGCCAGCCGTGGCCCCGTGACACAGCCCAGGATTGGCCGCAGGCCTGAGCTGGGCTCACCCCTTAGCTCTGTCATGCTTATGAGCTGCTTGACCTTGGAAAAGCCAGCGGCCCTCCCAGATGAGCAGTCCCCATATGTTGAGTAGGAGTACAGTCCAGATGAACGGACATGGACAGTGGGAGGAGGGATGATCCCTGCCTGGACCAAACAGGCTTGAAGAGACAATCTGTGCTGCAGACTGGACTCCTCTTTTGCTCAGGGGTCCCTAATTTGGTGCAGATTGGGGCTGGCTTTGTTCTCTAGGGCAGTGGGGCTCCTCCTGGCCTTCGGGTATGTCCTGACTGGCCTAAGTCAGACACAGCCATTCCTTCCCCTCTGCCAGAGGGTGGTTGGACTCAGGTGTGTGAGAAACCTGGCCAGCAGGGGCGGGGGCCAGTGCTCCTGGGAAGGGCTTTCTCAGCAGATTAGAGAGGGTGTGGAGGCATGAATGCCCCCATTGCTTTCTGAGTGCCTCCATTTACAGCAGTGCCCGAACTGCGATGGGCTTCCTGTCACCTCCAGCAGGGCCATTCTGCGGGAAATACACCAGGGGTCCGGAAGACCCTGCGGCCTTCAGAGCACCGTGGAGAGGCCCACAAACAGCCCTGGAGTTGCACTGCATGGCGTTTTTGTCGTATGAAACGATGACTATGGTTCATCTTTTTACATTTTATGCACTGTCTTCTCGGTGAGTTTTCTGTTATAGCACAGAGTGTCCGAGCGCATGGAACTTCCCTCCCAGCCACTGCGGGTTGTCTGAACATCTCTAAAACCACACCACTGGGGTGAGCACTGATTTATAAATAAGTTCAAGCATCCAGGTCTGTCCGGGAGGGCCAGAAATGCTGCTCACTCCATTCCTGCTCTTTGCCTCTGGAGAGCGTCCCATGTGCACGCCAGCCTGGTCCACAGCTGGGGAGGGTGTGAGCCGCTCCAGCGCCTCTCCCTTCAGGACAAGCTCTGGCGCCGTGCGGGCAGGTTTACCCTGGGCACAGGCAAGGAAGGATGGAGACGCTGTGCACCGCTGCATTCCCCACGTTAACTGAGATGAGCTGGGTTAAGGATATTTTAAAAAAATAAACAACCAAGCATAATTTCACATTTTCCGTGTCTTTGAAATCAGAATGCGGACCATGACTCATGGCCTCTCGCCAGCACTGATGTGCCTCATCTCACAGTGATGTCCTTGCAAAGTGAACTTGCTCTAAAGTCCATGACTTCCTCCCTTCTTTGCCCCCCAAAAGTGGAAACTCTAAGGTTTTGTACCTTTCTCTCCTTGCGGCTTCCGTCACGACTGACGCATTGCTGTCTGCCTCTGGTTTGAATCCTCCCCCTGGGGAGCCGCTGAGGTGTTCGAGCCTGCTCAGAGCATTGGGAGCTTGCTCTTGGCATGAGTCGCCCTCCATGACCCTGTTTGGTAAGGGGCGTGGATCCCCACTGCTGTTCACTCCAGCTGCTTCAGAGCCTCTCACTGGCACCCAGGTTTGCATGGCACCCAGACGGGGTCTGTCCCTCAGGCGCCCTCAGCACTCAATGTGGACAGCGCTCAGCCTGACAGGCTCACCAACATAGAATTAGCAGTCATTCGGGTTTGTGGCAGGTTCCTGTGTCTCTGCTCCAGGCCAAGGGTCGCGTGTTCCTCCCACAGCTGGGCACTGGACGAGGCGCCCAGCAGACCTGCAAGCCTGTTCAGATCTCAGCATGCATGCGGCAAGCCGTGGGTCTGCTCACAACCTGCTGGCCAAGGCAGACCCATGGTCATGCCCCAAATCCGTAGGGCAGGGAGATGTCCTCTTCCCACGGAGTCGAAGGAGAGTGAATGCTCGGTAAGCGGTGACAGGACCACCCACCCACCTCTTCTGAGCTCTGTACACTGAGTGGTCACCAGGGAGGCCTCGGGGGCTGAGTGGCTCCGGGTGTGGAGTGAATATGCACGTCCAGTGGAAGAGGAGCCTTGCCCCGGTGCCTGTGACACCAGTGAGCCCTGTGCTTACTGTTTGCTCTCCTTTGGGTTGAGGAAACACCATAGACCTTGAGGAAAAAGCCAGTGATTTGAAGATGATAAGCACGCCGGGCCTGTTGCTCTGCCTGAGGACCGTGTCCGCCAAGTCCTTGGTCTGGTGAAGAACATCTGGCAGAAGGACAGGCCAGCCCATGACACCCCAGTGCTGGCCCTGGGTCCCCACCCTGGCCGGCCAGGCACAGGAACCCACTGCTCTGCCGCCAGGAACCATACCACCACCTGGCCTCATCCTTGTAAAACGAGGGTGGTGGTGACGGGCGGCAGGGCCCCATAGGCCCCATCTGATTCTGAATTCTGTAATTCCAGTCGTGGAACTGGAAGGGTGACTTCAGTGACTCCAAAGCGAGCACAGCACATCGTTCTCCGCAGGAATTTTCACCAGGGCTTCCTGGTAACCTTAGAAGGTCCAGCAGATCCTCCACGTGATGACCTGTGACTCCCGAATGCTCTTCTCTCCTTTTGGTCCTTGAAAGGCTCCTGCAGGGATGTGCGCCTGGCCGTGCACGCTGACCTGGTCAGCCCTGATGGAAGGAGACGGCGCCTCTGCCCACGGCTCTCGTGCGCAGCCCTGGGTGTTGCTGTGCAGTGAACTCAGGCGATACCAGTTCAACACTTACCTTTGTGCATGTCACTATCATGTCGACCAGCTCACCAGTGTGGACCAATTAATCAGTGAAGTATTGCGTAGCTACCTCACAGCACATCAGCTCTCTGACCTGGCTCCGTGGGCTGCCCCTGGGAGCTGCTCTGTACGGGGTGTCAGGCTGTTGGGAGGGGTCTGAGCACAGCTGTGCCTTTGAGCCTTGAGGAAATCACATGATCTGCCTCAGTCTTTTCCCCTGTATACAAAATACTGACGAAATGTGCTCCACTTGTCTCTGTGTCTCTGTAAGGCTCAGGCTGGCAGTGGCTATGAAAGGAAGGAATTGTTAATGGCCAAGGACACACTGGGTCCCCAAGCAACTCCAGTATCGGGGCCCTTGACTTCATATTTCAGACACAGAATGGATGCTGAATTCCTGCCCTCCTGATCCTATCCCAGGGAAAAACTGCCTTTATAAAGCCTGCTCATCTTTGATGAAGCTTGCCAGAAGTTTTTAAAACTGTCATGTTCAGAAAACCTTGTTGAAGACAACGGGTACAGAGGTGCAGAGAATCAGCCGTGGCCTCAGGGAACCAGTGATGTAATCCTTGCCCCCAGTACTGACTCGCTTAGTGGTCCTCATGGGAAGTGAGCCTCACCCAGAGCAGGTGTGAATGCTCCCAGTGCACAGGGTGAGTGTGTCCTCCGCTCATTTCATTCAGTTGGGGAGGACATGCTTAGCCCGTTGCTGATGCTGACAGCCGCATCTGAACACCCGCTCACGGCCCAGTGACAGGTAACTGCAAACTAATGCCTCTGAGAGGGCGGCCAGGCTGGGAACTGGGCCTCCGGCCTTTATGACAATCGCACGCCAGGCTGGGTTCCAAATTCCGGTCATCAGATCTGCACGGCTCATGGTCTGTGCGTTTCTGATGGGAGCAGGGCGTCTCCAGCAGCCGCCCACCAGGTAGTCCTGCAGGGGGCCCCGGTGTGCTCTCCCCTGCCACCCCACACCCTCCACACAGACCTGATCCTCTCTGGGCTCTCAGGTTGCCATCCGATGCTTCCTCCTCTGCCATGCAGACTCGGTCTGCATGATTCGTTGCTGTTTTCAAAGACCTACTGTGTGTCGGGCGCATACCGGACCACAGGGCAGATATCGGGAATAGGACATGATGGTCAAAGGCACGTCCTGTCACGCCGGGTGGTACGTGGTGTCAGGCCGTGAGGCACCAGAGTGGCAGTGTCCCTCGAAGGACGCTGGGGGGGGGAAGGGAAGCCTTCCTGCAGGGTCGGTTTGGGGGGGCTCCTATCAGAGGCAACGTTCAGCCTGTAGACGACTGAACGTGTGCCTCTGCAGAGAGGACAGGAGCCGGTTGCGGGAGGGGAGCTGCAGGAGCACGGGCAGGGAGGGTGAAGGAGGCCGTTCTGTTTGGAAGCAAGGGCAGCCCGGTCGGCTGCAAGGCGCAGGGGGGGGTGGAGTGGGGCCAGCGCCCCACAGTATCCTGGGAAGACTCAGGCCATGTGGGAGAGCGGGATAGAGACCCCAGGGGCTTGCTGGGGGCCAACCCTTTCATGTCTGGTGGCCTGCTTCCCTGGCTCATGTTGGCATTCTTTGAGACAAGCTGGGATGCACACCCAGCCCCCTGGTGCTTCCCAGCTGAGCTTTTGGAAGGCAGCCCACATGTTAGGAATGGAGAATATCCTTAACCCCCACCCAACAAGCCCACAGTGCTGTGAGAAAGGGTGCTGTCCCTGTCTCGGGTTACCTACGCCCTTTCAGGGGCACAACCGGCCACAGCAGGCAGGCGTGGCCCAAGGGGTCTGGGCTGACTGCTCCTGGGTTTGGGGAAAAGGGGCCCACCAAGGGCTGCTTCAGTCAGCAAAGCCTTCCTGGAGGAGATGTGTCTGGCTAGACATGAAGGGTGTGTGATGTCCGGCCAGTGCAGAAGGACAGAGGAAGGCAGGGAGCCCCAGGAGCGGCATTACCCCAGGGCGGCAGGATGGGTGCCCCTCGGCGGGGAGGAGGCCTGCTCCAAGCAGAGTCTTCCTTCCAAACTGAGGCATTGCAGAAGGGGCAGAGGGAGGTGAAGAGACGGCACTGTATGTGGGAGGAGCCCTGGGCAGCCGGGCCTGGGAGGGGGAGGCTCCCTGTGCCCCTCTCCGTGGGCACCAAGCACGTGGGGAGCACACAGCTCCACCGATTCTTTCCACTGCTCTCCGGCGTATTTTAATTCTCCCCGAATGCTTTTTAGTGTGGGACTATCACTGCAGAGTCCTTCCACAGCTGCGGGTGCCGCAAGGAACTTTGTGTAGTTACAACAAACGCGTGCTGTACGGCCTTGATGTGAAGTCACGTTCAGACCAGGAGTTACTTGAACTGGAGTGAACATTCATTCATCGTTTCCAGGGAACAAATTAGTCCAAGTACGTGACCACTTGGGACAGCCCCACAAGAAGCCACCAGAGTTGTTAGTTTCTGATAGGAACCATCAATAAACAGCCCTGTGGTTCATGGGATTCGGGCCTCCACTCTGAGCCATTTCTCAGGCACATTCTCCTCTGCAGGCACAGGGCGTGTTCTTATTACTGGTGGCGTGTGGTTATGGTCTTCTGGAGGTAAAGCTTGGGGTGAAATTCAGGGACGCTTAGAAATTTGTGAGGCCACCTGTCGCCCTGAGTTCCTGCTGAGGTCTGTCCTTGCTTCGGGCCAGAAACAGCATTTTCAGCCTCCTCCCAGGGCGTGCGCTGCTCCGACCCGTGGATTCTGCTGGGCGCCGTGCTGCTTCCCTGCAGACCGCGAAGGCTGTGGGCTGGGCAGAACCCTCGTCCCTCCACGAAGCTGGGTCAGGCCCACTCACTCAGAAAGCTTTTGCCATCTTCCACTTTTTCATTTACTTCTGATCTGAAAAAAATGAGGTGGAAAACTGGTTCATGGTGTCGTTGACAGAAAATATGTTATCTGTCATGTTCAGATAGGCCATCCTGCAGTCATTTAAGTTATAAGATTCTATCGCCTCAATAAGGTCATTCCTGTTGGACAGATTATGGGGCGGCCAGGCCAGCAGAGTGAGGAAGCTCGGGCACCCCGCCGCGATCACGGAGTAGGGGAGGCTGATAAGTCGCCCCAATAGGAAATGAAATCGCTCATTGGAACTCCTGCAAATGGAATTTGGGAGACAGCTCACAGCCCAGGTGGCTGTTTGGGCCTGCCCGCCCCTCCCGGCCCGCCCCCTCCCGGCCCGCCCCTCCCGACCCAGCCCCTCCCCGCCTGCCCCCTCCCGGCCCAGCCCCTCTCGGCCCGCCCCTCCCGACCCAGCCCCTCCCCGCCTGCCCCCTCCCGGCCCGCCCCCTCCCGGCCCAGCCCCTCCCCGCCTGCCCCTCCCCGCCCAGCCCCTCACAGAGCTTTCAGTCTATCGAAAGCAACTCCTTCCTGTCAGTAGCCTGAGGCTGGTCTTAAAGCCCGGACACCGCGACACAGGCAGTCGCCTTCCTTTGCAGGTCGCAGGCTTGGCCTCTCTCTTCAAAGCGTTGGGATGGTGCCCTCCTGCACAGGACCCGGCAGCCTCTCAGGGAGGCATGCGGGGGTGGCTGTTTCCAGGCCCTGACAGCCGCATAGTGAGAAGCGTGGGTGGAGGACTCACCTTCCCGGGAGCTCGTGACTTATTTCATGTGTCTTAGAATCGAGGCACAGACCCTGCACGGGAGAAAGCTGGGGTCCAGGTCGGGCTCACCTGCCCTGCGGCTCACCCAAGGTCCTGTTGCTCCCCTTGGGCCAGTAGTGCCATCGTACGGCATTTATATGTTTTCAAGGGCCTATGCATGTACCATACAATTTTCTTTTTAAAAGAAACAGCCTTTCCTTTTTTAAAAAGCTCCTGAAGAAGGGAGTCTTCCCTGACCTCCCCCATCCCGACATTAATGGTCGCTGCTCTGTCCCCACCCCTGAGCGTGTCAGCACTCACCCGACACGTGTGCCTGGCTTGTCCCCATCTAACCCAGGGCCTGTGAAGCCCCCTGGCCGCTCCGCGTGCCTGCTCCCGGCTCTGTGCTTGGCCAGTTACCTCCAGAGACCAGGGAGCGCTGAATGGGCCAACCCGAGAGGAGCTCCGCTGGCGGGCCGGGCAGACCCTTCTGAATCAAATCTCGGCTCTGCCACATACTCAGTTCTGACCCTTCGTGGGTTAGCAGCTTTATCTCAGCGTCCTCCTCTGTCAAGTGGGGATCACGACCCGGTCCTGGCTATCGTGGAGATGCAGAGGCCCGGTTAGCAAACACAGAGCAGGGCTAACCGCAGGCCCCTGATCCCAGTGGCTTCTCCTACCCCCTGAGACCAAGACGCAGGTGAGCATGGCCTCAGTGTTCACGCCAGAGCTGGGCGTGGGGTTTAGAGCTCATGACCTGGCGCTCCACCTCACCTTGAAGACCCCCTGGCGGAGTCCCGCGTCAGGAGGCCGACTCTGGAGCCTGTGCTCCTGTAGCAGCGGGGGAGTGACTCTAGTGCATGCGCGTCCAGGAAGTGCGATGATTTGAGGATCTGAGGTTGTGTGGAATAAAAAAGAAGGCATTTCCTCACTAGTATGGAAAATCTTTATAAAATACACACATGGTAGTAATAAAAGCCTCTAACGTGAAGTGGCACCACATGCTGGGGGCTCTAGATGTGCTGTTTTATTTAGTCTTCTGATACTGTTTCTCTTCTTTTTATACCTAAGAAAACTGTAGGCTGGGTGGCTTTCCCGGTGTGAGGGATCCTGGCATTGAAGCTAAACCTGTCTGGCCGCAGGCCCCTCACCCTGACCCGGCTCTCTAGCCTGTGGGCTGTTCAGGAAACTATTTGCCTTGTTTAGGGTTTTATTTTGTTTTTACATTTTTCCATTCAATTTTTTGTATGAAATGAACTGTAATTCGAGTGTTTCTCATCCAGTCAATCCTCCCAACCTGCCCTTTCCCACCAGTTCACAGCCCTTCATTCTTTGTCACATTGATTCTTGGCTTTGTCAGAGTCTGGCGTTTCTTCCTCTGCTCTTGACACGTCACTGTTCCTGGACATCTGTCTCCCAGCAAAGGCCCACATCCCCCTTCTGGTCTTAACCGTGCCGCACCCCACTCGGTGGGGTGTTTGTGAGAAGTGTCATCCGTCCTTGGGCTCGGGAGGGTCCGCCGCCGGGCTGGGGAGAGCGGAGAGCCGTGAGGGGTGCTCGTCACAAGGCACATCCTCCTGAGTGGGCCCCGGAGCTCCCGCCAGGTCACCCAGTGAGGAGCAGGGTGGCGCGGGGCCTGCCTGGGTTTGCGCTAAGTCCAGCACCCGGGCCATGCTGCCCATGAGCGGCCTGTTTGTGTCTGCTCCTGAGAAGTGGAGGATTATGGTCACTTCCACAGGGCCACTCATCCCAGCTGCAAAGAGCAAAGTTTCTCTCCCACAGGTGTCCTGGGCCCTGTGGCGGGTCTCAGCATCCTCTAAGCCATGCAAACTAAAACCATCTCATCACTGTTAAATCAAAGTCGCCTGCAATCCCCAGGCCCATCCCCAGCCCCAGGCCCCAACTTCTCGCCTCTCCTCGGCTGGGCCCGGCACACATGGCCAGCCAGCATCTGCCCTGGGAACCCCCCCGGAGCCTCCTCCCGGCCCACCATCCGACCCCTGTGGAGCCAGGAGAGCCTCTCAAAAGTATGGACTGGTGAGTGGCCTTTCCACATTAGGCAGCATCTCTGACTACATTAAAGAAGCCTGGACCTGGTCCTCTTCCTGACTTACAGTCCCTCACACAGGCCCGGGGGCTGCCCCCAGGCCCCGCTGGCTGTACTGTAGCAGAGATCTCCCCCAGATCAGCCCAGCGGGGACCCGGCAGCCCAGAGCTCAGCTCCAGAGGGGCCTTGTCTGTGCACCAGGCCCCGGCCAGGTCTTCCAGGCCACAGTACACGCAGGGACACTGCTCACTCCTGACCTACCTCACCCCTGTGCCCGCGGCCTGGTGTCCGGCATGGGGCCAAAGCTCCGAGGGGAGGGTTGAATGAGCACCGTGTCAGCTGTGACCCTGCCCACGTGGGTCCTGCTGGGGCCACCCTAAGGGAGATCTCCCCAAGTCTGGGCGGCAGAGCCCTGGGTGTACCAGTTTTCACCCCCACTGCTCGCATGGGCCCTTTTTCCCCAGAGCTTGTGGGCTGTCTGGACAGTCGACAGGACAATGCTGGTGTGTGCTGAGCGCTTCTGAGTGTTTGAGTGTGTCACTGCTTAGCGCCTCCTTGCAGATGAGCAAACAGACACAGGTTGGGCGCTGGCTCTGGGCCCCACAAGAAGGGTCCCTTGACATCTGGTGCCCAGCATCCTGTCTTCAGGCCCTGCTCATGTATCGACAAGGCCTTCCTCCCTGGAGAGGGAGCCGCCGAGGTTTCTGCAAAGGGGTCCACTCATTTGCCTACTTGGTTACCACCCTTCATTTCCCCCAGACAAATGTAGCTCTTCCTATGGCCAGTCTTCATGCTCAGGCTCTCTTCAGGGCTGGGGGGAGATGCGGGTGGCATGGAGAACCCTAGAGGTCTTGCTGTCGTCCGGGAGAGGCCTCCGGATGCAAGAGTGGAGGTGGCCAGGAGCCCAGCCGGCCGGGCTTCGGCAGAGCAGATGGGGGAACAAGGTCCAGGGCGGCCCACTGGTTCTCAGGACTGGTTTGAGGCTCCCTGCCCGGCTCTGCATCCCAGGGGAGACAGGCCATTGCCCCCACCCCCCTAGCCCCCAGGACCTTTACTCTTGGGGGCGTCCCCGTTCACAGAGTTCTCCCTTAGCAGCCAGTGCCCCCTGCAGCCCTTTTTGGCGGCCTCTCCTGGGCTGCGGGAGCTCCCACCCTTCCCGGCAGGCTCCCTGGCCCCTGGGGTGGCAGCGGAGAAGCCCTGCCTCTGGGCCTCGGCAGAGCCAGGTGCTGCCTTCCCTTGGAGCCTCATCTAGTCTGGCTCAAGCTGCCCTCTGAGGGGCATGCCAAGAACCCCTGCACTTGGCCCCCTCCCTGCCTTGTCCCCTGGTCCTCTGGGCGCACCCCATTAGTGAATCACCAGCACAAAGACATTCTCTTCAGGGACAGTTGCTGGCCAGGCTGACCTAAGACCATCTGGGCACAGAAGCTGGTCAGGAAACGTAGGGTGGTTGGATGAAGGGACGAATGACTGAACCAGATGTTACCATTTGCTGGAAGATCTATCCGCGGGGTGGAGGGGTTCGCCATCCTGGCTTACATGTCGTCTTGTGAATGTGAAGGTGCTGGGTGTCTGCTCCTACGAGGATGCTCTCATGACCACCATCCCCCAAGCTGGTCCCACATCACAGGGACAGGGAGAGGCTGCTGGAGGCAGACAGGATTGGGAAGCCCTGCATCCTAGATTCCTCTCTCAGTCCCAAATACTGAGTGTGCATGTAAAGCTTGGATCAGTACTACATTAAATATATATACTTACTTCTAAAGTTCAATCTTTCTCAAACATATTTGGCCATGGAACCCTTTCTTAACACTGATGCATGTTCACTGTAAGTGATTTTTCCACATAAAACACCCGGTAAAAGCTGTTTAGAGATGGACCCTTATGAGGGAGAAGGGAGACTGGGTTTGATGAGAGGTGTTGGGTGGGCCTCATGACCCACCCTAGGGCCACTGCAGGGAATTCAGAGCATTCTCTGGAGGTAAAGCCATTTTTAGCAAGGCAATTATGACAAATCTCTTTTCCATTAAACAAGTGAACTGTGTAATTGTTACAGATTATAATTTTTTTCCAACAGGACAGGGCATAGCTGGAAATCAAGCAGATTCTTTGAACAACCAAACCTAATGAATCCTGCAACGACTGAGCTGTAAGGGGCAACGTCTGGAATTGTAGCACATTCAATGTCAGCAAGCAAACCGTTGAGATATTAATTATGCAATCACAGGGTAGAGTGTGGTGCAGAGAAGTGGCCAGGGCTTGGTGGCCATGTGCTGTCACTCCAGGGCTCTGTGCGTGCCGCCTGCAGGCTGCGGCAGAGACGGACAGGTGAAGGTGGTCGAGCTCAGCACCCTGCCAGTGGGCCGTGGCCCGCCCCCGGGTCGGGTGCCACTGCTGATGTAGCTGACTCTCCGTTTCTCCAAGGATGCGAAGGGAGAGAGCAGCCTGGACTGTTCCAACCGTTGTAGTCAACTCAGCAGGGCCCATGCATGAGGGCCCTGGGCGTGCCCCAAACAGCCACCAGAAGGGAGGGCGCTGAGATGGGTTTGCCTCCCGGAGGGCCCGTAATCAGCGGGCACAGACCTGTGGGTTCCAGAGGTGGGTGGCAGGAGGTGCTGTGGTTTAAGGGCCCCCTGCACTGTGGTTCCTGGGCTGGAGCATGTTGGTCCCGGTGGGGCAGTGGGGGCCCGGCGGAATCGGGGGGAGGTTCTGTCCTTGTCTTTGCCTGTCTGGCCCCACATCCTAAGCCCTTTCTCGTCCCAAGCTGTTGGGGCTCAGCCCCCTGGGCGGCCCCACTTCAGCACAGATTGGCTTGGGACTGCCATTTGTTACCACCTCCGAGACGGTTTGAACCAGCCGCGAGTCCCCTTGGTGATGGGCCCTGTGGCGTGAGGGAGCTGATGCCAGCCCGGCTTGGACATATCTGTTCCTCTGCTTACTGGGCACAGGGCCGGGTGGTCAGCCTCCCGCTGCTGGGATCACAACCCGGCCTAGGCTGAGCGTCGCCCTCCGTGTAGCCGTCTCTTTTTCTCTCGGTCTCAGGTTCCTGGGCTGTAGCGTGAGGCCTGTACCATCCATGCCTGTGGGGAAACTGTGATTGTCACTGGTGGTTGTTCACAGGGATAGCGTGGGGGTCCTGCCCTCAGTGCTGCAGCGGGAGCAGCTGCACTGGAGGGAGGAAGGTCCTGTGGTTTGATGGGTCAGCCCAGGGCCTGAGCGCAGGGGGAGGGCAGTGCCGGGGGCCTTGGGCAGGACCCCGGGCCCCGTCACACTGGGGTTGCCCAGTGACTGGGGCGGGTGCCCAGGGCTGTTCTCTCCAGCATGGCCAGCAGAGTGCGGTGTCAGGGGCGCCCCGAGTCCTAGGCGGCCTAGTGCCATCAGCTTTGGGTATTCTGTTGAGATGGCGGTGCAGTGCTACACGGGGAGTGGAAGGACCTCCTTCCACCGAGGTGCCTTGTGGCTCGTGATGCGGAGACTGAAGAACAAGCAAAGAGAAGCAAACGCCAGCTTGGACAACAGTGGACACCCTCCACTCCCTCTCCTCCCCCTGTGGAGCAGGCCTCCCCTCCCTCTGTTCCAGCAGCCTTCCTGGTGCAAGAAGCTTCGCCTTTTCTAAGGACCAGGGATGATGGGGAGGAGGCCTGGCCTTGGGAGAAACACAAATGACCAAGAGCCTGATGTGGACATCTGAGTGGGGGCTCTGCACAGCGGCCAGAGGCCACAGCTCTGTGGGAACCTCAGAGGTCCCAGCGCAGCAGGGCCTCTGGGCCTGGGGGTTCAGTGGGTCAGGTCGGTGGCTGAGCCTTCCCTGCCCATCCCTAGCACACATGCTCCATCTGTGGGCCTTGGATTTTCTCTCGGAAAAGGCCGAGCCAGCAGCTCCTTGGACCGGCTTGGGGCTTTCACATTCCATTGCACCCCTTCCTGCTTGCAGCCAGCACCCCCACAGGCTTCCAGCCCCTGCAGGCTTCCTGGAAATGAAGCAGAAGACGAAAGCCCAGCCCACTGTGCGATGTCGGTGAGGTGGTGGGTCTATTGCAGAGGTTACCTCAATGTTTCACTTGTTATCCTGCTGTTTGAAATCGGTCCATGACATAAGTAGCATGGGAATCTTTAGACCCATTTTACAGATAGAGAAAGTGAGATTCAAGGGGTTTAGTGTCTCCCAAGGAGAAATAAAATGACTGAGCCAGGACCCAGATGACACTGACTTCAAAGTCCATGTTTCCATGTTTCCTCACTGAGCGTAATTCTACAAGGAGCTATAGGCTCCTTGGCATTTCACTGTAGTAAACGCAGAGCCGGCTGGTACTGTGGGGAACACATGCCAAGTCAAGAGGTGCCCTCAGCTCCCATGATCTCCTCACAATGGGGTGTTTCCATCCACCTGTGCTTGAGGTGGCCTCTGCTTGCAGAAGAAAGAGACACATCACGGGAGCATAGGTTTGTATTGAGACCCAGATTATTTAGCTCAGTGACAACTTCTGGGGCAGGGGAACCCCAGTCTCCACCTCACTGGGGGTCTGGGAGCCGACGTGCAGAATACAAATCCATGTGAGATGTTCTGTCATAGGTGGATGGCTACACTGGCTCAGCTGGGAGCATGCTGTTGGCAGATGGTTTTGAAGATAAGAAAGCCAAAATTACAATTCTGCCATACCTTCTGGGCCTATGCAGTGACCTGTGTGGACTCACTCAGATGTCAGGAAAGGTGAGGGTTTTCTCGAAAGGCTTCTTTTCCTCTGATATCAGAAAATAAGACAGAGCCTGCAATGACAGGGGACTGCATGTAAATCCTTGAATTTTGAATATTTGAAAATAATGACCTTTCGAACACATATTTATCTGTATGTGTGTTTTGGGGAGCTTGTCCTGGAACCTTGGAAGGGGAGGGGCTGGGCAGACACGGCCTGTGTTCAGGGTGGTGGTCATCAGGGAGTTGAAAGATGGTTTTGAATAAGAGCAGCGGTGGCGGGATGGGCTGCCCGGCGCAGAGGCTGGGATCCCTGCTCCGCAGGTGTGTGGCGGGGAGCGCACAGGCGGCCGGCCAGCTTGGGAAGGTGTGCTTGGCAGGCCTTGGAGGGCAGGCCCAGTGCCCAGCCGGGAGGCACCGCGTGTCCCCGTGAGGCGGCAGAGGAGCCGTGCAGAGGCCGCACAGTGCAGGCTGAGGGTGTAGGTGCGCCGGCACAGCTGCGTGTGCCCATGTGTGTGCGAAGTGTGGGGAGGGCCTCCTGTGAGGTCAGGGCCTGGCTCACGGGTGATTCCAGAGGCCCCACTGCCCATCACAGTCTGAACCCCGTCGTTGTTGGGGAACACTGAGAGCCGGCACAGGGTCACTGGTGCTCTGGAGGGAAGGAGGTGGAGTAGGGAGCCCAGTGGGAGTAGCTGGCCTGGGGCGAGGTGGCCTCCCTCCCCCGCCCCACCAACAGCTGCCCTGGGGGAGCTGCTGGGTTTGCGAAGCAAACTGTGCCTGTGCTCGGGACCTGAAGCCTCCTGTCGCGGCATTTCTGTGGCTTCTCCCAAGGTCACAGTCTTGTCCCCTCTCTCCTGGCTGAGCCCCAGGCCTCGTCCCTCCCCAAGGCCTGGTGCCCCTTGTCTGTGCAGCTCCTCGCCTGGACCCTGGGTCCCCAGTTCTGCCCAGTTGCAGCCCTGGTTCAGGAGTGCTGCTAATTAGAGCCTTGCAGTCCCAGAGATCTGGCCGTGGCTGGGAGCCAAGCTCAGAAGCCTCGGACATACTGTCAGAACTGATGGGGAGAACCGGGCCTGCCCCGGGGGGTGCCTGCATGTCGGCCCTTCACCCACAGCCACGTGGGCGCCCGCTGGCTCAGGCCTGACAGTTCCTCTCTGTTGGGCCAGCATCCTCCCCTCCTCTTTCCTGCGTCCTTCCCACTGCGGCAAGGGCAAAGGGCTTCTCTGCATTGAGACAGGGAGTGGGGGGACAGACTTGCCTGAGGGATGTGGGGACAGCCCTCATAGCCTCTGATGACCTGGGCCCTGGCAAGGTCACACAGGACAGCGGGTCTCCACCTGGCTGCTTTAGAACCACCCGGGGCTCCCAGGTCCCCAGTGTCCGGGCTGCATCAGGGCCTGGTGAACCGGAATATCAGGGTGGGAGCCAGGTGCCCCAAATGGTGATAAAAATGCCCAAGCCTAGAACTGCTGCCTGAGATGGATGGGAGCAGGGTGCACACCCATCCGTCTGGCTGGGAAAGAGGCGGCATGGGGACCCCACCACCAGGCTGACCTACTGCCCTCAAAGTTACCTATTTGCTGAGACGTTAAGGGGCTCAGAATGTCACTCCATCACCCCTCATGGAGCCTGGAGATCTCCACCAGGGCAACACTTCTTCATCCTGTCATTCCACGAAGGGGCCCCTGTCCTGTGCTGGGCGAGACTGAGACGCACCCCTGCGGACAAGGGTCTGACAGGAGGGGGCCGTGCATAGGCCCATAGCCCCGGCGCCCAGGGTTTGGACCCACACCTCCAGCCCCGTCCAGAGAACCACGAGCAGCTGGTGGCGGCGGGATGCGTGGGGACGGACCGCAGGGCTGCTTGGCGGGCACCCGTGTGGAGGAGGAAGGCCTGACCAGGCTGAGCCACCACATGTGTGCAGAGCTGGCCCAGAGTAAATGAGGGTCACATCCCTGCAGATGGCATGGTCTGGAGGCCTGAGGGGCACGGACTGCTCTGGAGGGGCATCTGGGTCCCCGCAGCTCATCCATGGGGCAGGCAGGGGTGGCAGTAAAGCCCATCCTCGCAGGCCAGGAGCGCTGTCCCGTGCTTCTCACGACTTACACAGTCATCACATGATTCCTGTTGTAGCAGCCTTTTCCCAGATGGGGAAACTGAGGCTCAGAAGAGCTAATGGCTTGTCTCAGGTGACATCAGGAAATAACTGTCCACCTGAGGGTCCAGGCAGAGAGAAACCTCAGTCCAGAGACCTTTGGCCCTGGGCCATCTCTGGGAGCAGGCCGGGTGAGGAGCCACAGAGCCTGTCCCAAGAGACGCCTGGACCCAGTACAGAAATGGCGTGTCTTTGGGTCAGGGCCGTGGGGAGCGCCAGAGGCTCGGTCAGGCCGCGGGGCACTGGAGCTCTAGGATCCCGGCAGGATCCAGGGTGTCCTGGGAGTTTGGAGGCATCCTCTGGGCCTGCAGCACAGAGCCGACCTGACACGAGCTCTCCCGGCTTCCAGGGTCCCTGAGGGCAAGGCTGAGGGGTGCCTTGTCCTTGTCCAGGACTGGGGACCTGGGGGACAGAACAGCCTGGCGGGGCCCAGAGCTCAGGCTGAGGGCAGCTCAGAGGCAGCAAAGGGCCCATGGAGCTGGGGGATTCCCAGGACAGCCCACTTTTGAGGACACCATTCAGAAGTTCCCAGCGTGGGTCACTTGGCCAGACTGAGTTGGGGCATGTTGGGAACTGGCCTGTGATGTGGGGAAGGGGCTGCAGTCAGAGCCTGGGGGCCGCCTTCGCCTCATGCACAAGCCTGTACATAGGTTGTGTGTCCCCACCCCAAGTGCTGTTACTTTGGGAGGAGGAAACTGGCAGGGTGGGGTGGGGACCTGGATGCTGGGGAAGGGGTCACTGCTGGGACTGCCACCCCCAACGGGGCTATTTAAGTATAAGGAAGCTTCCTCGTGTTTCTGGAATCTCAGAGCCATCTGACACTGCCTCCCTGCCTGCACAGCGCCAGCCATCTTCAAAGGCGGTGCGTCCCCTGGCAGGTCTTTAGGTGATTGTCCGAAGCATCCCCATAGAGCCACGGTTCTGCCGTTCACAGGTGTGAAATGACGGGGCCCACTGGGCAGTCTGAGGTGGGTCAGGTGCAATGAGAAAAGCTTCAGAAGGCAGGATCGCCTCTTCTCGTGTCCTTTTCCCTCTGGAGGACCTGGGCTTGGTTGAAGCCCCTCGGTGGTCCTGTGTCCTGGGGGCTGGGGATGAGCCAGGGCTCAGTGCCCATGGCCAGCAGGTCCGATGGGGAGCATAGGCCCCTCAGACCTTAAAATGATGGTGGCTGCTTCCTACCAACACTGCCAGGACGCTTCCACCAGGGCTGGACTTCTATCAGATCAACCCAGGGAGTCACTGGGCCGTCAGATAGGAGGGCCTGGTGACGGGGCCAGCCTTGTGCGGATGAGCCAGAGGCCAGTGGGCTGCGAGCCTTCAGTGCTCCATCCCGTTGCTGGACGGTGAGCCTGGCTTTGACAGCCGGGCGGGACGCCCCTGCTGCGTTCCTGCCGTCTGAATGGGGCAGTCGGTGTCCCCAGCGACTTGTCATCACACTGCGGTGTCAGTGGTTCAGGCACTGCAAGGGCCATGTGCGGGATGTAGACCTGTATTTACACACCTGCCTCTCTGCGGTTCCCTTTCCTCGTGCCCGGATATGTAGAACTTACGTGAGAATTTGGAGGGGTGCCAGGAGGGACAGGCTACACTGTGCACATGGCAGAAACTTCTAGGATTCTTCCCCGTCATGTGTTTCTCCAAGTGCCTCCCTGTCATGCTCTCACCAAGGGCCCTTCCCTCTCTCCTCCCCATGCATCCTGCAGCTGCTCCCACCGCTTCCAGCGCACCTGGAGACCCCTCTCTGCGCCAGACCACACAGGTCGCCTGCCTCTGCCCATTTTGATGACCATCAAAGCAAAATGACAAGAAAATCTACAGGGCTGCCTCACCTGGAACACAGGGGCTGTCCATCTTTTGTTACATGAATGTAATCCCCTTCCTGGCAGATGGGGATCTGAGTCCCCAAGGAGACCCCAGACACGTCTTGGGGGACCTGAAGTAGAATCTGTCACACTGGGTTCAAGGTCTGCATGGTGCTGTTCAAACCAGGGCTGGGCACCAGCCAGGGGACATGCCCCACTGCCCTTTGCAGGAAGATGTGGCCACAGGGCCACGTTCTGGCCACTGGGGTGAGCAGCGCTACTTTTGGGCCTGATCCGTGTGAATCCCCTCTTGCGGGGTCCTCGTGCCCCTGTGCTGGCCTTGCACCCTGTGTGCAGGCCAGTGCTGCAGGCCGGACGTCACGGGTAAGGCAGGAAGAACCTGGGCTAAGAGGCTCGGGGAGGGTCACGGTGATCAGGGATGCTGACTTTGGGCTGTGGGGCGGGGGAGCCCCGAATCTGTCAGGATTTGGTGGATACACTTGGCTTTACTTGTTACAGAAACCGCATTACCTGAACTGGTAGAGAGGCCGATGACTTCCTTTAACCGGTTCTCCCACCTTAAGGCTGAAATCCTTCCCAAGGGCTTTCGGACCCTCCAGCAGAGAGCATCTCCCTCACCCTGCCTCCAGACCCCACCATCCCATCCGCTCCCCCAGCCCCTGGGCTCAGAGGGGCAGAGAGTGTGTGGGTGCCTAGGCCTGGGCGGTGACCTCCTCGGTCCCGGGGACCCAGCCAGTCAGGACCTGAACACCGCCTGGCTGCCGACCTCACCGTCCACTTGTGCTGGCACTTTGGGGGACGCTTGGTGATGGCCCCATGGGAGCCCTGCAGCCCTTCCCTTCTCTCCCCTGTCCTGCCTGCCACCGTGCTCCCCGTTTGGCTCCTGCCAGGGGGTGAGGTGGAGGGGAGCAGATGGAAGCTCTGTCCCTTTGGGGATGGAGCCCAGCCTGCCTCCCACCCCAGCCAGCAAGCTCAGCTCTGCTTCCAGGAGCTGGGGAGGCGGGGGCCCGACGCCCATCACCACACAGAGTGGCCCTGCAGCCTGCTTCCCAGCTTGAGGAACTTCCCTTGAAATTTCCTAAATCCGGGTGGGCTTTTACTTGCCAAATATCACCCATCCTCAGAAAGAGGCATCCAGAGGCTTGGGGAGGGCCACCCGTTCTGAAGCCCTGGACCTCTGAGTCCCTGATCTGATTCTATGTGCCGAGGGGCATAAGCAGTTTCTGCCTCCCCCACATCATCTAGATTCTATTTTCTCCCTCAAGTGGGCTGAATAGTGGCCTCCAAAACCCAAACTCCTAATCCCTGGAGCCTGTGAATGTTACTTTTTAAGGGAAGGGGGGCATACTCTTCGGTGCTCAATAAATGCTGGTTCAAGGAGTGGGTGTGTGGAGCAGACAGATCACCAGCTTCTTGCAGAAAGCTCCTGACATTGTTCTGGGCATACATGCTCTTGAGAGCCATTCTAGAGGCGTCTAAGGAGCCCAGATCTGGGGCTGGAAGCCAGTGCCAGAGCCACGTGCCTCCCCTGCCGGGTGGGGGACTACTGATGGGGGCAGGAGAGTGGCCCACAGAGAAGCCAGTCTGGGGCATGTGGGGACTGACCGTGAGTCAGAGCATGGGCCTCCTAGGAGACATACCCAACACCCTCCTGGGAGGAGCACAGACCACATGCCTCAGGCCCTGTGACTGATACAGGACGTGGGGCGGTCCCTCTGATAATGGAAGCCAGAAGGGCCCCTGAGAGACATCCCCCCTTCCTCCTGGCTGCAAGAACGCCAAAAGCCCAGTGAGATGATGCATCGACCTATTTCTCCCTGAGGCATGGGTCATTTTTCAGACGTGCTTTTCTCCTGGCAGAGCAAGCCGGCTGCCAGGTGCACGCCGCTCCTCCCACAGCTTCGGTGGGCTCTGTTTATGTATAAATGCCCTCCCCCCTCTGAGCTTCAGGCCTGTAACCTCTAAGGGGGGTGGAACTCGGAAGCTGCGAGCCCATTGCCTCCCATGAACGCTTCAGTTTCAGGAAAGGATTCACCCACTATGTCCCTATCCATACACAAACCCTGGGGGGAGACTTTGTGTTTTACGAAAATGAATCCCAGTTAGACAGGGAGGTGCTGGTCACTCTGGGGTCTTTACGGGAGCTTTCTGCTCTGCCCCTTTGCCAATCCTTGCTCCTAAATCAGGATTATCAGTCTTTAGAAAATCAAATTAGCCGTGGCTGGGATACATGTAGGGTCAAAGGTGAGGGGACTATTTTCAATCACGCTTTCTGCAAAGTGTAAAAACAGGGGAGGTGAGAACCCAGAGGAGCTGAGAGCAGGGCTGGAGTCGGGCCGCAGGAAGGGCAGCGTCATTTGACAAATGGTGACAAGGGATCCTCGAGGCCTCCCTCTCGGGGCTTCTGGGTGCGTGTGGCTCACTGCCATCCTGGCCAGGGTCCTGGCTGCGGTGCGCTGGGTGGTGAGCTCTCTGCTCAGGGAAGAAGAAGCAGACACACTATTGCCAAAGGCAGCATGGGAAGGGCCCTTCCTATGTGCGGCTGCGTCCGCGGGCACCTCCTGGTGGTCAGAAGGAAGAGCAGGTGCCTTGTCCGTGGGAAGAGCTCGGAAGGATGACCGGAGGAGGTGACCTTTGCCCTTCCTCCTGGTCTCCACGGGGAAATAGGCTGGTGGTGATCTGATCCCAGGGCGCAGGGCAGTGCTGTGAGAGGACTGGCCAGAGGAGGCGTGGGAGGACAGCCTGCTGGAGGACTGACAGGCAGCGTCCTCGGGAACCTTTGCCTCTGATGTAAGCTGCACTCAGGGAAGCCAGGGTGTGGTGCTGGCCAGAAAGCCCCCAGCAGCTCACATGCAAAGCCAGTGAGCACTGGGCTCAGAGACCTCCCCGTGCTCAGTGCCTGGCCCTCTGCTCCACCCAGGGTCTGAAGTGGCTTCAGCTAGACTTGCGGGACCTGTTCTGGACTCTTCTCCTGGCTCTGTGGGCCTGAGGTCCATGCTGCTTCCACTGAGCCTCTGCTGCTTCAGGATTTAGTGTCACGTGGCCCAGCAGCCCCCATGTCCACCCAGGACGGTGAAGGGAGTTGGTCAAGGAAGTAGGGGCAGGGCACTCCGTGGAGTAGGACAGTGTGGGGGCTTGGCCATGCTTCCCGAGACCACAGGGACTGCCCCTTGTTGGGATTCAGGCAGGGGTGAGGGGTGCCACTATGTGCAGTGGTGCGGGCAGAGGAAGGAGGCGGGCCGCCTGGAGCAGACCGCTGCATGCAGCTGGGACCCATCGCGGCCAGGAGACGCTCCTGTTGCAGAAGCATGGGAGCTGGCTACATCGAGGAAGCAGTTTTGCAAAGCCACTCTGTGCATCAGGACAGGCTGTCAGAGGAGCCGTGACACAGGTATCGATGAGTGGCAAGGTGGAAGGGCAGCTGGGCAGCCTCACGCCTGAGGTGTTATGGAGATGCTCACAAGAACACTGTGTCCCCAGGGGTGAAACAGGTGGGTATCCAGCAAAGTCACAGACATGCGGGTGCACCTGGAAGGAAGGATCTATGTGGGTCACGGAGGAGAGGACACTGTTGGGGCCCAGGCACAGTACTGCCCCCCAGAAGGATGGCCCATCAGAGCAGGGAGTGAGCGCTGCTCCGAGGACATCAGCCAGCCGCGTGAGGCCGTGCTATGTGGGCCCTGGAGCAGATGCCAGAGTCCCCGTCCAAGGGACTTGCTCTAGCATCTGCTTCAAGTGCTGCTGGTAAAACCTGCAGGGTCAGCACCCTGCAGGGGCCCCAGTGGACCAGAGCCCCCTCGCTCAGGGTCACACCCCTCCTCAGCATGGCCCACATCCAGGGACTTATCCCCATGAAGGCAAGAAAACCCATGTGCTGGCCCCACTGGGGGGAATTCTGAAGGGACACCCCAGCTTCAGGAGCCCCTGGAGGTGGCGAGTCCCCACCAAGCAGACTCCATGCCCCTGCCTCTCCCTCCCTTGCTCTCACTCCCTTCCTTCTCCTGCCTGGGAATTGACCAAGAGGCCCTGATAAATCCGCTGCCTGCTCATCAGATCTTGGGTTCCCCCTGTGGAGAGCCAGCCTGCCAGGATAGGCAAGGACCTGGGACGGGTGGGTGCCGGCGAGGGGCGTGGAGGTCCAGACAGAGGAGGACTCCCCGTCCAGCCGTCGTTCCCAAGCCAAGAGGCACTCACGGTCGTTAGGGGTGGGGAGCCCTGCTTCCTGACTCCAGGGGCTGTCTACTCTCTTGACATTCTTGGGGAACTTCAGAACCTGTTGGAAGTCTGTGGTCTCTTTCAGAAATGCTTTAATTGCTTATCTCATGTATCTCCTAGTATCACCTTCAAGTGCTGAAATATTTTAAAGACCCAAAAGGGGCAGACCTGTCGCTTGTCTCTCCGAGGAGAACGGCAGGCTGACTTGGCCACATCCAGGTTTTCTCCCCCAGTTTCATGGAAGCTGTGAGCGCTGGGTCCCTCAGCTCCACCTTCCCAGCATTCTCTGGGAAAGAGGATTTGCTAGGTGTTGTGACCACTACAGTCCTAACCTGAGACATACCCCAGCCTGCTCGGGAAGGGGCGTGCTGGTACAGCCCAGCAGAGGCTGGTCTCGCCCTGTTCTGAGTGCAGGCATGGAGTGAAGGCTGCCGGGAGGCTGGGGTGTTGGAGCCCCAAAGGCCACTTTATTTCTTTTTGGGAATTTTTGTTGGTTTTCAGGTTTTTGCCAGCAGAGGAACTGTGGATGGTGATGGGCGCTCTAAGCCAGCCACCCCTGACCTTTGCTCTCCACGTTGCTACAGCTCCCTGCGGAGAAAGACTCTCACGCTCCCTGTCTGGACTGTAGACTGCCTTTGCAATTTGTTTCATCTGTAGAATGCAGGGACTGCTGAGGCTAGCTCAAAAGAAACTTGCAGCCCCTGCCTGGGCCCATTGGCACCTTATCTCTGGCCCTGGACACCAGTAAGATTTCCTACCGGCTGGAAGTCAGCTGCAGAGGGCGGAGACTCAGGGAGGGAGAGGGGCTGGGGGCAGCCTGTCCTTGGTGCCCACTTGGCACATGAGCGGAGCAGCCTAGTTCCTCCTAAAGGTCAGCTGAATGCACATAATGAGCCAGTAGGTGCCATGTGGAGCAGACACATTGCCCACCCAAATTTTGCTTGAATTCCTGACCTACATTATGAGATAATAAAATGATATTTTTTAAGTCACTAAGTTTTGGGTCATTTGTCATGCAGCAGTAGACAATGGGAACATCGGACTTGGTTTAGCCCAAGGAACATTCCTGAGGGCTGGTATTAGCTCCACTCCCCTGGCAGAGCAGGAACCCCTTTGGGTAGTGGGTTCGGCAGGCTCTGAGCTGAGGACGGCAGGGTGCTGTGAGGGCGCCGGTCACCGTCCAGCCTCCACGCAACCTGCCGCCTGCTACGTGGTGTTTGCCATGCCTCTGCTGGGAATGGCTGGGGCCTCATCCATCTGCTTGGCGGTCCTCCCAGGGCAGGGACTCAGGACAGGGCCGGGTGTGAAGGACAGGAACAGTGAGCCCCTGCCTAGAGAGGAGTGACTTTTTGCCACAAGAGAAGTTAACACTGAACATCTTGCTAGTGGGAAGCAGAGAGTTTAGAGGGAAGGACGCGGCATGGGGGCGGGGTGGCCCTGGGGCAGTGCTCAGTCCCAGGGAGGTGGTGTGAGAGGGTCAGGGGTGCTGGGGACACAGTAGTCTGGGGAGCCGCGTCCGCACAAGCCACCCAGACTGGGGTCTGGAGGAGTTGGGTGGCCTGCAGCAGGGAGTTGCCTGGAGCAGACCAGAGCTCTGAGTCATGGAAACCTGGGGTAAATTCTCGCCTTTGCCGGGTGCTCCGAACCAGCTTCCTCTGGCTGGAGGCGCAGTGTGCACAAAACTGATGTCTCTAAATTTGAGGAAAAGCCTTTGTAGTTAGGTGGGGGGGAGGAGGGGTCTGAACCACAGCAGGAAAGCCCGTGTTTCTCCTAAGATCCATTTAAGTTGTCAGCACAATGTAAATTCTCTCTCTATTTTTTAATTCATAGAATTAATTTTAACCCAGTTTTAAGTTTACAGAGAAATTGGATCCCAAGGACAGATAATTCCCATATCCCACCTAATAGTCCCCCCTATCATTAACATTTTGTGTTGACATGGTCTTGTTCCAGTCAAGGAGCCGACACTGATACATTGTTACTAACGGAGTCCCTGGTCTCCTCTGGGGTCCACTTGGTGCTGTAAGCTCTGTGTGTTTGCACAAATGTAAAGTGGTGTGTGTCCATCAGTGGGTGTTGCGCCATGGTCTCACTGCCCTAAAAGCCCTCTGGTCTCCAGCTGTTCATCCTCCCTCCTCCCTAACCCCCGGTGGCCACCGATCTTTTCCTGTCTCCATATTTGCCTTTCCCAGGGGGTCATATGGCTGGAGTCACACAGTATGTAGCCCTTAAAGAGTGGCTCCTTTCACTTAAGAGTGTGTACTTAAGGTTCCACATGTCTTTTCTTTGCTTTCTGTAATTCTGTTAGTATCTCATTTTTTCTTACTCTCTCATTAGCATAACCTCATGTCTTAGAAGCCGACCATTATGTTTAGGCAGGTCTGCAGCAGCCCCATTCGGTGGGAACTCATAGGAATGGGGCTCCGCCCCAGTTCTGCACCCTCCCTGCCCCGCATGGTGTCTGTCCTGAACGTCCCTCCCTGGCCATCCCGCTGCGCTTCCCAGGCTGCCTGACCTACAGGCTCTCTCCTGTCAGCGCTCTCCGCAGCCCCTCCCAGGGGCTCCTCCTAGGGGCCGACCCCATGCCTCTGCTGTTGCCCTCAGAGCCCCCACTGCCACCCCAGTGCCCAGTCACACCCCGCCCGGCATGCTGGCCCCTCCCGTGTGAGGTCCAGGACTTCCCAAGAGGGCTCAGTTCTGGGCACTGTATATTAGAAAACTCCCGATTTCCTGTTTCCATGGTGACACTCTCTAGGTGAGTGGGAGGGGATCAGTGGATGCTTTTCTCAGATACATTCCTGTTCCTTCACGCATCTCCGGGCTTCTCACACTGACCTTCTCTGGCCCAGTCACCAAGGCAACCTGCTGCCTCATGGAGCCCATGCCTGGGGGCCTCGCTGCAAGCATGGAGGGGCCAGTGCTGGGCTGGTAGTGCACCTCCCAGCCTCTTTCCTTTTAAGGAAAAATAGTAGGTAGATAACGTAATATGTGTCTTCCAGGTTCCTGTGATGTGTACACAAGTTTGTGTCTATCAAGGGTTTGGGGTGGAATGCTCCCTAAACGTTTTCCCCTTTTCCTCTCTTCTCTTACTGAAGGAGGTAAACTTTCAGCTGAGTATGATAGCACCTAAATGTAGTTTGGGCAACTCAGGCCACATAAAGTGCGGCTCAGTGTTCAGTGTCTGCCCTGGATACTCCACCCAACACATCCGCACACCCACACACTCACGCACACCCGCACACTCACTAGTAAAGAACCCCAAGGTCCCAAATCTATGATGTTTCCTGGGGGAGAATTCACCAAGCCATGTGGTGCTCCCAGTCAAGGGTCATGAAGCTCACGGCTGGTTACGTGCAAAGGAACCTGCGTCTTTGGCTGATATCCAGCTGGTTTCTGAGGTGCAGGATCTGAGGCTTCCCTGACCTGAGTGGGGCTGGAGGTGCTGGGCTCCCTGCCTGGCAGAGTCAAGGCTGGGTCAGACCTCAGGGCTCCTGCTGCTGGCCAGTGCCTCATGGTGCCTGCCATGAGCTGGTGACACGGAGGCGTCATGTGGCCTGATGGTCAGTGTAGCTCCATGGGCTCTGAAGTTTTAGGTCCTCGGACCCCATGCCCTGGCCACAAACAGCAGCAAGGTGACAGTCCCACAGAGTGTCCCTGTGAGCCAGGAAGAGTGACCCCATCCCCTCCCAGAGGGCAGCGGTGTCCCTTCTCACAGGCAGGGATCTCTCTGGGGGGGTCCCTGTTGCCAGATGACACTGGCAGGGACCCGGCAGCACACTCTCCCTGCTCTCCAGAGTAGCGCCGGCCAGAGCCTGGGGCCTGCACTGAGCTCCGAGGCCTCCCCGCAGCTGACAGTGAACCCCCGTTGCCAGGGGCCCCCCACATCTGGGGGCTTGCTCCGTGCCCCGCCCAGGCCTGCACCGGTGCCAGGCCTCCGGAGCCTCCTGAGGCTACTGGCTCTGGCAGCCCTGCATGCTGTGCCCTGGCCTGGTGTGCACGGCACTGGCCCCAGAGCCAGGGAGTGCACCTTCTGGAGCCCAGACATGTGCAGGGAGGCAGGGCTGAGGACACTGCTGTCCTGCTCTCCTCGGATGGTCCACCTGGAGGAGAAAGACTCGATGAGGGGCCCTGCCTACAGTGAAGGGGGCCCAGTGTGGGCCTGGCACCTACAAACTCCAACTAACTGGGCCGTGCCCTCATACTGCAGTGTTTGCAGAAATGCTCTGGGCGGTCATCCAGAGGACAGATGTAGGACAGGTCGCTGAGCCCCAGGTAAGTTGGGGACCTGGCATCCCAGGTGTGTATGGCACAGCGAGGGCCACCAGCAGCTCCGCCACGTGTCTCCTCTCTGCCAGGCCTTGTCCGTGCGGCCCTGTTCAGCCTCACAGAAGCCCAGACATCGCTCTGTCTCACAAGTGAGGAGCGGGAGGCTCCGCGGGAGGGAGCCAGCTGACCAAGTCACTCGGCTGGACGGGGGAGCCAGGACTGGCCGCAGGCTGAGGCGCACCCCTGGCCTGGCTGCCTCCCAGGACAGGCATGGCCCCATCAGGGGAGCAGAGGCATTGGTCCATCGCCGTGGCTCCTCTGCCCGGGTAATTAATAGGGATTCGAATGTTCCTCCTGAGATGATGTCCATTTGCCCAGGCTGCCCTGGTCAGCCCAGGGACCCTACGGAGAGCCAGGGCCTTACACAGACACCTCTGAGTCCCCTGAAAGGGGCTGTCCTCTGAGTTTAGCTCCTGCAAATGGTGTTGAATAAATACTCATTTCAGTGTGAAACAGAGGAATCCACCGGGCACTTACTGAACGTCTTCTGTGTGGGAGGTCCTCTGTAGGTGCTTTGGTCATAGTTCCTAATTTATTCCTCATAACACCTTTGATAAAAGCATGCCTGGCCCTGTTCTCAGCTGTGGAAGCCATAGTTTTGAGAAGTTGGGGGGTTTACCAAATCTCAGAGCTCGTGAATAGCAGAATCATAATTCAGAACAAGATCTGTTTTACTGACAAATCATATGCAATTCCTGGCCAGCTTATTTGTTCACTGAATCTACCAAGGAATCACTGTGACACCCTAGGGTAGAATATATGCTATGCAGACTCTGTGTTTTTGCTAACGGGAACTAGTTCTCATGGTTTCCTTCTAATGAAGACACACTGCTTGACCAGCCCTATGGACATATGGCCTCAGGAACCCTGCAGGAAGGGCAGGCTAGCTCGGGAAAGAATTGTGCTGGGCGACCTCCTCGCAGACCTGCCTTTGCAAGAAAGCTCGGACGCCCTGCTTTGGGTGGCCCTATCATCCATCCCAGTGGTTTATCCTCCCTTAGAGAACCTCAGGGAAGTCTGTACTCTTAAAGGGAATTAAGGTCCTTGGAGAAATGGCTGATTCTAGGACTGAAGCCAGAAATATGCCGGATGAGCTAGAAATCTAGAAAGCAAGGAGGAAACCAAACCTGACAGTGACTTGGGTGTGTCAGAGGGACACAGGAGCCAACAGAGAGGACCCGGTGCCGAGGCTGAGGCGATTTGTTCAACAAAATGAACAAAGTAGTCTGGATTATAACCCAAAGTATGAAATATACATCCACCAGTTGACACTGATATAAATAAATGATTCAATCCTAAATAAATGGAGAAGTGACAAATCTCTCATGTCTCACGCAGAAGAATTCCCATTATGTTCTGTCTTGAGCGTGGGGGCGGGACCCCCGCCTCTTCCATGTGAGCCTGCCCAGTGCCTTCCTTCCCAGGAGGCCAGGACCTCAGCCAGGGGCACGAGTCAGCATCCTCCGCGAGAGGCACGCGGACCCCGTGTGCACTGGCTGTGACATCCTGCGAGTGCCACCACCCCAGCCTAGCTGTGGGAATCCATCAGACAAACCCCATTTGAGGGAGGTTCTACAAAATCCTTGATCAGTTCTCCTCAAACCACTCAGGTTGACAAAAACAAGGAAATTCAGAGAAGCTGCCTCGGTCCAGAGGAGCCTGCAGAGACGACAGGACAGAGATGTCACGTGGGTCCTGGAGGGCCTTACAACAGAAAAGGCCTGAGGTGGCAGCTGGGGGAAGGTGCGTGCAGCGTGGGCTCTAACAACAATTGGCCGAGGCTGGTCCACCCACTGAGAGATGCCCCGGGCCAGGCGAAGACGTCAGTGTCAGGGCAAACTGTGCAGGCTTAGGGGATATCTCTGTGCCATCCTCACAACTTTCCTGTAACTCTGAAGCTATTTTACAGTAAGAAGTTTATTTAAAAATAAAAATAAACCCAGAAATGGGAACTTAAAACATCCTGGCCTCCACTTGCTGTACTGGTATACACACATAAACAGTGAACCCACTGTGGCCCAGATATGGGCATGTATAGGACTCCATGACCAGAGGCCCTCCGCATTTTTCTTAATAGAGTCTACTTTTACTTTTCATGAATTCTTAAGATTAGCAATATAGTCAAGTAAGAAGCTACGCATAAGATGCACAGTGAGATGGTCTACAAAACTCCCGTGAGGCTGATGGTGTGGACCTGCTAATGGCACCAGTCAGTAAGAGGTCTCGTGTGGGGAGCTGTCCCTGGTGGGAAATGCCCACGGGCCTGGGTGCTGGGGATGCTGGGAGATGGGGCCAGCATGGCCCAGCAGGGGTTGCCTGGGTTTGCCTGGGCAAGCCGCCTGGCCCCGGGCTAACTGCGTGTTCAGGATTTTGAAGGTGGCTTCCGAGATTGTGGTGAACTTGAGAAACATCACCAAAGCATCCATGAGTTTACTGTAAAGTCCTGCAGCCCCTGAGTTTGCACAGCCAGGCCTTTCCTGTGCCATGAGCAGCCTTGGGCCTGGGGAATAAGGAAGAGAGGAGAGTCCAACAGTAGGCAGAGGAAAACAGCAATGGAGTTCTGCAGAATTCTTCAGAAAGGTCCAAGAAGTAGGGTGTGTTCATTCCTTGAGACCTGAGCTCTCAGCCCTGGGCACCAGAGCTTTCCAGACATGAGGCAACGTGGCAGCCATAT
This sequence comes from Smutsia gigantea, assembly GCA_032199065.1. NCBI lineage: Eukaryota > Metazoa > Chordata > Mammalia > Pholidota > Manidae > Smutsia > Smutsia gigantea. The sequence goes on along the minus strand of JAVSCE010021724.1, from coordinate 122,584 downwards.
CTGGCTCTCCACTCCAGGTGGGAAGAGCCAGAGGCCCTGTGGTGGCATCCTGACTACCCGCCTGCTGTTCCCCAGCCCGTGCTGCCTGAGGGCACCTTCTCCCCTGTCCTGGCCTGGAGGAAGCCCACGTCCGCACCTTCACCCCTGCCAAGACCAGAGCCCACTGAGGGACTGCAGTGCGGTCCCCACCACCCAGGGCTTCCGTAGAGGTGCTGGCCTCAGAAGAGGGGGGGGACAGTCCTTCCCTGGGAGCTTCTTCCCACTTTTCTCCCTGCATTTGACAAGGAGACTGCAGACAAGACACTCAGAGCAGGATCTCTGGTTTGCCAGTTCCTGGCATGATTGTCGTCACCAGGTGGATTCCTCCAAGTCCTTGCATTTGGTCCTGACCTGCTCCCGAAGCACAGCCTGTGTCTCCAACCTTGGTTCCCCACCCTCCTTCCCCCTTTTGCTTCAGAGGCTGAGCTGGCCTCCATCCCTGCTCAGCAGGTGCCTTTGGCTCTCCTGTCTCCGTCAAGAGCACAGGGGCCTCCGTTTAATTCTGCAGTCACAGACTGAGCCCTTCCTGTGGGCAGGGCCTCCTCCGTGTACTCAAGGAAGTAAGGGAGAGGGAAAGGACACTGACTGAGTGCCTGCCATGCAATGGTGTTGTTAACACTGAAGAGTTCACCATCATCAAAGCCATTTGCATTCTCCATCAGAGGGGGAACTGAGGCTCAATAGATTAGCACCCCCTCCAATATTCACAGTTAGTAACTGGCTCAGCCTGAGTTCAAACTCGGGGCTGCAGATGCCAATGCACGGCCCTACCGTGGTCCACACTTGTCCATATCCAATGGCTCAAGTGCAGTGTGGGTATAGGACCATGCACAGCCCGATGTAGTCAGGTCATAGAAAATCCTCTAAGAAAAAGATTGTGCTGCAATGCTCTGCTTTCTTCAAGGAGAACTGTTTTAGGAGAGCAAAAACTAAACAGTGAGCAAACCACACAGACTGAGATAGGAGCAAAGTTTATCCTTTGTTGTGCTAAGAGGTGTCCTTTCTTTATTAATTCATATAATTATGTAACAATACTTACTGAGCTCTTGTTACACTCCAGCCATTGTCTTATGAGCGGAGGACAAGACCAACATGGGCTCTTCCCTCTCCAAGCTGCATTCCACTGGGAGAGACAGACATTAAACATGCCATCACCCAAGTATGTATTTGAATGGAATTTAGGGAAGGTCTGGAAAGGAATGCATATTTTGTTCTGTAAGGGAGGCAGCAGACACTCACCCAGATGGGGGCAGCCATGGAAGCCTCGTTGAGGAACAAGCCAGGCAGAGGGCCAGTGAAGCCGAAGCCATCCCAGAGCAGTCAGCCTCCAGCTGACCCACCAGCTAACACCGATTCACTCACGGGTGAGCCCTGCTGAGATAGGCTGAGCCTCGCCCCAGGAGAAGGACCACCCAGCTGACTCAGAGGCTCAGGAAGAAATAAGAAATAGTTGTGATTTTAAACTGCTCAATTCTGGAGCACTTTGTTAGGCTGCAATAGCCATTTCAGCCACATGGAGAAGTTGGGACGGGGGGAATTGTAGGTCACAGTAAGAATTTTGTAATGTACCCTAAGGGCATAGGAAAGGCAATGAAGGATTTAATGCAGGGAAGCAGTGTGATTAAACTGGCACTCTAGAAAGATAATTTTTGCAAGCAGGCAGGGAGCAGCAGCTGTGCAGAGGATCCATCAAATGGGGATTGTCATTTCAGAAATGACATCACCAGTATGTCCTCAGGAAGCAGTGCCTGACACTCTTGTCTCTGTCAGCTGCTTAGGTGTTCATTGGCTAAATTTTATCAACCTCTCTGAGTTTTAGATTCTTAAGCTTTTAGGGTGCTCTGAATCAGAGGCTAAAACTAAGGTCCTAGATCCCACCAAACTGAATCAATACTCATTAATCCATTCAGTGTACAACACCATTCATCCACCACCCATCCATCTATCCACCCATCTGCGCAACACCCACCCACCCATTCACCATCCATCCGTCCATCTGTCCACCCATCCATCCCTCATCCATCCATCCATCCATCCATCATCCATGTACTCACCCACCCACAAATGTTTCTCCTTTTACTGAGGATAATCTTTTCATGTGTCCAGTTAAGTGCAATCCCTCCATTGTTCTTCAGACCCCACCACCCTCACCCACCCCAGAGAGATTACTTTCCACACCCTCTTCACTTTAACTCCTGTATTGCCAATTTCCCCTCTCTAGTGTTTTGCTTCCCATAGAAGAGAAAGGTGATTTTTTTTATCCTTTAAAGACCCTCCCTTGCCACCCAGTTTAATCACCATAATATTGTACATGTAATTGTAGATTAATACCAAAATAAACAAAAAAAAGACCCTCCCTTGACTTTTCCTTTTCTTCCAGCTAATACCCCATTTATCTCATTATGCTGAAAGAATAGTCTACTTTCTTGCCTCCCATCCTATACATCATGAGGAAAATGATTTTGAACATTTTGAATCTTAGAGTGGTAATTATATATGTTAACTATTCAGTAAATATTTACTGAATAGATGAAGAAGTGAATGCATACGTGTACATTTGCTGAGCACCTACTGTGTGACAAAATCAAATTAAGCAGATTCTTCTTGCCTGAGAATCTTCTTGCCAGTACTTGAAGAGGGCAAGGTCCAGGTGGCCATGTGCAGGATGAGCTCCGGACACCCGTGATGCCAGCAAGGGTGGCTGGGTGTTACTCTGGAGGCGAGCGGAGAGTTCCTCCCCTCCTTCACTTAGTAGTGCAGATAATGAGGTCTGGGGGCAGCAACTCACCTCCACTTAGCAGCCACCTTGTGCCAGGCACTATTTTTAGACCTCTGAAAAATCTGGGCCAATTGTTAAGAAATGTGGGCACTGCTCCTGATTAGGGCATGAGGCACTTGGTGACTTCTCTGTCCTCAGGTTCCTCACCTGCACAGTGAGGGTTTTGAATGCCCTCCTGCTCCATCGGGTCCTAAACCTTCTTTGGGAGTCATCCTCTAGCCTCTCCGCTCCCTGCTCTTTTCCAAGGCTCCTCCGTGTTCCTTATCCAGACCTGTCAGCATCAGTGCACATCAGCTTTGAGACACAGTGTGGGAACCTAAGCCCCAAATCAGGCCAGAGGGAGAGCTACACTGAATATTTAACTGTGTCTCTGGCGGCTCCTGCTGAGCCCTGCCCAGGTCAAGGTCAGTTCTGAGACTGGCTGAGTTCTTTAATAATCACTGCCTTTACAGTCTTCTCCAAGGGTTCAAAAGGAGGCTCAACTTTTGTCCCATTAATATTAATTCGTTTGCTGTGGGGGCTTGTTCTGATGACATGTTTTCTTGTTAAATATTCATGGCTGGAGCTAGTGGTGCACTGCAGACTAACTATTACTAGGAAACTGGGGACAAATCACCATTAGCTGTTATTGGCAGTTGTTCCTGGTTTGTCCCCTTGCCGTCCGAGAGACAGCCTGCCCGCCCCGGAAGGCTTGTTCTGGCCCCTCTCCAAGCGTCCTTAGACTCCCCTTGGATGCGTCAAAGGCCGTGGGACCTCGACACTGCTCTGAATTGAGCTCAGGCTGTATAAATCCCTATAGCTGAGGTGGAGCTTTGCCACCTCTTATTGTCCACATCTTTCTGTTGGCTTTGACAATAATGGACTGTTCAGGTAGAAGTGATTTTATAGACCAAACCTTCATTTTGTAGAGAAGAAACTGAGATTGAGAGATGTGGAGGGAATTGGTCACAGTCACATATTCACCAGGGTGGGGCTGGGAGAAACATCCATGACACCGTAGGCCACTTACTGGCAAAATCAAAACCAGTGGTGGACATCTTACAGTTTGTTCTGTCGTGTGATGGTCAGGTCCCCATGAAGACCTTTAATGTCACTCTGCTCTTCCGATCATTTACAAGAGGGCTTGGCCGGCTGCCTGCAGGATCAATCACTGTGGCAGGCACGGCAGGACAGCCCCGATGCTGCATTCTACGTGGTTGCGGGATCACTGAGTGCAGGTATCGGCGTCAGCACAACCTCGTTCGCCGACCTACAGACATTTCCCAATGTACTCTTAATGAATTTTGCTTTCTTCAATCAGAGCCAGACTCTACTGCTTGCTCCTGGGACCCAGACTAAGGCCAAGGGTCAGCTGAGAAGAACTGGCATAAATCCCTCCTGGTGCTGCTTCTTGGGAGTAGATTGAATGTCTTGGTGCCAAAGCCTTCTTGCCCTGGGGACTGGCCCACTGCCATTCTCAGTTTCCGTCTGGAGCTTCCTATTCGTTGATCATTCTTGTTTCAGGCCACTTGTCATCTGACACTAATGTAGAGGGACCTGTGGAATCAGCGGCCACATGCAATATATGGGGGGGATTATGGGGGGGTGTATGGGAGATGTATGGGGGATTATAGGGATCTATAGGGGATTATGGGGGTGTATGGGAGATTATGGGGTTATGGGGGATGTATGGGTGATTATAGGGGATTATGGGAGATGTATGGGGATTATGAGGAATATTTGAGGGATTATGGGGGTTATGAGGAATGTATGGGTAATTATGGGGTTTATGGGGGATGTATGGGGGGTTATGGGGATCATGGGGATTATAGGGGATGGAAAGAAGGAACTCAGGCCCGGCTACACAGACGACTTTAGCGCCCTAGTCTCTCTGTCTCTGTCTGTCCTCTCTCATAGCTGCCCAAATCCATGCATCTCAGGGCTGGAGGAGGAGAGAGGTGCCCCATGCCCTGTGGGTCACCTTCTAATGCTGATACCACAACCAGGGCTTAACCACCTACCCGTGGCCCAGGGCAAAACAGACCCGAAGGGAGCAAACCCGGATGCCTGAACTGGTTCTTCGCCTGGTGACTGTCTCACAGCCCAGATTCTATTCTCTAGTGATATTAGCGACTCTCCTTGAATTTTTTCTCATGAAGCTGCTGGGGTTAGTTGTCCCTTGTGGCAAAATGCTGTGTTGATATCATGTCTGCTAACTGAGGATAAGAGATTTTTCTGTTTTATTCCCAAGGATGGGCTGCATATATGAGGTCCAGTGGTTCTCCCTGGTTTTGGGGCCATGGGGTGCCAGATTCCCTGCATCTGAAGTGTCTGTCTGTCTTGTTCCCTGCTTCTCTAAAGCTCGTCCTGTCACCACCCTCGGGTCCTGCCATTGGCATGTACACTTACAGCGCAGGTTTCAGGCACCTGTACACCTGCTCTGTTCTCAACTGTTGGCCCAGGAAACAAAAGGAAACAAAGCATCCAGTGATGGGACATGTCTAGGCTGCCCAGATTTCAGCTGTGACTTTCAGCCTATAATTTCCCTGGAATCTACCTCCTAAATCAGACCGGGCTACCTCCTGATTAGGCATATAACGCTCAGTTTACAATGATTCCCCTAAATACCCCACAGGGCCTGGATCAATGGCTTTACCCCCTGATTATTGCAAAATACAATGGCAACCATTTTTTGAGCATCTATTATTTTCCAAAATGATTGTGCAGAGGGAATTATTTTCCCAACTTTATATACAAGAGTCTTTTTTTCTTAAATTGTAGTAAAATACACAAACATAAAATCTGTAACCTTAAGCATTTCTGAAGGTACATTTCAGTATGTTAAGTAACCTTCCATTCTTGGTAACTAATTGCCAGAAGGATTTTATCATGCGAAACTGAAACTTGACCCCCCACAAAGCAACAACTGCCACCCCTGCCCCCAGCCACCCACAACCAACCTTCTCCTTTGTGTTTCTGTGAATCTGACTACTGTAAGCATTCATATGGTGAATCACAGTTTTTGTCTTTCTGTGTCTGACTTACCTCACTTAGCATCATGTCCTCAAGGTTCATCCATGTTGTAGGATGTGTCAGAATGTGCTTGTTTCTGGCTGCATAATATTCCACTTGTGGATGTACCAGCAATGAGATCTTGGGTGGAGAGCTTGCCTAGCTCACACCTCACTCTGTTTTGCACGTGTTAGACAAGGCCCTGAGCTGGGAGACCTTTGATTCTGGTCCCACCCTGAGCTGGGAGACCTTTGATTCTGGTCCCATCTCTAATGTCACCTGTGACTCTCATCTACCAAGTGGAGACAATAGGAGTGTGCATCCCGAGGTTCCTCAGGAGAATAAAAGGAGATTGTACATAAGCAACAGTTAGCAGAGTGCCTGGCGCATAAGCCTGCAGCTGCTCTTTGTCACCGTGATTCTGAGTCTTTATCTCTTGCCATCAAGTGCTGTGGCTTTCTGCCTAGATGGAGGTGTGACTCAGCTTCTGGGGTCTCAGTTTTATCCTCTGTAGAATCTTGGGCTAAGGAACCGTTTACAAGGACACTTCCAACTTTCAGACTTGGTTTTATTTTATAAAAAGTTTATTCACCTAACTATCCGAATTAAATGGAATTTTGCCATTAGCTTCTTATTGTCACGGTAATGAATGGATGGGGAATTTTGTTTTCCGTTTGTCATTTTTTCTGTTTCATTGTGCACCATAATGAATGCTGCCATCTACTCTCAGGTAACTGCAGAGTGACATCAGCTAATTACATACTCAGCAACCTTGAATCAGAGAATCTCACAATATATCATGGTAATGCCTCACTATTTCACTCGGGGAATGGCTGTTGAAATACCAGGTTAATTATGCATGCACTGAACGGAATCACCATGTGGGGCAGTGGGCGGGGTGTCAGGAAGAATCGGCTCATAGCCCCCCAGGCTTGTACTTACGGTGACAGGGTTGTCATCTGCCGCCTGAGTGCAAGTGCTGGTTGCATTTATTTGTACAATTATAACAAGCCCCTACTTTTGCATGGCAATTTATACCATACAATATATATGCATGGATTACATCTCATTTGGTTCCCCAATAAATGAGGAGTTAGTAGACACAGGAATGCTGCCTGTGGGTTTTACAAACGGGGAAACAGGCTCAGTAAAGTCAAATCCCATCACAGTCACGAAGCTCTTGTCTGGCAAAACCAGACTCAAACCCAAGTCCTTGGACCTTGAACTTGAGATTCTTTCTGGGACCCCATGACCCAGAGGAATGTTCTGAAACAGGAAGCAGCAGAAAGCCGCACTTCAACTGCCGCAGACCGCTGGGTGCCGTCTTCTCGGCATACGCGCACTTCCCTATGTGACACGGACTATACCTGTGTTACTTTCATCACTTTGCATGATTCCTAATTTGGGCCTGCACCCCCTGACACCCTAACAGAGAGCAGGAGTCATGGCTCAGTGCTTGCGGCCCAAGATCACCACTTGGAGCTGAGGTGCTTGTGACTAGGATGCTCTCCCACGAGTCACTTGTCTACAAGAATCTTCTCCACACCACGGGGGTTTGGATCGGTGCCCTCCCAGCCCCATGCTGTGGTTTCTGCCCTTCCTCCTTTTCTCTCTGCTGACTGCTTCCCTGGCTGCCGTCAGTCTGTCCGTCTTTACGTGATCGTGGGTGATCTGGTGTGATCCACCCTGGGGACCGGCCACTCAGGTGCATGACAACTGTGTGGAAACAAGTCAGCGGGAGTGGACCATGGCGCCAGGACACTCTCCATGGTAAACACGTGGCTCCATTCTCTTCTGACCAGGGGGTCTCAGCTGCGTCCTTCAGAGCTGAGGTCGTTGAATGAGGATGTCATGTGTGTCACTGTCACGACCTGTAACCCGTCAGTAGCAGGGTGGTGGCAAGTGGCTGGATGTCATATAATATCAGCCGCAAAGCGCACCTCCTCCATCAGGCATGAAAGAACAGAGTGTGGGGGATGAAGGCCTGGTAAAGACTCCCTGGGATTCATGCACTGGTGGTTCGTGTGGACACCATTTTGTTAAGTTGTGCAGGGCCCCTGTGACACAGCCGTTCTGTGTTACAGACAAGGGACCAGGGCACAGGAAGCAGCAGTGCTCCGAGCTCACGAGGCAGAGCTGCCGCTGAGGCAGGGCTGAGTCAGTACCAGGAAGCACAAGTGCCCTTCCCAGGCCGGGCTGTCCTGCAGGAGACATGGCCAAGGTTGCTGCAGGCTTGTTTTCAGGGACTGAGGCAGGCAGGGAAGTGAAGGGAGAGAAGTGCACACAGACCCGGTTCCCACATTCACTGTCTTCCCTGAGTGGCCCTTCCTGTCCTGGGAAAGGCGGTGGGCTGCAAATGCACACACAGAATAGTGCCATCAGCTCGCTGATGGCTCACAGGAGGGGAGGGGCCATCCGAGAGGGTTACCATCTGTGTCTGCGGTAGCTGGATGTGGATGTGGCTTTGTTGGAAGGCACGGTGGGGGACTTGCCCAGGGCCCACCCAAACAGATCAGCGTCAAATGCTGGGGCCTTTGCTGGCAGGTCCCTGGGCCTGTGAGCTGTCCTGGCAGAGGTGCGCGCACAGGCCTTGCATCAGTAAAACGAGGCCTCTACCATGGGGGATCACTTTGTGCCCTCAGGGAATGCTCAGCTCCTGAAGTTGCCACTTCCTGGAGAGCTCAGGGGGCACTGACCCTGGTAGGTGTGAGCCAGTGGGGCGGGAGGGACAGAGCAGGGCAGCAGCATGTCACCCCTGTCTTCCACGGGGCGGGGAGGGGTGCCTGGCTGTGGCCTCAGGCCCCCGGGAAGCAGGAGTGTTCATGAGGAGGGGAGGGGCAAGACGCGAGCTCTTTCTTCAAGGACGTGAGAGGCATTCTAGGCCCTCCGAGGTCTCTCTGAGTTGGAAGGCTCTACCCCTCCCTTAACAGTGGTTTGTTCTTGTGAAGCTTACTGCGCTGTATAAGCCACAGCTCCTCTCAGCTGTGAAATGGAGGGAATACCTGTTTTTCAGGATTTTCCCCTTAATCACCACTGGGTCAATTCTCTTCAATAATGTGGTTTATAACTATCGGCTCTTTCCCACAGGTTCATGAACATGTAATCGCAAAGCAGTTTGCAAGGGGTAGCAGAGGCTGGGAGAATCCGCCGAATAGCATTCCCTCTCGACACCATCAGGGCCTTGAAATGAAACCCATTGAAATGTTGTGCGGAACCCCTGTATGCCCTCTGCTGTGTGCTTCCCTGAGGCCATCTCACTGCTGCCCTGGCTGTGAGCAGAGCAGCGTCTGGGTGCCAGGAAACCACCTCCAGATGTGGTCTGAGTCAAAGAAGTCTGAAAGCAAGTGTATCATAGGGATTGGGGCCTCAGAGCAGGATGCCCACCTCTGCAGGACTTCAGTGGAGGAACGTGAGGTCTGGCCTCCATTTCTGAGAAGCTGGGCAGTGGGTGGGTGTCAAGGTAGGGGCGCAGAGCCTAAGGAGGCCTGGAGCTCAGAGGTTGGCTGGTGTGATGAGACTTTACTCTGGAATTTGGTGCGAAGCTTAGTGGAGGCCCCTGCCTTGGAGCAGATGTTTATTGGGGCCAGAGCAGTAATTCTCAACTGTTACTATGCATAAGATTACCTGGGATGTCTAACTCCTGGTGTCCAAGCTGTAACCAAGACCCATTAACCCACAATCTCTGGGGGTGGAACCCAGGGTCAGCACTTTTAAAGTTCCCTAGGTGAGCCTACTAGGTAGCTAAGATTGAGAGCCTCTGGCCTCAACCAGAGGGTGGGGAAGCTTATAGCAGGCTGAGGCACAGGGCCTGGCTGTGAGTCGAGGTGGCAAGTGGCCCACAGCCAGGCAGGAGGACCTGAGACCCACCTGCCGTCTGCTGCCTGCTTGCAGACCCCTCCTGGTCTGAGGCTCGTCCCTCCTCCCTTGGTCCCAGGCGGCACGGAATTCCTAAAGCCCCTGCACGGCGCTGTCAGGCTTCTGTGCTGTCTCGCACACTCACTGCCTGCAGTCCTCTTCTTAAGCGGACTTGCCCCTGGGGGAGACTGCTGCACAGAGGCAGCATGCTCTCCTGGACCTACTACCCTTTAGATGTGAGCTCTCACCTTCAGTAATAAAGAGAAGCCAGAGGGTGGCATTATGCACACCAAGTTTGACAACTGTCTCCTTTCTGTCTTTGACAAGCATTGATTGAGCACCTACTGCATATTGGGCACTGTTCAGGATGTGAGGTGCATGATGGAGAAGTCCACTCCGCTTGTCTTCTATCCGCCTCCTCTGTGACATCTTCGTTCACAGACAACAGGCTTTTGCCCAGATTGTTGGAACAGCTTCCAAATAGGCTATTCTGTCTCCATTCAAGCCGTTATCCGCCTGGAAGCCAGGGTAATCCCTCCCTTGTGTCGCTCACCAGCTTCTGACCAGCCCCGTCGCTCTCAGGATCAAGTCCTGGGTCTCTGGTGGGACTGAGAACACCTTCTTTGACCTTGAACCTTGCAGGCCTCCCAGTGACAGCTGTCCGTCCACGCTGTCTTGTCCATTTCTGCTCGTGGAAGTCATGACTGCTTAGCTCTCTGTTACGTGGGCCATAGCCTCTTGTGTCCAGGTCACAGCCTGTGGGGTCACTCTACCTGGAACCTGTAACTCCCGCTCCACCCAGGTGCTCTGATGGCCTCGCTCCTGTGTGGCCCCCAGCACCTGGCATAGGGCATACTCCTCTGCAGAAAAAAAGGCTTTGCTGAGTTAATGAATGCATGCAACTGTTAATTACAATGTATGAGGCTCACTGCTTACTTGAACATATTAACCTTCTCTAAGCCCTTCTTTCCTTACCTTGAAAACATGGCAGTGACAGCCATGATCATTAATAAAAATAGCAAATCTAACCTGGTGTTCAACCCCTGCACCTGACACTTAGCCTCCCTTACCTGCTCGCCTCAATGGCCTTCCACTCTGAGGCTGCGGCCAGTTCACAATTCATCACACTGCATTTATTTGAAACACAGTTATAATCAGCTTCACGGAAACTCTGAAAGGTTAAATGACTGACACTTCATTAGAGTCTAAATATGTTTTATTGCTATTTATCCCACGGCTTAGTGCTCTTTGGGGAATGCTTCATCTGTGTAGCATCATGGGGTGACAAGATTTTGTATTTAAGTGAATTTTGCAGACAACTAAAGTTTACCAATTTGAGCAGCAAAAATTAAACCCAACACACATCATTTGGAATCTTGAAATATTTCCAAAATGGATTACACACTTGTATACAGAATATGAGAAACATAATTTAAGCATTCATTGATGATGTTATAAATATCCATGGCATCATCCTATAAAACAGAGACACTTGTAGTAGCTATGGAGCTGTGCTAGGCTGGTCTTCTCTGCACCGAATGGCCTCGCAACCGCATGCTTTCTGTTTTCAGTGGAATCTACCTTTATTCTCTCTCATAACAAGCTGGTAGCAGTTTTTGGGTGTTGGCTTATGGGTGATTGATTTTCACTTTAAATGAAAAAAAAACATAGCATATGCACATTTCTTTAGTGGAAAATATTTATCTTAAATAAGTGCCAGAGGTCCAGGTAACACACTCTGGGAAAATAGTAAGAGGAATAATTTTGATGGTGGTGTAGGGGCTGTGGGAAAAGCATGGCTCAGGAAAGACTTCAGTAAAGTCTTATCTTAAAGGTTAGCAAAGATGTTGAGAGATGCAGAATCAAGGGTTCATTCCTCTAAGAGAGGATGCGATAAGTTTCGGTCATGCTCAGTGTGGGCTTCTGAACCTCAAGGGTAAATCCACAGTCCTGGCTCTGCCACCGAGACTCTCTGACCCTGGATGAGACTCACCTTTCTCGTTTGTGGATTGCGGCCCATACCAGCCGGCTCCACCAGGCCCTGGGGTTGTGCACCAGACTCGGGAAGAGCCTTGGTGACTCAGGCACTGAGATCCACTGCAGACCTTCCCGACGTAAACTAAGGCGAGCTTAGTAGGAGTGACCCATGAGCTAAGACCATTGCCTGTGTCTCAGGAACACTGCAGGTCCCAGGTGTGGAAGATGAGAAACCTTTCAGCTCTTTTCCTTTGGCCTTTAAGGCTTCAGTATAATAATTCCTCATATGGTCTCCTGATTATATATATTATGTCATTAATTCAGTGTGTTATCATTTTAAGTATAGTTTTTGTTTAAGAACTGTTTCCTGTTCCAGACACTTCATTAGCAAGTCTCTGTCTCACCGTTCCTGTCCCAGTTAACCTTGGTCTTTCTTCAAGGCCCTGTCCCCCCTCCCCTCTTAGCTTTTGGGGTTCTTCTGTCACCTCTGGTTCTCCCTGGGCAGTATTTGGCATCTTTTATACAGATGTCAGAACATCTCCTGGATTAATGTTAGTGTTCTCAATAGAATACCTCTTGGTTTTTGGAACTCAAACTCTACTGAAGCACTTTTCTGCTAATGTTTATAGAGGAAAAATGTATATTGATGTCCCCCCAAACTCAACGCCACACTTGAAACAGATAATGTTTGGGAGAAGCCTTAAGTTACATTCCACATACGTTCAGCAGGATGTCAGCATCAGTGCGTACGCTTTGCACTGGGTGTGGACTGTCACCAGAGGGACATGTGTTTCTCATGAAGTTATTTGTGTCTCAAGACTTTATCACTGTGCACAGAGCCCTGCTTGCTGACAATCACAGTCATCATTTGGGGATGCAGAGTAACATTGTAAGCATTTTGCATACTAGTATATTTATTTGTTACTTACATATAAAAGTTTTATTGTGTTGTAATTTTGTTTTAGGAAATCAATCAGGAGTTTTGGGTTGACAAGTAACATATTTTTAAAAATTTAAAATAATTGGAAATAAACTCTGGGTTAGTGTCATGAAAACTGCATTTATCAGAAATCCGCCATGAATAGGGAGTGGGAAATGTGTCTGATTGCTCTTTATGTTAGTGGGATAAAAGAGGCTTCTGCTGCCCAGCGGCTGAGGCAGGAGAGCTGTGCCTTACTCATACTGAATGCCTGTCGCTGGCCCAGGGAGAGAGACGCCTGGCTCTCCAATCACGCAGGGTCCTAGCTTACCAAAAGACCATCTTTGTGTGGCTACCGTCGCTAAAAGGCCATGCATTCATCTCCCCAACTCGGCAGTTTCACCTGACTACTGCCGTTTAACAGACTGCTCCATGATTTGAGTGGCTTCAAACAACAATTTATTATTCCTCATGGTTTCCTCTGGGCTGAGTCATGGGTCTGCATTCGTCTAGAGGGTGACTTGAGCTGCGACAGAAGTCCCCAAGCCTCACCCTGTCTGGCAGTTATTTCTATGTTGATGGGGCGGCTCGCTCTCCCTCCCGGCCTGTTCCCTGAGCCTGGGCAGGTGTGGGCTCTGTGCAGCGGGGCAGCCCTGGGCAGCTGAAGAGGAAGCACAGGAGCCCTGGAAGCCAGGACCACCTCTGCCGCTTTTGTGTGGTCAGACCAAGGGCCATGTCCTTCCCAGACTCGGGGGTGGGAAAGAAGAGCTTCAGAGTGGCTATGTTTCCTGGGCTGTACTGCGTGCACACTCGGGAAGTAACTCTGCCAAGTGTGAACCAGGGTTGTTGCGGGCCAGTTGGGACCTCAGGTCACCCTTAAACTGGGAACACACCCTGTCACTGCAACAGCAAGAGGCTCCCCCACTGATGTTTCTATGCTTCAGACCAGAAGTGGTGTGTATCATGTGATGGTTTGGGGACAGTGTCCTCAGGGAACTGCAAAGAGGCTGAGAAACGTGACAGTGAAGATGGAACTTTTGGTGATGACACCAATCTGTCTCACACATGCTGAGATGGGGGTCCACGTGTTTTGGCCCCATTAACTCCCCAGTGGGAACTACACATCTCTTCATGTGAAACCAGTTTATGTGCCCTTATCCTCATAACACCTAACCGGACCCTTTGCTGACGGGTTCGTGTGTATTTGATTGTAGATTTGATTACTCCTCTGAGATGGTGCTATTAGGCCACTGTTTGAGTGTTTGATTTACTGGTAAAAGTTTGTATTGTTGGGCAAATCCCTTACCTTCTCTTAGCATAAATCTTCTTATTTTTAAAACGTTGATAACAATGCCTACTTCCTAAGTTTTTTTTAGTATGAAATGAATAATTCTCTTGCAAACAGTTGGCAAACTTTTGAGCCCTATTTGCATATTCTTTTTACTATTTTATCAAAGAGCATCCTCTCTCTTAACCCAAAGAATAGTTAATGTTGATGACTTCAGGACCTTTGCACAGACTATGACCTGGGTGTCTGATCAAGAAGGCTTTGAGAAAATGGGTCGGGGCATCAATGCTGAGACAGGAAATAGCCTCTGGAATCCAGTTTCTCGAGGTGAAGCCAGGGTGGAGACGGCGCCATCCCCAGCGCCAGGCTGTGGTGTCTTCCTATCGGCCACATCTGCCCCACCCCTGAGACGTGGTTCCCTGGGATCTCGGCCCCAGGTCTGGGGTTGCCTTGACTGGGCTCTACACCGAGCCCTCTTGGCCAAACAGCGACTTCCTCTGCATTTGGCACTTGCCGTGGGCTCCTCCTACTTGCTGACACCTGCGCGGCCACTGCCTTTCCTGCAGGAGCCGATGACATGACGGCCGACTGCTGACCTCCATGATGAAGATGCCCGAAGCAGAAGCTGCTGACATCAGCCCATACTTGAGGCTTCTCCCCATTTTTATTATTACTCAATCCTAACTTCATCCCCCTAGGTTTTAGGCATGAGTCAGTGCTAGGGGCTAGGCCCCAGGACATTCTGAGAGGCAGTCCTTGTCCTGAAACCAGGCCATTGTCCCTTTGGCCTGCCCACTCTCCACCCTCCCCTGAATTCTCCCAGGAGACCAAGAAGATTCCAGGGAGGGTGGCCTCTGGGGTCATGGGGATGCATGCAGACATGCCAGCTTCCTAGGGTGACTGTCCACACACCTTCATCCGGGATGTGTGCTGCTCTCAGAAGGCCCATTGTGCTTTCTGTCATTAAGTGAGTATTCACTGCAGTCCGCCGTGAGCAGGCAGTTTGCTGAAAATGAATTAGGATATTCAGAGGGAGTCTGTGCCTCCTTGAAGCTCATATTCTGCAAGAGACAGACTTGTCCATCTCCAAGTGTGAAGATTTGTGCTGAGAGTATAACAGGGAACTTCAAATGAGCACCCAGGAGGTGAGTGTGCAGATCCCACAGGAGACAGGCACGGGGACGATGGTTATTTCTGGAGAGTTAGGGCTTCAGCAGGAAGCCCCGTTGGTCCTTGACCATGCATGGGTATAAACAGTTTGAATTGCTTGCACTGAATGCACAGTTCTTATCCCAAATATAATGGGTATTTTGAATATGTCTCATTATCAGTAGCACAATTAGATCTTGGAAACAAAGGGGCTGGATTCCAACTGTGGAAAGTTGTTTGTTTGGTTAGTTGGTTAGATTTGCTATTTAATTGATACAACATATCACCAAAGACAAAGTAGGGCCTCTTAACTGTTAGAAATGCTGAAGTACACAAAGCCAATTAGGAAGGGCGAGTAAAGGCTGTTACTTTGTTCCTTACCTCCCTTCCCCTGCCCAGCAGGTTTTCATGCCCTGAATACCCAGCTTTAAGCTATGCTGACTCCACCTTCCTTGACTGGGTGTGTGCTGGGCGTCCCTGCTGCCCCATAGAAGCCCATTTTCTTGACTCTCCTTATCACTGAGGTGTCAGGTGACAGTTTAAAAATCCTTCTTAAATTCTAAGGGGAAACCGGAAGGGAAAGATTATAAGTTAAAAATAGCCATGTTTCCTAAGTGCTGGGTGTTGAGCTGCCCTCAGAGGCCACCTGCTGTGGGCTGGCCTGCCTCGGTCCCCATCCTTTGCTCCTTGCCCCCGCACGCCCATGCCGCCAGTCCCCTCACTGACCCTCTGTCTTAAGCACTCAGCCGTATCTCTTCCAGGCTGTATCCTCATGGTGACGCTGTGTCGGGTGTGGCTTCCACATTGTCATGCGCCCTCCTGGCTACAGGCCGGCTCCTCTCTGTCCAGGGGCTCAGGGTCCTTCAGCCACTTAGTCTCCTCCTCCGCAAATGAGGTTTCCCAGGACCCTTCCCCTGGGCTCCAGTTTCTGCCCCGAGAGAAGCCCCCGGTTTACCAAGGACTCCCAAGGGCAACCCACAGCCCACATGCTGACCTCTCTGATGTCAGGCCATTGTCGGAGCCGTGAGGAAGGGCCTTCCAGGAGGAACATCTCTTCCCAGGGGTGTGGCACCATCAAGGTCCTCCAGTGCAAGGCTGCAGCATGGCGGAGCAGGAAGGGCTTTCTCCCCAACGGGCATCAGCTGGGTGGTCGTGGTTCATTCAACCTCCTTTCTTCTTTCAAGCAAGCCACTTGGTTTAATTTAAGTTCTTAGGATCGCAGGACTTGGTAGTCTAGGTGCTGACCCGACCTTGCGGACCGAGGGCAGACATGTCAGACATCCGTCCATGGGCTTCCAGGAGGAGGAGGCACATGTGTCCTCAGAGGCCTCCTCCAGAGGGACTTTAGCAGCCCACTGGTCAGGATGCCACAGACCCTGCTGCAGCCCTGGCCACAGGCGCTCTCCTGCCCCTCGTGTGCGCAGGGCTCCTCCTCCTCTGGTGCTCAGAGCCACCAGGATAGGGCTGGGCCCCAGCCCTGCTCGTACGCCCGCCGTGGACCCTGAGGGCAGCAGGGCCAGGACCTCTCGCTGCACAGCCTGCCCCAGAAGTCAGCGGCTGAAGACAGTGGCTCCCTTTCATTATTTCTCTCATTCCTGGGATGGACTGGGTTCAGCTCAGTGTTATTAAACTTCCAGCAAGGATCTACTGAGTACCTTCATGCAGTGTTCTTGGAAACTGGGGTTCATAATTAAAAAAAATAGACAGTTTCCTGCTCCTTACGCATGTACAGTGACAGATATGAACAATAAACATGATACTTGTTAACTGTGCAGCAGTTCCCCCATCCACAGGGATACGTCCAAGACCCCCAGTGAATGCCCGAATCCGCAGATAGCACTGAGCCTCACATATATGTGTTTTTCCCTATGCATATGTATGATAAAGTTTAATTTATAAATTAGGCACAGTAAGAGATTAGCAACAGTCCCTCATAACAAAATAGGACAATCATAACACCACATCAGCAAAACTGACATGCATGTGGTCTCTCTGCCCTGCCGCTTGTCACCGTGATGGGGTGAGCTGAGCTCAGGAGGGCCATGTGGGCACTGTGACGTGGCGTCAGGCTGCTAGTGAGCTTCCGAAGCAGGACAGCAGGCCCCTGTGCTTCTGGACGTGGCTGACTATGCGTGACAGGGACTGAGGGTGCTGGGGACCAGGGTGACAGCCGCACTCTAAGGCATTAGAAGTCATGCTTTAGAAATAAAAAGAGAAGGGTCTGGGGGTTGGGTTTAAAAGTGGCAGTGGTATCTGGGGTCGGTGTCGTGTTGGCCTGTCAGAGCAAGGACTGCTGAGAAGGCACTAGGGGACATTCGGAGGTGGCCGAGGATCGCCCGGGAGGGGCCACGCCGGGTGCCGGAGGGCAGGGCCTTCGTGACCAGAGTGAGGCAGGTGCACGGAGGGGACACAAGGCCAGAGAGGTGCCCGCGGGGTCAGGAGGGCCCATAGCAGTAGTAAAGACGTGGTCTCTCATTCCAAGTGAAGTGGGGGCTGTTCCGTCTGGTCATTTTGTTGGTGGCCTGGGGGCGTGGCTGGTGCAGGACGACCCTGAGTGGCTCGTGGGGAGCGAGCTGCACAGGAGGGAGGCTGACAGTGAGGCGCCTGCAGCAGCTCAGGCGTGTACGGTGTGACGCGTGAGGCAGGAGGGGTGGCCCACCGCTGTGGTCGTGGTCGAGCCAACAGGAACCCAACCCCTTGTGACATGGAGTCGAGGCGAGGACGGCCAGACACCTTCCAGGCAGTGCGGGCAGAGCGGCCGACAGACGGAAGGAGTCCTTTCAGGGGAGGCACTCAGCTGTGCAGGGATCCAGCCGAAATGTCCAACATGCCACGTGAAGGGGTGTCTCCACCGGGAGCGTTGGCAGCAGGCCCCGTTCCTGCCTGCCCCCGAGAGGCCTCCTCACCCGCAGGAGGCCCTCACCTCCCAGGGTCGGCGCACCCGAGTGCAGGAGGCACCGTGATGCGCGGGCCACCTAATCCGAGGCAGGAAGGTGTCCCGGAGACACAACCTGATGCTCGTGATGGCAGGTGCCTCAGTAGCAGCTCAGCGATGCGGCGATGTAGTTCCGAGGCTCCCAGAAACCGGAGGTAGAGTTCTGCCTCGGCTGGGGTTAAGGCCGCCCCACTGCGTGTGTAAGGACCGTGCTCCGTCCTCACTCTGCAGGGAAGTCTTAGGGAAATCTGACTCTGCTCGTCTTGTAAAGGCTCAGATGCAGTGTTTTCTTAATCAAGCCTTCCATGTTCTTTCCTCCCTTTGGCCTCATCTCACGTCATGGGGGCCGCTGTGCGGGTCCCGGGGCGGGAGTCTGGGCGTCGCCTTTGGTGGTCACCTGCTCCGCTGGCCGTTCCCATGCCACCACCCCGCTGCACCCTCTCTGCTCCCCCCATGTCTGCCCTGCTCTGTCTCGCTGAGGAGACTCTTGGCCCAGGCTCCAGCAGCCTTTCGTTGGGTTCAGCCTATGGTGTCTGCTGGATCCAAGGCTGGAAGAGAGGACGGTCCAGACGTGTCTTCTGTGCTTCCTCCTGGCCGGGCCATATTTCCTGGGGGTGGCGGCCTCCTGCCGACTCCTGCCAGGCAGGCGTCAAGAGCCCCAGCGCTTCCAGGCCACGCCCGCTGCCACCCCCTGCCCCAGACCTCCACTGGTGCCCTGTGCTCCGGCGCCTCCTGTTGGTCTCCCTTCACTGAGGGCCTTTGAACGACCTGTGACGGTTCGGTTTCCTTTTGCAAATTGGACACACTTTCTGGTATGAGTGCTGAAGACTCCAGATTCTCTAAGGGCCTGATGGTCCGTTGACCAGGCATATGTTTGCACATTTGTAGCTACATTTTGATGTAGACACGGACATGCACGTGTTCGTGTGGGTGTGTGTGGGGTGGAGTGTCTAGACATTTAACCTGAAGTCACATGAGCGGACCCCAGCACAGGGAGGTGGTCCCTGGGGGCAGAAACCACAGGTCCTCCTGCTCTTTCCCCTCGGCTTCCCAGCTGGTGAGCTTGCAGCACCATGCCAGCTTCCCCTTTCCTTCCTTTGCCAAACTTCTGCTCCATGCCATATCGATGCCATGGTATGGGCTCTCAGGGGGACAGGGACCCCCTTTGTCCTCCTTGCCATCTCAGCTCCATCCAAGCAGCATCCATGCCAGGGGCAGCGCTGAGCTTTGCTACACACAGGCACGTTGGAGGTGCAAAGTTAGCCAGTCCTTGGCGGCCATGAATGTCAGTGACTCCGCCCTGTGCAAGGAAGAAGCTCTTAGCAGCCATGGGGCTGTGTTAGGTTGCTGCCCTGCATGACTGGCCTGGACACCTCTTGATTTCTGAGTTCTCAGTGGCATGTCTCTCTTCACTTATGACAGGTGGTTGGAAGCTTTTGGGTGGCAGGCTTGTGGGTGATTTATTCTGTTTACTTTTATGACTTTTCAAATGAAAAGCCATGAAATGCATGCACATCTCTTTGGTGGGAACTACTGACTTTTAATGAACTAAGTTCTGTCAGAGGTACAGACAACACACTCTGGACAGTAGGAGGGGGTGCTGTTCAGTGCCGGGCGGAGCCGTGGGGTGCGAGTGTGTGTGAGTATGTGCGAGTGTGTGCCAGTGTGTGCCGAGGGTGTGCCAGTGTGTGCCGAGGGTGTGCCAGTGTGTGCCGAGGGTGAGGAAGGAGCAGGCACCAGGCACGGGGGGCTTGGAAGTAGGAGAGACCCTGTCTGGGGCTCTAGGGAGGGTCTTCCAGTAGAGAAGAAGCCGGCATGAAGCCGGTAGAGGAGAATGAGGCTTATTCTGGGGATGGAATCAGGACACAGGGCTCTGGATGGAGAGTGACAGTGGGGGGGACAGTCAGCCTGGCACGTTAGATGCAAGAGTCACAAGCCGCCTGCCATTTCCAAGTAAAACCTGAGCTGTGGAAAGGAGGAAGTGGCCAGGGCTGTGCCAGGGGCCTGCACCACCCGTGTCCCGGGGCAGGGACTGAAGAGGCCCGGCTGCACAGGACCAAGGATGAAGCAGACAGGAGCCAGGCTCATCTTCGATGCCCCCAGACTCAGCCCCAGGACCCCAGCCCACTGACCAGCTCCCTGCCGCCCCATCCCCAGGACCCCAGCCCCCTCACCAGCTCCCTGCCCCCTCTCAAGACACACCCTGCTCACTCTTTGATGCTGGTGATGTCTTCTTCAGCGCTGGGGGCCGGCCCTGGGGCGCCGACTCCCTCCACTGCCTGCTGGCAGTGCTCAAGTAAAGGGTCAGGGCAGCCGGGTTCCTGGTGGGCGCAGCTGAAACCCCCACAGGGCTCCCTGGGTAGAGCACCTGCCTGCATTCAGGGGCCCCAGCAAAGCCCGCAGGCCCGTGTTGGGAGGCCCTCCGAGCCCTCCCCACCACCAGGGACCTCACTGGCTATGCTGACATTTTAAATCAGGGGGGAGGCATGGAAGCCAGGACTGGCTGTGGATTTCCCCTCTCAGCTGGATGTGGGTGCATGTCTCCCAGTGTGAGATACTGAAATAAAGTGTGGGAGCAGGAAGGGGGCGCTATGAAACGTGTTCCTGTCCTGGCACTTCAGTTAGTGGGGGGTTCCTGAGAGGTAGTGAGGGGCCGGGGGGGGCTTGTCCCACCGAGTCTCTTTAAGGCCCTGGCCTCTCCGCCACACGTGGAAGGTCCATCAGTGGAGACTCTCCTGGCTGCCAGCGGCCACCTGCGTCCCCGGAGGGATGGACAGTCCTCACCAAACGACATAAATGGAAGTGCCATGTTGCCAGTTAGAATCCCTTGGGCGCACCAGTCACAGACCCGGAGGAACATGCAGCCGTAGGCATTGGCCTGCCTGAGACGGGCCTGCCGCCGTCCCTGTCCATACAGCAGAGTGACCTTTGTGACCTCCCTTGGGACAAAACACATTCTGTTTTTGGCAAAAGGGGGGTTTACAATGCAATGAGCCTCTGTGCCTCCAAGCCGGCTCCCCCACTGCAGGTTCCTCACAGTCGCCCTGACAGCACGTGTCCGTCCCTCTCGTGCCACCAACGACTGCGTCACCCGTCAATGGAGTCGTCACTGTTCCTGGCCACTGTTCCCTGTCTGTTTCAAGCTGAGCTTCTGGGCCACCCAGACCCTGAGAAGACCACCCGGCCCCACAAATGTCAAATCCAGCAGATTGCTGGCTTTTGATGCTGGTGATTTCTTCCTCAGTTTTCAGTCTATTCTGGTGGCTTCTGGGTATAACGACAGGAAGTTAACCGAGTGTTGTCTGGGCTTCCGAGTCCTGAGCTGTCTAAAGGGAGCCAGGAGTCTCCCCCGGTTCTCCCCGTAACCCAGTCCGGGTCAGGGCAGTGGTAACAGGCGTGGGAGGAGGGCGGGAAGGAGCCTGTGCGGGCCCCGTGAAGAGCCCCGGCAGGGACGGAACTGCTTGGAACCACCTGACGGTGGGTTTCAAATAGGAGCTGTCTCAGCTCTGGAAAATGCCAGCATGGGGTTCGACCAGCTTTGAGTGCCTTCTGCAAGCCGCAGCGTCCTTTCTGTGAGCCCGCCATTGCTCTGAGGCTGGGCCTTCCCGGTTCGCAGGCTTTGGCGGGCGGCCTTCCCTCCCCCGGCGCCCTCTTCCCCGCCCAGCTTTCTGGAGCTGTCAGCAGCCCGCTGTGGCCCCCGTATGCCCGTCTTTCCCCTGGGCTTTGACCTCCACCCTGACACTTTACTACCCGCAGCCCCAGCGGTGCCTCTGGGCTCCCCACCCGGCCCCTGGGTTCCACCACCTGCCCCCCTGCACCCTCCTCTTTCCCTCATGCTCAGCTCTGCGTGTGCTTTGGTGCCAGATCAGGTATTTGGGTGTCGCCGATGCCCCTGCCTTCCCAAACCACTCCCCGTGGGCAGTCACAAGCCTGGCGCTTTCCGCCCCTCATGCCGCTTCTGGACGCCCACCGCCCTCATTGCTGTCTGCTCTGCTTCGGTCTCCTCTTGCCTGCCGAAATACCCGGGTCTCCATATATCTTTGTTTTCCTTTGATAATCCAAGCTTATGACTGTCGCTCTGGCATAATTATTAGTAATGCCTTTTCTCAGGAACCAATGTGTCCTGATTTGGAACATAAAATATAAATTGACCCTAAAGATAATACCTAATAAGTCTGTCTGCTTCCAGCCTGCTCCTCTTAATCTTCCACATGCCTCGAGTGTGATCTGTCCACACAGCAGCTTGGTCCTGCTTGCGTCGTCCCTGGTCTTCCGTGGCTGGGCCTCGTCCAGTCCCTGCTGCACCACACAGCATCCACGGAGACCTGGCGGTAATGAGGCCAGGGTGTAATGCCCTGCTCACCCTTCTTCCTGCCCTGCATCTCCTGCCCGGGGTCCCCATGGCCACACCCAAGGAGAAGACGGAGAACAAGAGAGTCCCTGGGTGCAGAGCGTGCATCAGCCTGGCAGGGAGAGCAGGACAGGGGCGGCCTGGGCAGCCAAGGGAGACCCAGCTCAGACCAATGCAGGGGCGCACTGCACCCTCAGAGCAGGTGGGAGGTGGTTCCTGCCCCTGCAGGGTCCAGTGCCCACCTCCTTTCTCCACTCTATGTTCTGCACCTGGGAGTGCAGGCAGGAACGTGGCTCCTGCAGGCGTGCGGGCGAGGGTGAGCAGGACAGTGTGGCACAGAGCTGCACACAGTACCCGACACGCAGCCAACACCCAGCCACCACGCTGCCCTGGCCCTGCTGTGCCTCGGTTTTCCGGACCTGACCTGGAGGTTGCAGTGAGGCCCTCGCGAACACAGTGCGAATTCCCACTCCCAGAGCCTCAGCAGCTCTTTGCCCTTCCCAGAGCACCTCCAGTCCCACTCCCTAGTGGCCTGTGGGGCAGCACCAGGGATGTGTTGTCTTAACAGATGAGGACCCTGAGATCCAGGAAAGCTGAATGGTGTGCTGAGGGCCGTGCAGCTGTCAACGGCAGACTCAGTCCTCAATCTGATTTCAAATTCCATGTGGTCAGGAACACATCTGCATGTGTGTGCACTCTGGGGTGTGTATTTCATACACAGAGCGACCGCAGGTATATACCTGTGGATGCAGACTCCACATATGAGTGGCCACCCCCAGGCAGGCCTGCCTATTCACCTGTCCCCATGTCACAGAGTACAACGTGGGTACTCAGCCCGTGTGTCTAGAGTCCACTCTAGGAAGGGAATTTTTTCCTGAGTGTTGGAAACTTACAGGGAGGAGAAGAAACCAGGGTATACTTACTTGTGAATATTTTCCCTCCCTTCTTGCTGTTTTCTCCAGATGCTTAAAAATGGTGAATAAACTAGCATCTGAAACCACTTTGCCAGGGTGAAACCCCCCTTGCTGCAGGAGTGACACTCACAGCTCAGGTCCAGGCTTCCCAGGGCACCTGCTCTTCAGGCATAAAGGAGGAAAGAGGCTCCCTCAGGACATCATTTCAGTGCCGGCGAGGCCAAGTTTCCTGCATGACCTGCTGTCTTCCCGGCGTCGGTGTGACTGTCCTTTGACAGATACACCAGCTTTCCACGATGTTCCCGGCAGTCCTCTCCTGGATGCCTGGTGTAGATGGCAGGCAAACCAGCTGGTCCAGCAGCCCTGACATCCCAGACACAGAGCTGAGGTGACATCTTCCAGAGGAGCCCCAGAGCTTCAAACCTGGGCACCTGGGTCTGTTCAACCCAGAGCAACAGGCTTGCACTGGAGGTCTGTTGGCTGAGCTGTGGAAAGGGACGAGATACTATGTCAGAATGACACTCAGGCTTCTGGGGGTCTAGCAAAGTATATCTGTGGTGATGTGACTGTGGCTGACAACCAGCAACACAGGTGGTGGGTTTCTGTGCTGCACTGAGGCTGGTCCAGCTCCCGGCATTCACAGAGGTGATTTCCTGTGCTAGTTCTCCACAAGCCAGGCAGGCGCGACATGGTCAGGACCCTGGGAGCCGTGGGAGGCTCCTGCAATGGTGCGTCTGTGCCGCATGCTCTGGTGCATTAAAAAAAATATTTTTATTAAGGTATTATTGATATACACTCTTATGAAGGTTTCACATGAAAAAACAATGTGGTTACTACTTTTCCCATATTATCAAGTCCACACCTATACCCCAATGCAGTCACAGTCCATCAGTGTAGTAAGATGCCACAGATTCACTGTTTGCCTTCTCTGTGCTACACTGTTTTCTCCGTGACCCCCCACACCATGTGTACTAAACATAATACCCCTCAATCCCCTTCTCTCACCCTCCCCACCTGCCCTCCCACACCCCTCCCCTTTGGTAACCACTAGTCCCTTCTTGGAGTCTCTGAGTCTGCTGCTATTTTGTTCCTTTAATTTTGCTGCATTGTTATACTCCACAAATGAGGGAAATCATTTGATACTTGTCTTTCTCCGTCTGGCTTATTTCACTGAGCATAATATCCTCCAGCTCCATCCATGTTGTTGCAAATGGTAGGATTTGTTTCTTTCTTATGGCTGAATAATATTCCATTGTGTATATGTACCACCTCTTCTTTATCCATTCATCTGCTGATAGGCACTTAGGTTGCTTCCATATCTTGGCTATTGTAAAAAGTGCTGCAATAAACAGAGGGGTGCATACATCTTTTCGAATCTGAGAAGTTGTATTCTTTGGGTAAATTCCAAGGAGTGGGATTCCCGGGTCAAATGGTATTTGTATTTTAGTTTTTTGAGGAACCTCCATATTGCTTTCCACAATGGTTGAACTAGCTTACATTCCTCCAGCAGTGTAGGAGGGTTCCCCTTTCTCCACATCCTCGCCAGCATTTGTTCTTAGTCTTTTGGATGCTGGCCATCCTTACTGGTGTGAGGTGGTATCTCATTGTGGTTTTAATTTGCATTTTAAACTTGATGATTAGTGATATGGAGCATCTTTTCATGTGTCTGTTGGCCACCTGAATTTCTTCTTTGGAGAATTTTCTCTTCATATCCTCTGCCCATTTTTTAATCAGGTTATTTGCTTTTTGGGTGTTGAGCATGTGAGTTCTTTATATATTTTGGATGTTAACCCCTTGTTGGATATGTCATTTACAAATATATTCTCCCATACTGTAGGATGCCATTTTGTTCTGTTGTAGGTGTACTTTTCCATACAGAAGCTTTTTAGGTTGATGTAGTCCCATGTGTTCATTTTTGCTATTGTTTCCATTGCTTGAGGAGATGCGTTCAGGAAGAAGTTTTCATGCTTATATTCAGGAGATTTTTACCTATGTTTTCTTCTAAGAGTCTTATGGTTTCATGACTTACATTCAGGTCTTTGATCCATTTTGAGTTTACTTTTGTGTATGGGGTTAAACAATAATCCAGTTTCATTCTCTTGCATGTAGCTGCCCAGTTTTGCCAACACCAGTTGTTGAAGAGGCTGTCATTTCCATATTGTATGTCCATGGCTCCTTTACCATATATTAATTGACCATATATGGTTGGGTTTATGTCAGGACTTTCTAGTCTGTTCCATTGGTCTATGGGTCTGTTCTTGTGCCAGTACCAAATTGTCTTGATTACTGGGGCTTTGTAGTAGAGCTTGAAGTTGGGGAGCATAATACCCCCTGCTTTATTCTTCTTTCTCAGGATTGCTTTGGCTATTTGGGGTCTTTTGTGGTTCCATACGAATTTTAGAATGATTGGCTCTAGTTCATTGAAGAATGCTGTTGGTATTATGATAGGAATTGCATTAAATGTGTAGATTGCTTTAGGCAGGATGGCTATTTTGACAATATTAATTCTTCCTCCCCATGAGCATGGGATGTTTTTCCATTTATTGGTATCTTCTTTAATTTCTCTCATGAGTGTCTTGTAGTTTTCAGAGTATAGGTCTTTCACTTCCTTGGTTAGGTTTATTCCTAGGTATTTTATTCTTTTTGATGTAATTGTGAAAGGAATCTTTTCCTGATTTCTCTTTCTGCTAGTTCATTGTTAGTATACAGGAATTCCACAGATTTCTGTGTAATAATTTTGTATCCTGCAATTTTGCTGAATTCAGATATTTGATCTAGTACTTTTGGAGTGGATTCTTTAGGGTTTCTTATGTACAATATCATGTCATCTGCAAACAGGGACAGTTTAACTTCTTCCTTGCCAATCTGGGTGCCTTTTATTTCTTTGTGTTGTCTGATTGCCATGGCTAGGACCTCTAGAACTATGTTGAATAGAAGTGGGGAGAGTGGGCATCCTTGTCTTGTTCCAGATCTTAAAGGAAAAGCTTTCAACTTCTCACTGTTAAGTATAATGTTGGCTGTGGGTTTGTCATATATGGCCTTTATTATGTTGAGGTATTTGCCCTCTATACCCATTTTGTTGAGTGTTTTTATCATGAATGGATGTTGAATTTTGTCAAATGCTTTTTCAGCATCTATGGAGATGATCATGTGGTTTTTGTCCTTCTTTTTATTGATGTGGTGGATGATGTTGATGGATTTTCGAATGTTGTACCATCCTTGCATCCCTAGAATAAATCCTACTTGATCATAATGGATGATCTTTTTGATGTATTTTTGAATTCTGTTTGCTAATATTTTGTTGAGTATTTTTGCATCTATGTTCATCAGGTATATTGGTCTGTAATTTTCTTTTTTTGTGGTGTCTTTGCCTGGTTTTGGTATTAGAGTGATGCTGGTCTCATAGAATGAGTTTAGAAGTATTCCTTCTTCTTCTACTCTGGAAAACTTTAAGGAGGATGGGTATTAGGTCTTCACTAAGTGTTTGATAAAATTCAGCAGTAAAGACATCTGGTCCAGGCATTTTGTTCTTAGGTAATTTTTTGATTGCCAGTTCAATTTTGTTGCTGGTAATTGGTCTGTTCAGATTTTCTGTTTCTTTCTCAGTCAGCCTTGGAAGGTTGTATTTTTCTAGAAAGCTGTCCATTTCTTCTAGGTTATCCAGTTTGTTAGCATATAATTTTTCATAGTATTCTCTAATAATTCTTTATATTTCTGTGGTGGCGGTAGTGATTTTTTCCTTTGTCATTTCCAATTCTGTTTATGTGTGTAGACTCTCTTTTTTTCTTGATAAGTCTGGCTAGGGGTTTATCTATTTTGTTTATTTTCTCGAAGAACCAGCTCCTGCCTTCATCAATTCTTTCTATTGTTTTATTCTTCACGATTTTATTTATTTCTGCTCTAATCTTTGTTATGTCCCTCCTTTTACTGACTTTTGGCCTCATTTGTTCTTCTTTTTCTAGTTTCATTAATTGTGAGTTTAGACTGCTCATTTGGGATTGTTCTTCTTTCCTTAGGTAGACCTGTATTGCGATATACTTTCCTCTTAGCATGGCCTTTGCTGCATCCCACAGATTTTGCGGTGATGAATTATTGTTGTCATTTGTGTCCATATCTTGCTTGATCTCTGTTTTTACTTGATCATTAATCCATTGGTTATTTAGGATCATGTTGTGAAGCTCCGTGTGTTTGTGGGATTTTTCATTTTCTTTGTATAATTTATTTCTAATTTCATACCTTTGTGGTCTGAGAAACTGGTTGGTACAATTTCAGTCTTTTTGAATTTACCGAGGTTCTTTTTGTGGCCTAGTATATGATCTATTCTTGAAAATGTTCCATGTCACTTGAGAAGAATGTGTATTCTGCTGCTTTTGGGTGTAGAGTTCTGTAGATGTCTGTTAGGTCCATCTGTTCTAACGTGTTGTTCAGTGCCTCTGTTTCCTTACTTATTTTCTGTCTGGTTGATCTGTCCTTCAGAGTGAGTGGTGTGTTGAAGTCTCCTACAATGAATGCATTGAATTCTATTTCCCCTTTTAATTCTGTTAGTATTTGTTTCACATATGCAGGTGCTCCTGTGTTTGGTGCATAGATATTTGTAATGGCTATATCTTCTTGTTGGACTGACCCCTTTATCATTATGTAATGTCCTTCTTTGTGACTTTCTTTGTTTTGAAGTCTATTTTGTCTGATACTAGTACTGCAACTCCTGCTTTTTTCTCCCTATTAGTTGCATAAAGTATCTTTTTCCATCCCTTCACTTTTAGTCTGTGTATGTCTTTGGGTTTAAAGTGAGTCTCTTGTAGGCAGTCTCTTCTATAGATGGGTCTTGTTTTTTATCCATTCAGTGACTGTATGTCTTTTTATTGGGGCATTCAGACCATTTACATTTAGGGTGGTTATCGATAGGTATGTACTTATTGCCATTGCAGGCTTTAGATTTGTGGTTACCAAAGGTTCAAGGTTAACTTCCTTACTATCTAAGAGTCTAACATAACTCACATAATATGCTATTCCAAACACAGTCTAAAGGTTCTTTTTTTCTCCTCCTTTTTCTTCCTCCTCCATTCTTTATATATTAGGTATCATATTCTGTACTCTTTGTCTATCCCTTGATTGACTTTAGGGATAGTTGATTTAATTTTGCATTTGCTTAGTAATTAACTGTTCTACTTTCTTTACTGTGGTTTTATTACCTCTGGTGACAGCTATTAAACCTTAGGAACACTTCCATCTATAGCAGTCCCTCCAAAATACACTGTAGAGATGGTTTGTGGGAGGTAAATTCTCTCAGCTTTTGTTTATCTGGAAATTGTTTAATCCCTCCTTCAAATTTAAATGATAATCTTGCCAGATAAAGTAATCTTGGTTCAAGGCCCTTCTGCTTCATTGCATTAAATACATCATGCCATTCCCTTCTGGCCTGTAAGGTTTCTGTTGAGAAGTCTGATGACAGCCTGATGGGCTTTCCTTTGTATGTGATCTTATTTCTCTCTCTGGCTGCTTTTAATAGTCTGTCCTTATCCTTGATCTTTGCCATTTTAATTACTATATGTCTTGGTGTTGTCTTCCTTGGGTCCCTTGTGTTGGGAGACCTGTGCACCTCTACGGCCTGAGAGACTATCTCATCCCCCAGATTGGGGACGTTTTCAGCAATTACCTCCTTAAAGACACTTTCTATCCCTTTTTCTCTCTCTTCTTCTTCTGGTAACCCTATAATGCGAATATTGTTCCGTTTGGATTGGTCACACATTTCTCTCAATATTCTTTCATTCTTAGAGATTCTTTTTTCTCTCTGTGCCTCAGCTTCTTTGTATTTCTCTTCTCTAATTTCTATTTCCTTTATCGTCTCTTCCACCGTATCTAATCTGCTTTTAAAACTTTCCATTGTATGTTTCATTTACTGTGTTCTGTAATGATTGGATCTTCGACCGGAATTGATTCCTGACTTCTTGTATATTTTTCTGCACCTCCATGAGCATGTTAATGATTTTTATTTTGAAATCCCTTTCAGGCAGATTCATGAGGTCGATTTCATTTGAATCTTTCTCAGGGGTTGTATTCATAATTTTACTTTGAACCAGGTCCTTTGGCATTTCATATTTTTATATGCCGCCCTCTAGTGTCCATAAGCTCTACTCTCTGGAGCTGCTCAGCCCCTGGAGCAATGTGGGGGTTCACAGGGGAGCGGTATTGGTGCCTGGGGGGAGGAAAGAGCTGTTTCCTGCTTTCTGGTTGCTATGCCTGTCTCCACTGCCAGAACCAGGGGGCCGAGCACACCGGTATAAGCCTCTGTGCTTTGCATTTGTAGTTTCTGTAGATGGGGCGTCCCTCTGGCTGGCCTAACACCAGGGTAGGGTTTGCCAGTTTGCGAGCCAGGTGGGGCTGGCCAGGAGAAAGGCTCAGTAGGCTGCATATCACGGAGGGGGTCCTTGGAGCTCTGTAACCAGCCAGGGAGCTGGAGCTCCTGAATTGTGAAAATTCCCAACCTTCTGGGCAGAGTGCACCTGGACAATTTTGTCTACCTGTCCTTACTCCTGAGCAGTGTAAGCTCTGTGGAATCCCTACCCCTTTAGCAGCCCTCTTGCTGTTAGGAAGTCTCTCAGACTGCCTGCCTTTCTTTAGTCCCAGAGCAGCCGGATATGGATCCCTGCTTTCCACAAGCGGTTGGAATCTCAGTCTCTCCAGGTATTCTGCCTGTCTTAGCTTTCCAACCCCCTGATCATGAGAATACCATGAAAACACCATGAAATGTAGGTTTGTGCTCCCAGATCAGATCTCTGGAGTTAGGTATTCAGCAGTCCCAGGTCTCCACTCCCTCCCCACTTTGTTTCTCTTCCTCCCGCTGGTGAGCTGGGGTGGGGGAAGGGCTTGGATCCCACCGGGCCATGCCTTTGGTGTGTTACCCAGTTCCATTAGGTTTATTCTTTTCTCCAGGTATATGCAGTTTGGCGCAGTCCTCTTTCCTGTTGCTCTTTCAGGATTAGTTGTATTAATTATATTTTCGCATTATATATGGTTTTAGGAGGAAGCCTCTGTCTCACCTCTCATGCTTCCATCTTTAATCCTCTCTGCTCTGGTACATTTTTCTTTCTTCAGTTTCAGTGAGGTGGTCAAAGAGAGTGTGAGCAAGAGAGGGAATATGAGGGAGTTTGCTGAAGCAGTTCTTTTCCTTTTTTGGTAAGAGCAGCACCTGGTCAGATGGAGATGGAGAGACAGACTTTCATCTTCCACAGGGATGCAGGTACACGCTTAGCTTTATTCAAGTGAGGCTGCTCTGAAGGCTTCTCCCAGGGTTCTGCCAAGCTGCCTGGGGCCACTTAGGCACTCTCTGGGCATGATGGGTAAAGGGGGACCTTACTGACATCACATCTGTGGAGATAAGTAATTGATAGGGATGCCCCAGCAGGATGCGTGTGCAGTGGCCAGGGAGGGAGAAAACACCTGTCTAGGGCTGCATGTGTGTGTGGATTCATGTGTGTGTGTGTTCACGCACATGTACGTACATGGGTGTATCAGTGTGTGCATGCCCGTGTGTGCATTGTGTAAGCATATGCGTGTGTGTGTGCAAATGTGCGGGTTTATGTGTGTGTGCCCGTGTGTGCATGTATGTGCACTGAGTAAGCACATACATATGTGCAATTTCCCATGTAATCATTACTTGCTTTCTAGCTCCACAGACTTGAGAAGCCCCCCTCCTACTGCTGTGCTGTTCTCTCGTGGAGAAGGTGTGGTGGGCACAGGGTGCTGGGCGTACTCAGAAGGGCCAGGGCTCACACTCGGGCAGAGATGAGCTTAGGATGCTGGTCTTCTGGTCTCATGGGTGCCATGGCCAGAAAATCCCTTCGTCCCCCTTGTGCTGTGCAGCTGGTCCTCCAGCTGATTCGGTGGGTACTGCCTCTCCAGGGATGCAGGGTGCCACTGGCCTTGCATCTGCCAACACACCCCTGCCCACACCCCGGCTCAGATCTAATAGCTAATGGTTTGCAAGAAGCATCCACAGATTCCCGGAACTGCCTCAGGCATCTTGTCATTGTGGAAACACAGACAGGATCTGCTCCCTGCTGTCCCCTAGTGAGAAAGGCTCCGGTGGAGCCTGGAGAGACTGGAGATTTCTGGGACTTCATGCTGCCCCCGAGGGTGGGAGCATCAAAGCTCACTTGCTGGGGACAGGGCATGGCTTGCTGGGCGAGAAAGGCTGAATGTTTTATCCTGATGCTGAAGCAGTGGCTCAGATTGGCTGAGACCTGGTGTCCAGACTGGTGCAGCCCCCTGACACCTGCATGCCAGTTCTCTGCATGCTGGCCCTTTCCTCTGTGCCTGGCTCCCCTCTTCCCTACCCCATTCCCCACCTGCCCTCCCTGTCCACCTGCTCTGCACCAAGTCCCTGCTCTCCTGGACCATCAGCTTCTGACCAGGCCTGCCTGTGGGGAGCACCAGGAGGGGTCAGAGCCAGGAGCAAATTTGGGTTTTGGTGAGCACACTCACCACTGCCGGGCTTCCAGGATCTGACTGTGTCTCTCCACCTCAGGGCCAGCCTTCAGCCAGTGTTCTGATGACCCCTGCCTGTTCATTCCCTATAGAGGCTGTAACTCATGACTGGGACCTTATCTTAGGGTCCTGAGGCCACAGTCCTGACAGAAGGTGTCAGCAGGGCTGAGTTCCTTCTGAAGGCTCAGGGGGAATGCATTTCAGTGCCTTTCCCAGCTTCTGGGGCTTGCCTGTGGTCACTGCCCAGTGACCGGTTCCTCCATTTCAAAGGCAGAAGTGACTTCAAGTCACCTCTGCTTCCATCCTCATGTCTCCTCTGACTGTAATACTCCTGCCTCCCTCTTATGAGGACAACTGTGATGAGGTGGGGCCACCACAGAGTCCAGGAGCACCTCCCATCTCTAGATGCCTGACTCCTTCACGTCTGCCAAGTCCTTTCTGCCACACGAGGTACCATATCCACAAGTTCTGAGAACCAAGGCAGACATCCTGGGGCCTTCACTGCATGCCTGTCTCCCCTCTGCAGCCTGGTGGTGATGGAGGTACCCCATTACTAGCCTGGGCACTTGACATTCCTGCTACCTCTGGGACCCTCTCCTGCTAACCCTCCCACCCCCACGATATCTCCTTCCCTGAGTTCAGGTCCAAACCCAGGGGCACCCCTCCTGTCTGTTTCCTGTTCCACATTCCTCTGCATGGCTTCCCCTGGGTGGCTGCCCCCCACTTTGTATGAAGCCACTCTCCAGGAGCCCAGAGAATAGTGTGGGGGCAGACCCAAACACCGGTGGACCGAATGAAGAAGGCTCTCCCATCCTCAACCTCCAGCTGAGCTGGCGGCTGCACTCTGCCGCCCACCAGCCCATGTGGTCTGATCCCGGCGCCAGCATGCGGTGGGTGCCATCCATTCAGGGGTCTGTCTCCTCCCTGAGACCGTCTGCTTCTGGAAGCAGGTGCCAGGACCCGCCCGTCTGTGTATGCCTAGGGCCTGCACAGGGATGAAGCTTCAGCAAGAGCCTCTACTCCTTCCTTAGAGCATTCCTCAGAGCATGTTGCTCAAATGATTTATTTAGCAGCTGCTGTATTTTCTAGGGGTCTGTGCACCTGGCTGGAGTGAGAGCCATGTGCAGGCTGACTCGCGACCCCAACACCTGCGGAGACGGTGGTACAAGGCAGTTGCACGAAGGATGGCGGACTCGACTTGAGAATCATCAGAGCTGCCAGCTTCTCTCAGGTGCTTCCCTTCATGGGACCATCACCCCGCGTCCTCTCTGCACAGGCCCAAGCTGTTGCCTCTGAATGCAGAGACCTGGTCCTGCAGAGAAAGTGGCAGCTTTGAGCCAGTGAGGGCAGCTTTGCCTTTTAGAAAAAAAGGAAGACCTCTGTGGTGAGGGTGGGAATTTCAGGCCCAAAGGGAACAGCAGTTGGGTCTGTTGGCACCCGGGTGAGGTTGCCCTGGCCCCGACCACCTCCATGTGACCCCGGCTCCTCCCTTTAGGCCTTGCCTGCTCAGGTGCATGTGAGGACGTGGTGTCCTGCGTGGTCTCCAGCTGCCTTTGGGTCCTGGCACTGAGAGGCCCTTCCTGCAGGGGCCCCTGAGAGGCCAGCATGCTCATGGGCTGGCCTCTAGCAGGGCTGGGATCCCCCAACTCCCCCTCACTAGTGCAGCCCCAGCAGTCCAGTGACTCCCGTCCTCAGGTTCCCGCCTGCAATGCGGGAATACTGAGGCCAGTGTGCCTGGGTCTGTGGTGGAGATGCTCAGAGCAGCGCAGGACGCACAGAAGTTTCTCGGAAGTATGCATCACGTCCCTGGCACTGGTGTCCAGTTCACTTCTGATCCTTGGATAGTTGTATACACAGAAGGAGCAAGAGACCTCAGGGAGGGAAAGAGGGATGGGGGCCGAAATCACACCCACCCAGACTTCCCCAAGGAATGCCTCCCACCAAGACAGCCAGCCCTGGGGGCAAACAGCAGGCCGGAAACTTAGACACACGTGGAGCTGGGCATGTGTGTGTGTGTGAGAGAGAGAGAGAGAGAGGGATGTTGGGCTTCCAGAGAGGGTGGATTTGGGGATTCTTTTCCTCCTGATTATGTCTGGATGGCTGCTGTTTTCCTGCCTCCTGTCTTTACTGCATCTTTCAAAGTGTCTCGGGATCGATCGTGGCTCCGTCTGAGAAGCTTTGGCAGGACTGTGGCAGGAGCCACGTTAGCCGCTGGCGCGGATGGAGTCTGACGGGCTGGTTAGAGGCCCCGCCTGGAGCTTGACGGCCCAGCTGTCCCCCCCGTGCTGGCTCTGCCTTCTCCTGAAGCCCTGGGCCTGCGGGACACAGACGGTGCATGAGCGGATGCCAAGGTCTGGCCTGAGGCTGCCTCCCCACTGCAGGTGATCTAGCTGGGTTTCCCAGCAGCCCGCTGGGCTGGCGCTCTCACCCGCACTCTCTACAGAGGGAGGTGGGCTTGTGACACCTGACCGGGGACAGAGCTGGGCAGTAAGCTGGGCCCCTGGCTGCCGGCTGAGAGCCTTTCTGCAGAAGGCATGGGAGGGGAGGGTCCCCCGCATGCTGGCCTTCTGTGCCCCCAGGACTCGGCCAGCATGGGCTGCCCTGTCACGGGACCCTGTGCTTGGAGCTGGAGGAGCAGAGCTGCAGGGGCCATGGCACTGTGCTCCACCACCTGGGAGGTCACCGTCTCCTGATCCTTCTGGGCCTGCTGTTCCCTGGCTCCTTCCTGGAAAAGGGGGTGAGATGGTCTCAGTGAGCTTTGCGGTTTCCTTCCAAACCAGCTGTGTCGACAACCGTGGGCCAAACCAGGGACTGAGCTGACCCAGTAAGGGCGGCAGGGCCCCAGGAGCTGGCTGGCGGGGCAGGCTGGGTCCCTGTCCTCCACTCTGGGCCTGGCTTCTGCTGGGTCTAGTCATGGAAAGCCTGGCTGAAGGCTGCTTGCGTGCTCCGTTGCTCCGTGTGATACGAATGTCAGCTGGTTAGTCACACTTTGGGGGTGGAGCGAGATCGCATTTATGAGAGCTTCCCTGTAAGTTGAGGCAAGGCGTGTTAGTGTGTTGAGCATGGT
The DNA here is from genome assembly GCA_032199065.1 of Smutsia gigantea. NCBI lineage: Eukaryota > Metazoa > Chordata > Mammalia > Pholidota > Manidae > Smutsia > Smutsia gigantea. The sequence continues at coordinate 87,833 of JAVSCE010021724.1, read as the reverse complement.
GAAGGATGCAGGGATCAGTGAGAAGTCCCTGCCTTCTCGGGGCGCTCAGCTGGGTAAGAGCATCCTCTTACCTGCCTCCAAGAAAGGCTGGGGGCTCCAGGAGAGACCTGAATTTCTCTGCCTTCCCAGGGGGAGGTGCTGCTGTTAATTCTGCTGCCCAAGATGCCTCCAGTCACAGAGCTAGTGAGGGAGGGTCAGGATTCAGCCCAGTTCCTGCCACCTCCTGCATTCATGGCCCAGTTACCAGGCACCCTGCGTCTTCAGACAGGAGTACAATTACCTTAGGCAGGAGACGTCCTCTGGGCACATGGAGGGAGGAGGCCTGGCGGACACCTCTCATTTCCTTCATCAATAAATGCAGCACCACCATGTGAGGTGAAAGAAATAGGGGTGTTCTGGCCCTTCAGAGCCTTTCCGTTCATTCCATCGGTGGGAAGGTGTTATTTCATGCTCCACTGAGAAGCTGGCCCCTATGACATTTGACAGGCCATTGATGTGATTCTGTGAAAATGCAGAGTGTGCCTTGGCCTCGAAGGGCCTCATTAGCAGGGAGATTTGGGGTGAACTCTGCTGGGCCTCAGTAGTCATCTGCTAAATGGGATAGATCCAATATCCCGCGCTGCTGTGAACCCCCAGGTTATGAGCTGTGGTTTCCAACCGCATGAAGACTGCGTGTTTGCAAACCCCAAACACGGTCTCTGCTGGAGGAGGCCAGGGCCCCATGTCAGCCTGGTGGCCACAGTCCAGAGACAGCAAAGGCTCGCTGAGGTCCTGAGGGCCTTCCCGTGGTGCCCGGATGTGGCAGGCAGTGGCTGTCCCTGGGAGAGTCCTCCTGGCCCTCAGTGCACCCCATCGGGGTTCACCTGTTTCCAGGGATGGCAGTCAGAGAGATGACGGAGCCTCTCAGTGCAGCTGCAGGAGCTCTGGTCTCCGCTCCTGTCTGGGCTGCTCTGTCCTAGCACTGGGCATTTAATAATGCAGATGCGAGGCTCCTGTCCTATTAATTATTAATCGCCCTTTTTGCATTTCTAAGGGCAGTGCTGAGATGAGCTCTGAGGAGGAAGAGATGGGGACTGAGAGGGAGCAGCAAAGGAAGCTGCTCTCGGGCCCTGGGGAGAGACCTTGGCCCATTCCGCTCACCTCCTGGCAGAGCTGGGCAGCAGGCTCCTCCATCCTACACGCGTGCTTGGGCATGGTGTGTGGGAGGGGAAATCTCCAGGGTGCCAGGGCTCTTTAGCGGGTGGCTGGCTTCTTGAAAGGGCCTCCTTTGTGTCTGGCTGAGCCCCAGCCCCACCTCTGCTTACTTGGAGAAGGTGAGGCTCTCAGCCCCACGTGGGTCCAGATGAGGCCATTCCCATGTCGGCTGTGGGGGTGGGGAGCTAGTCTCACTGCTAATTGCGGCGTATTAAGGGGTTTGCAGCCTGCCCACTGCTCTGCGAGGGCCTCTCTCCTGCCAGCCGTTTCCTGGCCCGGTACCCGCAGCCCCTGGAGCTCATCACATCTGGACGTGCAGAGACAGTTACAGCCGGCGGGAGTCTCGCTCTTGCTGACGATCACGTCCTTTCCTGCCATTACATATTCCGCAGTTATCTTACTCATGCCGCCCGTAGCCTTGGGAAGTAGAGTGAAAAAATAATAAAGGGAAAAAAGGAAAAAACAGAGATGTTTTGCCCCAGTTGCACAGTTTTAATTGTGTCCTTTCAAACCAAGGGTGGGTTGTGCTGTATGCACTTCTTGCCCATCTCTGGGCCAAGGGGCGAATTGCCGGTACCATCTGACCTCCCTGGCATGGACCAGCTCCCTGGCCTGGCTGCAGAAATGGAGACAGGGGCCTCTGTCACTGGCACCTCCTAGATCTTGTGCCAGTGCAAAACTGAGTCTGGAGAGGGAAGGGACTCCCTCAAGATGCCAAGCCAGTTCTTGGCAGAGCAGGGGCAGATTCCCCAGAGCCCTGCCTCCAGGGGGAGCTGTATGCACCCCAGTTCCTCAGGCCTTTACTGACCCCTGCAGCCCCGGGATGCCCTCAGCACGACTCCAGCCCTGCTTCTTTTCCTAGAAAAGTGGCAGAAGTCTGGGTCCCTGTCCTTGAGAAGAATGTGTCCACTTCTGTGTGTTCCAGGGGTGCAATGTCCCTAATGTCGGCACAGTCCCTGCAGTAAACTCTGACCTTCAGAAACAGGGACCTAGAACCTGCGGCACGTGGGCGGGCCTGTGTCCCTGCCTCCTGTCCCCCACAGTCCCATGTGCCCCCCACCTTTCAGTACCCTGTTCATCATTGGAGACCTGCCAACTCCCCTCAGTTCCTGACACCCTCAGGCAGAGCTAGCCAGCTGCCCCTCTGGGATCCTGTCACATTCAGGCCTGTCTCTGCTCTGGTGCCCCCGCTTTTAGCATTCACCTGGTTCCATTGTACAGACAGGGCAGACATCACCCCGAATCTGTGCTCCCGTGCTGGGGGCGGACTCAGGCTGGGAGCAGGCCTGGGGCCAGCCCCCTCTGGGTCCTGGAGACGCTCTGGGAGGGGCACAGGCCCATGGACTCCCTGGGTTGCTTGGAATTGAAAATCTGGCCCTGTACGTCGCAGAGTCCAGCACCGGGCCGGCACGCAGTAAGTGTTTTTGAATGAAAGCAGTTTTGGTTAGACTTACTAGAGTGAGAAATTAGAAATCTCTGAACTGCACTTAGGTTTTCTCCCCATTGTTCCCCTCAGTGTCCGCAGCCGTTAGCAAGCCCTGCAGCCGGCTGGGGAGGAGTACGGACACACTGCCACTTCCCTCAGGACAGCAAGGGCGGCTTGCGGGAACACGCAGAGCGAGAGACGAGTTCCTGCACACGCTTCACCTCTGTTTCCATCTCTCCGGGCATGTGCGTCTACAGCGTAGAGGACGTGGCAGTGTGGTGTGAGCCAGCCCATTCTCCGTGGTCCGGGGGCCAGGCCACGGCAGGAGAGCGTGACCCCTCTCCCACTGTGCAGAAGTGCTGCTGCTAAGTGGGCTGCTTGCCCGGCTGTGGGCGCTTGCGCAGTCCCTGTTGGTAGTGGAAAGGGCACGGGCGGGGGGCGTCCTGGGCAATGCTGCATCCGGTTTCCGATCATTAATCAGGAACAGTTCCCAAAGCGAGACAGAGGCTGTGAACTCTAGGCCTTGATGTCTGTTCCCAGAAATACTTCTTCATTTCAAATGTTTACTTCCACCAGTAAAGTGTGAGCCTCAGTCGCTACACTCTCATGGTTGACAACTGGTATTATTATTTCTCACTCATCCGCGAAGAACATACAGAAGACAGGGCTGTCTCCTGTCCCCATCACTGCCCTGAGCGGGAGCTGTCAGCCCCTCACAGGAGGGCACTGGGCTCTGAGTCCACTGTTGCTCCAGATGTCCGAGGTAACAGGGCCCAGCCCCAGGGCCCGCGTCCCCACCTGAAATGTGACCTTACCCCCAGGTCACGTAAGTGACCGTCAACCCCCAGGCCGCTGCTGACCCTGCGTGTTTTGCAGTTGGTTCCCTCATGCCCAGCTGGTTCTTGCCACGCCCGGCTCCCTCTCCTCGCCGGGGTCAATCTTGGGTCCCCTCCTGGTGAGCCGGTCCCTGGGAACGTGGCCTCTCCGTCCCCCATCTGGACAGTGTCCCGACATCCCTCACTCCCCACCATGTGCTCTTGGACCCTTTGGGCTCTTGCTCCCGATGCCGTCACACCTGCTGGCTGAGCGGCTCGGTGTCAGGACAAGGTGGTCTTGGCCCTGTGTGCCTCGTGAGCCCGGTGAGCCCAGAGGACCGCCTGGGCACACAGGCAAGTTCCACCCAAGCCGTGGATGCCAGGGTGCATCCAGGTCACGTAGGAAAACACTGTTTCCTCGTGGCCACAGCAGCACAATGCCATGAGAATGACGAAAATGAAGGTTTTAAAGGCTTTTGACCTCTGAGGAAAAATGCATTTAAAAAATGCAAAGTATTCTGGTTATTTTACACGAAGGGCATTGTCCGGGCAGGCAGGGCTCTGACAGCTGTGGGAGACTTGGACTCTGTGGGGGAGGAAATCCTCAGTGAATTCTGAGTCTGAAGTGAAGAGGGACTTAGCTGTCAGAAACCACGTCGTGAAAACCAGCACTTTAACGTGGGCTGAACCTGGCCATGAGCCGCCCGCCCAGGTGATTACCGCTGTTTTGTCTTGTTGCCCAGGGCAGCAGATAATAGGCCACAAGGAGCCCTCGACCCGGACCAGGGGGCTTAGCTGAAGTCAGGGGCTCGGGAGGCCTGGGAGGAGGCTCAGGTCAGAGGTCAGTGTCCCGGCAGAACTGCCCTCTGGGAGCCTCCTGTACTGGCGTGGGTGCCGCCAGGCTCCAGGGTTGATTTGAGGAGCCCGGTGACGTCCACAGAAGCAGCATGAGAGCACTTGCTCTGTACTAGGCGCACTTGTGGAGCTGGAAGGCCGCCTGCAGCCTCTGTGCTGGTCCTGGAGAGCGCTGCAGCCTGCGGGAGCGCCTGGTCGAAGTCCTGTGCGCCTGGGGCAAACTCCTCCTGCCCCCTCTCCCAGCGACCGCATGCTCTCGCCTGCCCCTGGAGTGCGCCGACCGCCCCCTCGCTGACTCAGCTGCTCCCGGCCTGGGCTGCCCTCTCTCTGCTGTGCTGGGCCCGGGTGCCCCACTGGGACTGGCTGCCCCATCTCCCTAGAGCCCCAGGGCCCCTGGCCCGTCGTTGCCACACTGGACCCACCCTGTGACCTTGCCAAGCCAGTCCTTTTCCTCCGGGCCACAGAGACGCCCATCCGGGTTCTCAGGCCGGCCCCACTCCCCTTTGAGCCCTTGCCCGGGCCCCACGGCCGGCCGACTTACCGGAGCCCTGGTCCCGGGCCGCTCGCTTTCTGACCGGCCGCTCTCCCTGGTGAGGAGCCGACTCCTGCGGGGAGCACACAGCCGCCTGCGCAGGGCCTCCTCCTGGTTCCCGCTCCCAGCCCGTCACAGCGCTGTCACCAAGGCTGCTTCCTGCTGAAGCCGTGGGGGGTCACGTCGCTGCTTAGAATATTCAGAGGCACATAGAGCCCCCAGGGTAAAGCCCAGCTCTCAGCATGATGTGGAAGCCCTGGACACCCCGGCCTGGCCTCCGGCCCTGGTTCTGCTGGTGCTTGGCGCAAGTGCTGCCCGCCTGCACTCCGCCCACTCCCTCGAGCACGGTAATCTTGTCCTGACCCTCCTGCAGCAGGTAGGGTGTCCCCACGTAATCCACGTGTGTGTCCATACCTGCCTATCAAATTGTACTTTTCCTCTCTGCTTACATTCGCCTCCCACACTGGACTGAGGCTTCCTGAGTGTGGGTCTGTGGATCTGTACGGCTTTGGAGAACCCAGTCATGACACACGTCTGTTGCACGAACGCATGACCCACTCTGGTCTCTCTTAGCCCCAGATCTGTGTTGGTCAGTGTTCTCCAGAGAAACACAACCAGTAGGGGATCTATCACTAGGTGATGTCTGTATTTCATCTATATCTGTATCTATATCTGTATACATATAGAGGAGGTCCTTTATTTTAAACATTTGGCTCACAGGATCCTGAGGCTGGCATCCTGAAATGCACAGGGTGGGCAGGAGGGCTGGGCTCAGCCGGAGCCATGGCAGCTGAGGGGGGTTCCCCTGCCCTCCACACGGGGCCTTTACGGTGCCCAGTGCCACAGAGGCACCGAGTCACACCCACCGATGCCGGCTCCTCCCACAGCCTCACCCCTGAGACCTTCTTTGCACGTCCACCTCCACTTGAGACCTCGGGCACATCTGACCCTCATCAGGGTGGCCTGCCGTCGGGTTTTCCTGGGATGTTGTGAAAATGCCGGGATGGGCCAGGCCAACCAGGAACCATGGCTTTCTGCCCGCAGGCGGTCACCGTTTGCTCTGACGCTCACCATCCTTGGGAGAAGACGGGCGCCTCCACCTGCGTGTGGGGCTGGCCGTGCATGCTTCCTCGGCCGGCTGCAACCCTCACAGCCAGCTCTTGTTCCGTGTTCTTTCTCTCTCTCTTTTCTAGTTCTCTCTCTCCTCCGCAGTGTGTCTATTTTGCAGCTGCTGCGTTGTTCATGATCTCCTCTCCCTGCTTGTTCTCCCTGTAGCTCAAGGGGCTGGTGTGTGAGGGCACCACGTGGAATCTTGGCCTGCTCCCAGGGCACCTCTACCTCCCCTGGGCACATGTTCGGGGTGCCAGTGCCTTGCTCACCAATGGCACCAGGCGAGTGTGGACCTTTGGCTGAGCGGGAGGGGAAGGAAGCCGGCCTTCAGCCCGGTGCCTCTCATGCGGACGCGGACGCAGCCCCCCTGCACACCTGGGCCCCCCTCCCACATGCCCTGTCCTAACCCTCTGCAGGGCCCCGTGGGGGGCGGGCTTCCTCTCAACACCTTCTCCCAGCGTTCGAGACGCCCCTGCCCATTTTCCAGACACGTGCTGAGCTCTTTCCCTGTGTTGTGTCTTCTCATTTTGTTTAATTTTCTTTGTCCTTACGTACTGACAACTTTTGAAGGGAGACCAGAGATAAATGCTTGTGTGTCTTCCACCATATTTAACCAAATCCCTGGTTTTCTCCCTTGATGGTGTATTCCTAGACATGCACCCCCTTATGTCAAACGCCGTGCACACTTTACAGGGTGAATCATGTCAAACAGCCCACTTGCAAAGTGCGCTGATTTACCAACATGCCCTTGAGGGCTGCTGTCACTTTAAGAACACTGTTTTCTTTCATGTAATAAGAGTGGGTTCTACTTTCTAGACCAAGCATGACAGCGGGTATTTTAATCAGTGCACTTCATTAGGAGCATCAGAAGGAGAAAGTCAGTGCAGTGAGGCCGCAGCCCCACGAGGTGTGATTCACTGGAGCCGCCTCCTTGTTCAGCTGGGAGAGGCTCACGCCTCGTGCCCACTGCAGCCTTCCTGAGAGCGGATGCTTCAGGACCATGATGCGTCTGGGCCTATAATGTAGATGGTTTGGAGGATGGATGCTTTTGAGAGCCAATGATTTTGCACAAAGTGTCACAAATGCTGAAAAAATCACAGAATTGGTCCGAGAGGATTCTTTGCTGTTGCCAAATTCTCCTGGTGTGTTAGGGGGAACACCAGTGGGGAGGTAAACTTGGAGAAAAGAGAAACCCCCTGACCTCCCAGAGCAGATGAAATCAGCTCTGCTTTGTGCAGGCGAAGAGGAAAGACAGAGCCCTGGCCTCTGCTGTCTCAGTGCCGCTCAGCCGAGCTCCGCCAGGCAGCTGTGATCGTGACGTGTGTGCCGGGCGGGGCCTGTCACCATCACTGGGAACACGAGGCTGAAGACAGGCCCAGGTGGGAAGCCAGGACCTGTGTCATTCCTGGCAGCCTGCAGCCTCCCTGGACAGGCCCGCTGGTGACACAGGAGGCAATCCCCATGACCATGGAGACATCTGAGCAGGACTCACTGGTGGGAGATGCAGACTTCAGGGGGGCCCTCCCGGAATGCCTCACTTGGGGTTTTGGCTGTCTTCCTCCCGATTCCTGCTGTTTCTGTCACATGACCTTTGCCCTGACACAGATGTGTGGGAGGACAGTGCAGGAGCCCTGCTCCGAGCCGGGTGACCGAGGAGAAGGCAGGGCCAAGTTCAGCTGTCTTGGCAGGAGAGTCTCCAAAGAGCCGCATCAGGATGGCAGTTGCTCAGTGAGTGTGTGTTGAATTGAGTGGACATTACAGCGTCCTTTCTGTGCATCCGGCCCAAACGGAATGCTTTACTGTTCACTTTCCACCAATAACCCTGGTCCCAGGGATACAATCAGAGACAGAGACAAAGCCATCGCTCCACACTGTCCTCGCACCCTGTCTGGGAAAGGAAGGTCACTCTTTTGGTTTGTTAGGAGAGAAAAGCCAGCTGGTAGGTTAATGTAACTTTCCCCAGTGGACAGGCCTGTGTTTGGATGGAAGGTTAAAGCAAGCAGGTTTCTAATTTCCAATGGTCTAATGCTCCATCAGCAGGGCTTCAAGGTCCAATCATTTGTTCAATGATATTTTTGAGATAAGGCAGCAGGTGCTCTGAGCCATAAAGATGGATTGCACGCTGTGCATCCTGGAGCCCCACCTGGGTCTCTGCTCCACATACCTGTGTAGGTAGCTTTTGTCCACCAAGAAGGGGGAGTAATGTTAGCCTTGAGGTGCTGGACCAGCCCCCGTTCTGTCAGGAGATAATTTATCAGACATATAACTGGAAAGGAATTTTGTCAGAGGGCATTTCAGGTGCGGCCCCTGGCACCTGCCCCCATTCCTCCATCCTCCCATCTGAGGTCAGGAGCTGCAGAGGACTCGGTGACCACTGAGAATGGTGTTCTTGGCTGTTGTCATGGCAATTCATTCCACAAACCTTTGCTGAGCACCTACTCCCCGCTGACACTGAGCAGCTCTGTGAAGGGACATGTGATACAGCTGGTGTGAGTGTGAGCAGCACAGAGGGAGAGGCTCTGCCCGCCCACCAGGTGTGAGCGCGGTGTGAGGAGCGCCTGGGGGCAGGTTCTGCCTGCCTGCCAGGTGTGAGCTCAGCATGAGGGGTGCCAGGGGGCAGGTTCTTACCACCCACCAGGTGTGAGTATGGCGTGAGGGGTGCAGGGGGGCAGGCTCACCTGAGATGCCCCAGATGCCTGCACTGGAGCCCAGTCAGGAAGACGGCACTAGCCTTGGCCACATGGGGAGGGGCCCTGGGTGAATTGGCAGGTGGACAGAGTGGACATGCTGATGGGGCCCCTCTGATGCTGTGCTCACATGGGGCCTTAGACCCAGCTTACTCCAGGGAGGCACCAACAGTGGGCCATTTACGTCCAAAGGTGTTCGGGGCCCCGGAGCCATGCCCACTGGGCCAGCGCCACCTCCCCTCCAGGAGCAAGGCCCCTGCAGGCATCAAGGTGTCTGCAGAGCACAGCTGCCTCTGAGGAGCCCCGTCCTCACTTTTCACAGGGGAAGCATGCCTCTGGGCAGTACCTTGCTCCAGGCGTGCCCAGGGGTGGCATTCAGGGTTCCTGCCCTGAGAGCCCTATGGGTGCTTCTCCAGGAGCCCCGGTGCCCTGGTCCCAGGCCCACTCTGGCTCTTCTGACCAGCACCTGCCGTGCAGGGCCCTCCTCTGGGGTTTCCTTTGAGGTTCAGGAGTGGGCAGCTGTGCGGCAGGCAGGGTGAGGCCGCAGGAGCCCGGTCCCCCCCCCCCCCGGGGATGCTGTAACTGAGTTGGGCCAAGGTGCCCCAGGGCCTCCAGAAGGGGTCAGCTCCTCCCGGAGGGATGCTGGGCAGGCAGCAGCACGGCGCACTTGCAGAGAGGGACTCCGGCCATGGCATGAAGGCGGAGAATGGCCAGCCCAGGCGGGCTGAAGCTGCTGGCCTTCCTGCGCCCACCGCAGGCCGCTGGCACCCTTGGAGGAGAGACCCCCCCCCCCACTGTGCCTCAGTAAGCCCTCAATGTACTGGGAGGGGGAGGCGCTCTGCTGGGCTGAGGGAGCAGAGGCTCCACACGGGGCCACATTAGGGAGGTGCAGGGCGGCCTCAGGTCTGTCTGTCCTAGTCTCATGCTGTGACGGTCACACAGGCTTCCTCCTGTCTTGTCCCGTCTCTTGGAGCTGACGGTGAAGGGAGGGCTCTGTGACAGAGGCCTGGCAGTCTCCGTTCATGTTCTCTGGGGCTGCCGCTGGGCCATGAGGATGGAGCTGGACAGAAGAGGTCCCGTGAAGGCCGGGGAAGGTCAGAACTCCCACAAAGCAGAGAGTGGGGGAGGGTGAGAGCAGGCCCCACATCAGCCTGCGGGTGAAACAGAGGAGGGGGACAAATGGGCACCTGGGACCCCCTGGCTGGTGAGGGGCAGCTGTTTCACACCATGCCCCCAGGCTCCGAAGGGTCACCCCCCAGTCTCTGCTGCAGCCTGTGGCTCTCGTGTGCCCATGGCATGTTGTGAAAGGCAGGCAGGTTCCCGGGCACGTGGTTTGACTGTGCACCCCCCTGACCACGGAGCAACCCATTCGGTACATTTTCAGTGTTTGCTTAAATGGCATTAAGACAGTTGGATGTGATTCAAATGTGTTTGATTCACGCTGTATGCAGTGGAAGGTGTCACTCTGGGGAAGCTGGGGAGAGCGCCCAGGAGGGGAGGCCTGGGACCGGATGGCCTCAGCTCCACACGTGGCTGGCACGCCTGCAGGGCCTGTGGGACCAGGCTGCCTGGCCGGGAGGCGAGGGGCCAGCACAGGTCGGGGACATGCCCTCCTCAGAAGGGGCATTTCTAAGCACGGCGTGAGGGTTAGGAGCACCTGCCTACCTAGCCCTGGAGCCCCATGGCCTCAGGAGAGACAATGGGAATAAACGCTATCAAATGATGGTTCGGCCACAGCCGATGGGACCACATGAACTGGAAGACAAGGATTCCTTAGGCTGACCCCAGAGGCACGGCTAGAAATCAGGGGGCAAAGTGGAGGAGGAAGAGCTGGCCGACTGGTCAGGGAGAACAGGTGGTGGTCACCGCCCCTCGTGGGAAGGCCCTGTGGAGAAGTGGGGCTGCTCCGGAGGCAGGGGTACTGGACAGGGCAAAGACACGCTGCTCCAGGGAGCATTCTGCCCCATCCCCTAATGCCTCTCTGCCTCTGGTGTGAGGGCGAGGCTCACAGCAGTAGTGAGAGATGGGGAGGTGGGGTGGGGCTGCCCCGGGGGAGCCTCGGGTCGCCTCAGTACTCCCGGATGGCTCTGACCCAGACACCTTGCTCAGTTAACCATGACCCATTCAGCCATTTTCAGGGATTTTATAGAGCACACCCACCAGGAAGAGCATAGCTTTCAGTATAAAAGCAGTCTTTGTTAAAAAGGGCCCACTTCCTCTGTACCCCAAGACGAGGCCCTTGAACTCGAGTCCTAACAGAAGGAACTGTAATTACAAATCCACCATCATGCTCACAGACCATGCACAGGGTGTGGTGACAGGAGCTAGCCACACACAGCTCGTCCTGGGCCATGGCAGACAGCCTGCCCTACGTGCCAGCCTCTGTCTGGACAGAGGCTTCAAGGGAAGTGGGTGCATCCCACTGGGGGAGGATGAAGGGGTTGCCCCAAACCGGACAGCCCTGTGCCCTTGCCAGGGGGGCACTGCTTGCAGGGAGGGCGGGGTGCAAGGGAGGACCCTTAGCCTCTTCCCACCTGTACGAGGCCCCTGACTGTGGCAGGGCCCTGTGAATGACCTGACCGGGTGCCCATCTGGCCAAATGTCCTGGGTGTGTCTGGGAGGGAGTCTCTGGGTGAAATGTGCATTCGAATCACCAACTCAGTAAAGCAGGTGGCCCTCCAGTGTGTGGGGGGCCTCGTCCAATCCACTGAGGCCTGAACTGCTCTGAGAGTGAATAGGAAGGGTGCTTCTGTGCTCGCCTGTCCTGGAGCTGAGACACTGGTCTCCTCCTGCCTGCAGACAGATCGGACCAGAACCACAGCTCTCCTGGGTCTTCAGCCTGCTGACTGCCCACCCCGGCTCCTCAGCCCCCATGACACATAAGTCAGTTCCTCACAGTAAATCTCTCTCTCCGCACATACACTGCCCCCCACCACACATATATATCTCATATGGGTTCTGTCCCTCTGGACAGTCTGAAGATGCTGGACCATGGAGCTTAGCTGAGCCTCCCACTCAGGGTCTCAAGAGCTGCTTGAAGATCTGGCCCGGCTGCAGGTCCATCTGAAGCTTGGTGGGGGAAGAGTCCAATTTCACAGTCACTCAGGGAGTTGGCACAATTCTTTTCCCTGTGGTCATAGGACCAGTGGCCTGGCTTCCTGCTGGCTTCAGCTAGAGGCCACCCTCTGCTCCTAGAGGTCACCTGCACCTCCTAGGGGTCATCTGCAGCCCCTAGAGGTTGTCTACAGCTCTGTGCTACATGGACTTTCCCCACTTTGTCCAGCCGGGACGGACAAGGAGCTCTGCGAGCAGGGAGTCTTACAGGAGTGCCACCACTGTGGACACAGCATCTCTGCGGTTAGAATAGTTGCATGTCCCACACACACTCCAAGGGCAGGACCTCAGTGAGCATGGACTCAGGGCTGGGTCCCTGGGGCCCCAGGACCATTTTTCCAGGCTGTCCACCAATCACACAAAATGTCTATCCCCACAATGTGCAATTCTGAGGCTCACCCTGGGCACCTAAATCACATGAAGTTTTGAGTTGCAATGACATGTTTAAAGGTTTCCAGTTTCTCTTTGGTTTGACTCCTTAAGATACTAACCTCTTCATCTAAACAGTTTACCCTTGCCGGCTCTGCCAGCTCTACTTTCCAAGGTTTGTCCCATGGCACACCTGTTCACTTAGTTGAGAAACATTCATTGCGGTCCTCCCGTGGGTCTGCCCCCCATCAGCTTCTGGGCCACCTGGTGGGAGCACCATGCTGGGCTCTTGGCAGAGATTCCAGGTCTGCTCAGAGGAGTCGGGGCCAGGGGCTTCCGAGTGTACCTGGTAGGGCCAGGCCTGGGGATGTGCGGGGCCGTGGGAGCAGAGACAGATGCATTTAACTGTGGGTGACCAAACTCTGTCCTAACTACATCACAGAAACGCAGATGGCAGAGGCACGAGGAAGTCCCAAAGGACAGGAGCCTCTGCTCCCAGGCCAGGCCATCTTCCTGCTGCTGTCCCCACACTCACGTGCTCTCCAGGGTCTGACACTACCTCTGCAGGCCCTACCTGCTCCTCACTGGTCCCCCCAGACCTGCGGACTTCCACTGGTCCCCACGCTCCCAAGTGCAGCCCGTTGTTCATCTTCACAGCCTCTCCCTGAAGGGACTGGTCTCTGTCTCCTCCTCTGCTGTTAGTCCCGGCTGCTCGTCTTCCTCCTCGGGGCCCCTCAGGGCCCCTCATCAAGCCCACTGAGGCCCCTGCTGACGGCACAGACACAGGGACGCACTGCCTCAGTCTGCTGGCCCTCTCCAGGCATATGGCAGCCGACTGTCCGCCCTCTTCTCCTGCCTGCTCTCCTGCAGTCCTGGCTTTCCTCCAGCCTCCGTTGCTGTTGGCCTGTTGTCCCCCAGGCTCTTCTGCCCCTCAGCCACTGGGCTGTATGGTAACCTCTCTCGATGAATCTTCTGCGGTTTATGCAGCTCTGCTCGTGCGAACGGGTGATATGGCTGTTTGCAATTTTTGCTAGTGGAAAACTGAGAGGTGTGCCCATCTCTTACTCCTGGCCATCTCTGAGGACCGAAAGCTGTGTGTCTCCCATGCTCCTGTTCCAGTGTTTGCTCTCCGAGTTCTGCACCTCTGCTCCACAGCTCCTGACCTTTATTGCAGATGCCCTCCCTACCGCCTTCCCCTGTGCCCTGCAGAGGACCCTTCCTCCTCTGCATTTCTGGGACGACCAGTTATCAGGCTGAGTTGGGCATGGCTTTGACCTTGCATTCCTGAGCCTTCTACCTGCAGTCCCAAACGTGCTGGTTTCTGTGCTCTCATTCAGTTTAAGAAGCCAAGCTCCAGCTTTTGACCCTGTAGGTCTGACTCTTGGCTTACTCAAATGCAAATGCAAGCATAACACCCATTTTGGGGACTGAAGAGCTGGTCAGAGGTCACCTGCATAAAATTGCCAGCCAGTCTCCCGGTACGTGATAGGAATTCGAAACTTCAGCAATGGCTATTGGTATCATTAGCAATAGTAGGGAGAGATGTATGTTAAATGAATAAATGAAAGCACAGATGGGTGGAAAGTGTCATGAGATTCCTTATGGTAGGAAAAAAATAAACAGAGCAAGAAACAAAATCCAAAAGGCAGCCCACCAACCCACAATTTCTGCTGCTACGTGACCACCCCCAACATTTGCACTCTTAAAAAGCCTTATGTATCAAAAGCCAAGTAACCCTTAGGGGCCCTTCAGTAGCTTTTCTTCAGACCCTTCAACTTTCTACTCCCCTAAGAGAGGAGGGGGCTCAAGGCTTTCAGTGAATGTTAGAGATTTTAAAGCCTTAAAAATAAGAAGAACTAGAAATTATCCAAAATTTTAAGTTGAGAATTATGTTTATCCCTATGGCTTTAGATTCATATCTGGACTTGAGGAGTAAAGTGGTGTTGGAGGAAATGATTCACACTTTGTGTTTTCTTAGGACGTTCAGCTTATGTGCCCTTGATGCTGTGGTTGACTTAAAACCTCCCCGTGACTGTGTTCACAGCACCCGCCTGTCTCTCCCTGTATAGCTGGTCAGCGTGCCCATCGGCACTTGTTCCCATAACTGAGGAGAGGCTGCGGCCCGCCGCCATCCTCTTCACGCGCTCGTCTGTGAACACCTGCACCTGGTTTTCCATTCTGCCTTCCCCATCCTGCGTTCATAGCCTGAGTCTCACAGAGAAGACATCAGAATGGAAATTGCTTCCAGAGAAAGTTGTGGCAGTTGATTGTAAGTGAGGACTTCCCTATCTTTGATTCTTTGAGGTGGTAGGGATGTGAAGGATTCAAAGACATGATCTGCATTTTACATCCCCAAATTTATTACAGAGGCAGCTCATGTTGATGTGTGTGTCTCCTTGTAGATCTCCAGAAATGAATTCCCTGACATTTAGCTCTTAAACAAAATGTATATGTGTTGCCTGTCAAAGGAAGGGTTATTTATATGTCCTGAGATTCACAGCTTCCAGCAGCTAATGTTCACGAATATTACTTGATGGGCCATTATGGACAAGATTTACTTGGTATTTGTCCTTTTTCCAAATCTGCACATTATTTAAAATCATGTCCTGGGCTGTGTTGAGGTATGGCCTCCACATCTGGCCATCGTGCACCTGGGCTGTCGCCAAGTATTGATTGATGAGAAGGTGACTGTGTGCACAGAACCCCCGGAGGCGGGGGCTGGGAAGAGGGGCCCCTGTTAAGTTAAAAATGAGTAAGAAGGCTGCTGGCTTTCTGCTGAGGAGAATACGGAGTAAACACAGAGCAGATGTACACAGTTCAGGAAATCTTTGCATCTTGAAATACACAAAAGGCGCTTGCCAGGCCTGATCTCTGTCCATCCTCGCCCACTGCTGGGGTGGAGGGAGGCTGGCCCTTTGCGACCCGAGGGACAAGATGATGGGTGAGGGCAGTTCAGGTAGCCACAGGGCGGTTCCTGAGGTCTTGGGCCAAGAGACACGCGTGAGCCGGGGGCAGGCTGCAGCCCCTCGGGGGCCGAGAGGTGACGGTTTCTCCTTCCGCCACTGGGAGGTGGGGTGAAAGCCAAGGGACCCCTCGTGTGAGCAGTGTGGCTGTGAAGCTGAGATTGGAGCCGGCCCTCGGGGTTCAGGAGGGCGGGTCTGCGCTCCAGCTCCGCTCTGCTGGCTCAGCCCAGCCCTGTGCCCCTCTCGTTTGTTCGTCGGCGGAAGGGGCCGGGCCGGTGGTACCTGAGGGCCTCACGGGCTGCAGCGTCGCACAGTCTATTCTTCCAAACCGTGTCTGGTCCCCTGGCATGGCGCCACGTGCCGGGACAGCTCCAGCTGGGCATTTCCCCGCCTGCTGTGTGGGGACCTGTGGCTGCTCCTCCTGGACGCCCAACCCCCCTGGGGTGGCCGGTCCCGCGGGGCACGTTCTCAGCCAGACTGCAGGCTGCCCCTCCGCCTCGCCGTGCCGCTCCAGCCTCAGGCCTCCTTGCCCGCAGGGCCTCTCAGTGTTGGTGTGGCCGAGGCTCAGTCACTGCTCCTCTCGTGAGCTGCCTCGGTTTTAAATAGTGTCTCTCTGGCGAGGACGTCTGTCCTATCACCAGCTCATCCCATTTGGGACCTCTGTCCACTTAACATCCCAATTTTAATAGATGTTTCCAGCTGAGCGTGCCCAGATTGGGGCTCCAGTCTTCCCAGCTGGGGGCTTCCTCAGCGCCCCCTGTGCCCATGGGTGGCTGCTGCACCCGTCCAGAGGCTCAGGCCGGGAGCCAGGGACACACACTGGGCGCGCCTCTTGGTCTCACCACACACCCTGTGCACAAGAGGATCACGCAGGCCTTTCTCCAGAATATTGCCGAGTCTGCTTCCCGCTACCCGTGCTGGTCCCAGCCAGCTGCAGCGCTGCCGTCTCCCAGCTGCACGGCGGAGCTGCCCTTGGGTGCACAGTCTGGCCTTCACCTGGCAGGTAGACTTCTCTCTTTAAAAGGCAGGCACGTCATTTCACTGCTCTGCCCCAAATCCTCAGATGGCCTTGATTTCACTCTGAACAGAAGCCAGACCCTTGTAATGGCCCCACAGCCCCTCAGGTGCTGGCTCCCTGTTTCCTTCCCGACCTCGCCTGCTCTTCCGCTGCGGTGTCAGGCATGTGCCCACCCGAGGGTCTCCCTGGGGGCTGGTGTCTGCCGAGAGTCCTTGCCTACAGACACATCCACAGCTCTCTCCCAAGCTATTGCCCACCTGCCAATTTCCAGACAGGGGGCCACTCTGACCCCCTGGTTATCTTCTCGGGTCTCCCCCATGCCTGCATTGTGAGTCCGCACCTCCACAGTGTCTCCATCTTCACAGCACATGCTACCTTTTAACAAACACTATGATTTTCCTGTTCGTCTGGCTTATGGCCCATTGCCTACCTTCCCCAGCACACTGCAGACTCCATGGGGCAGGGTTTGTGCTCTCTTAACGTGTCATAAGGTTGGATGTGAAGTTAGGTTTGGTGATGGGATGAGCAGTGAATACAGGCAGGAGACAGGTCATAACAGCCTTGAGGGGCACAGAGATGAGCGTGAGGCTGATTCTGAACCCTGGGGAAACCGTAAGGATGGTGAGGGGGGTGGGCATGGCCACATTTGCTGGGGAAGGTTTGCCTGGCTGCAGTGAGGAAGGCGGGGGTGGCGGACCGGACCAGGGCAAGTGGTGGCACTGGTGGAGGGAGGCTGTGTAGCTGGAAACTCAGTTTTTTGAGGGCACACCACAGAGGGCCTTCTGTCCTGGCCGCAGCCATCAGGGCTGTCCCTGGCCTGCGGTTGGAGGAGGACGCACTCCTTAGGGCCACGATGGCCATTGATTTCCACCAGGCAGCTCCATTGGGCTGGGCCTGACCTCCGGGCACTGGGGCCTCCCCACCCTACTCGCCAGGCAGCCGCTCTCCACCACCATTCATAGTGTCTCATGCAAACTACCTGTTCTCTCTCTGTCTCAAATTTTGTTTTCTGATTTTTAAATCCATACAATGGGGGTGAAATAAAATAGCACTTATGTCATGGCCTTGATAATGAGTATTGCATGAGGCCACAAAGTGGATGGAAGGTAACAGCCACAGCAAACGCCCATGTTATCAGAAACCACTGGGTGTGAAACACCGGAAATGAACTCAGAGTCCCAGCAGGTGTTACTGAGGACATGGGGTTGCACACAGTCAGGGGCTGGGAATTGCCACCCATGCCCTCAGGGCCAGGAACCCTGCTTTCTGTAAAAGAAAAGGCAGAGCCCCCAGAGGCAGGACAGCCGAGTGTGCGCAGGGGCGTAGGGAGGGCAGAACCACACCGACTGGGCCCTCAGTCATGACGTCTGCATGCGTGCAGGTCTGTGACTTCAGTCCGGGAAATGGGCCCTTGTGGTCGTGGTGGAGCAGAGCCATTCTCACGGACAGACCAGGGTCCCTCTGAGCGAACCCACTGCTGCCAGCCGTGCCAGCGACCCGAGTGCTGGCCGCTGTCCCCAAGGATCCTGTTTGCACCCAGACCTCCACATAGACAATGACCTGTAGCCCCCAGTGTTTCCCTGGACTCGCCACTGGCATGGCCAGATGATAGTTTTGACTAAGAGGAGAAGTTGCTCAGAGGGTGTATGAGTTACATTGTGATGATGACCTGGGCTTTGGGGTGCTTGTCCCAGTATTCGGGTGCAGTGAGAGTGGAGCTTATCAGGACGTCGCCTGTCACTTCTGAGCTACCGAGCAGCCCTCGGGCTGATCAGTCCTATCAGAGGCTGTGTGACCATCTGTGTCCGTTGCAGCACGGGGCTAACAAAGCGGTTCTGAGGGAACCCAAACCGTGTTCCCCTAAAGGATCTGTGTGTTCACTTCCTCGAAGGCTCTGGCCTGGCCTGGGAGAGACTGATGCAGACGGTTCCCACACACTCCCCCAGTTCACTGGGTGCCAGCCTCCTGCTCATCACACAATGGCCATGTGGCACCCCAGACTGCAGCCGCGGCCCAGAGACAGTGGGCTCACCAGGCCCGCAGCTCAGGCCAGTCAGCCTGACCGGGGCCAACGTGACTAAGTCTGAGGCAGACGTGAGCCCAGGCGGTGTCCAGCCCGCAGCAGCCAGGCTGCAGTGCCCGGGAGCTGTGTGAGGAGTGAGGGTCACTGCTAATGGAACCTCTGTGCTGCGGCCAGCACGGCTTCCTCAGGGTTAATCTCCACAAGGATGTGCGGGTGTCACCATGCACCACTCACAGAAGAGAGCTGTTCTGCCGAGAGAGAAAGTTCTAGCAGGCAGGAGATTCTAGTCCCAAGTCCTTGTGACTCCAAAGCTGAGGTTTCCCACCATTCAGGGTTATCCTCCCGAGCAGGCCACAGAATTACAGCAGGAGAGGTGAGCATTTATGGAGTAGCAACTGTGTGCCAGGAAATGCACTGGACACGTTAAACGTGTTGTTCTCTGAAGCCTCCCCACACACCGGCTGTGTAAGACCATCTTAGCCATTCCTGGCCGGTGACCACCTCTCTTCCATCACGGTGGGCCCACAACTGGCCCTCCTTGCACCTGGCCTCGGACCTCAGGATGGGCTGAAGGTCCAAAGGTGTGCACTCCAGTCCCCCCGAGGGGCTCTGATGGGGAAGGTGTGGGGCATAGCATGTCCCAGCCTCACTGGAGGCTCATCTCAGCCCACGGTGGTCCAATGACGGCAGCCTTGCCAGAAGGTGTGGGATTCACAGGTGAAGACATGCTTCCATGCAGTCTTCAGATAATAAGAAAGAGTTAATGCAGTTCGCATTTTTACACTGCCTTGCCGTCGGGTTCGACGAATCGTCCATACTTCCGTGAAGCAGGCGAGTGTCTGCCAAGTCTCTTATCGTCTGTTCCAAAACGCCAGCAGTGGACTGAAGCACCCCAAGTTCAGGAGGGCAGCCATGGGCCTTGGGGTCCGGCATGAGACCTCTCAGGAGGAGCAGCGTCCTGTGCGTGGCCGTGCAGTTCGTGTATTTCCATTTGGGATTCAGGCAGCTCGATGCTGCGCTGTGAACACATCCCACAGCTGGCTTTGGGGAGAATTTTAAGCTCATCTTTTAGAAGGTAGGTAATAGGAATCTCTTTGTGGCTTTGCTCTGTGTAAAGTACGCCTGATCTTTTTGCCATTTGAGGTGAATTAATGGAGGATAAACAGAAGGAAATAAGTGAAATGCATCGGATGCACTGTAACGCATGGATAGCCACGGGAGAGAGGAACGCACCGGTGGTGCGTGGACAGTATTCTCATGCTAGATTAGATGCACCTTCTATCCGGCATCCACTCAGCAGGCATTCGGCGGGCCCTGGCTCTGTCCAGGACACTGCAAAGTTCCAGGAATATGGAGATTAATTTGTTCAGTAAATGTTCGCGGCAAGCCTTCCATGTGCAGTCTCCACAGAAGGGTCCAGAGAAGCACAAAACGCCCAGCCCACAGAGATGCTGAGGACGTGGGCATTCATGGCACGCACGACTTCCCAAATGCACCCTCAAGCCTAGCGCGGGCAGCTCCATGGGAAGGCGTGTGGACCAGGTGATGACACGGAGCTCGCTGACACCGGCTCCTGCCCAGGGGAAAGGACACGTGTGGGAAGGCTGGGAGAAGGAGCCAGAACAGTGGGAATGAGGGCGGAGAAAAATATGTGCTTTCCTGTTGGGAATCCAGGCAGACTTCCAGGAGGAGGCCTCAGCAGCCTGGCCTGAAGGGTGATGCAGATGCCTGGGGCAGTCAGGCTAAGCATTGGCCTCCGCCTGCAGTGTCCCTTGTGAGGCTGGGCCTATTCCTTCAACTCGGGGCCTGCGGCGGTCCGGACTGAGGTGTGTGCACATCCACATGGCTGGACCCCGCTGGTCATCCGGGAAGCGTGACTGATGCAGGACAGGGCGAGAGCCCCCTGAGAGCCCGGCAGCCGTTCTTGCAGGTGAGGCAGAGGGATAAAACCCCAAATCATCAAGTGGGGGAAGCTCGGGAGGGCTTGTGGGCGGGGAAGTGGCATTGCCAGGCTCCTGTAGATGTGCCGCAGGCAGCTGCCCCTCAGGGGCAGGACGGGGTGGGTGTGGGTGTGAGAGCTGTGTGTGTGTGCGTGACAATGTGAACATGTGCGAGGTGTGTGGGTATGCTGAATGTGTACTGTGTGCACATGTGACGAGCGTGCACCCAAGTGTGTAAGTGTATTCTGGGTCCCCCGCTGGCAGGCTGCTCCTGCCTGGCAGGGCCGCTGAGGAAAGCTCCTGACTTTGTCACCTGAGCTCCCCTGGGGCTGCGGGAGCCCTGTCAGTTGGGGGAGCCAGGGGCAGAGCGGCCCAGGGCCCCGCTGCGCAGGCGTGCAGGGAGATGAGCTGCCCATGAAGGAGGCAGGGCTCCCCACTTCCTCACCCCCAAGCCCAGGTTCCAGTGGGGAGCACAGGCCAGCCCCCCTGGCAACACCCACAGGAAGTGCCAGGACTGGAGCGGTCGCCAGGGAAGCCTTCCCGTCAGGCTCCTTCTGCCTGAAAGCCTGAAAGCTGGGGGCCTGGTTTGCATTCTCCCGCCCCCAGCCCACGGGGACAAGGCGTTTTCTTTTATTTCTGCTGAAGGGAGTTCAAGTGTGTTTCTAATACAGCTGACAACTACTGTCTACCTGCATGTGCCATGCACAGCATTGGAGAGATTGGGGCACAGGCTGGAGGCAGTGGGGGAACGGCACCTGCGAGGGTGACTGATGCCCCAGGGTGACCTCCAGGTCTCCGCCAGGGCCTCCCAGACCCCAGCGCTGGGGCCATACCGGAGCAGCTTCCTCTCCGAGCAGGGCTCTGTGCTGCATACGGGGCACGGCCAGTGTGCAGGGGAGCAGCAGGGCACTGTCCCCTCCTCTCGGCCCAAACGAGGTCCCAGAACTTGGAGGAGAGGGTTGCCCTTGCTGCGGGGCGCATGGTGGGTTGTCTGCATGTGGTCTGAAAAAGAGCACCCAGGGGACACTGTTGAAGCCCCAGGTAGGGGGCTCAGGGCTGCCCATGGTCGGTCAGCAGCGTGGATGGTCCCTGGAGCTCAAGGCCCAGGGGAGCATTGGGGAGGGTGCTGGCTGCCTGAACAGTTCCCTCTGGGGCTGCAGGCTGGCCACCTACCTGCGTGGGCACATGTAATGAAGGCTGTAGCTCTGGAAGGGAGAGCAGACCTCCCCAGGCTGGCCCACTCCCATCACACACTCAGGACTTGTCCCTGGGGGACAGTGCAGGCTCATGAACATAGCTGATCCTGTCCTTGTATCTCTGTGGCTTCTAAGCACTGGAGGGAGGGCTGCAGCCCCCATCATGGACTCCCTGGGACAGCACAAAGTTGGGAGAGCCGGCCATTTGGGGCGGAGCAGGCGTGTCCATGGGGGTGGAGTGGGGAGGGAGACAGAGGTTGGACTCTCAGCCCTCAAGCTGCCAGGGCACAGGGGTGGGTGGGGAGCTGCTCATCCAGGGGAGCTGGGAGCTGGGCCTGGCTCCTGGGGGATGGCGAAGGGCCCTGAGCCCTCCAGAGGCCTCGTAGGGAGTTCCTGGGCAGTGGGGGTGAGTACTGGTTTTCCTCTAAGCTTCCAACTTCCTGCCTCCGGGGAGGAAGAGAAGGAGGGACTGTCCCACCTCAGGGAGGGGCCGCACGGTCTGCAGCCTACACCTGGACAGGTCCATTCCCGTGGCGTGGGGAGGATGGAGGCCCACATCTAGGTGCCTGCAGGGTCAGACTCCCTCTTTGGGGCCCGGGGAGGATCAGCCGTCCCTCCAGCCGCTGCCTCCTGTATGAGCAAGTCTCTGGGTCTGCGCTTCTTACAGGGACTCGCTCACTGCAGTCCGATCTACTGGACACCTTCAAGCAGCCCCCCCAACCCCCACAGGTGCCAGAGGTCAGGACACGGGTGTATGTTTTTTGGGGGGGTTTGTAGGGGGACACGATTCCCCCTGGCTGCACTCCGGGTCCAGGGGAGTTAGTCTGGGGTGGGGTTGGGGGTCTGGGTGGAAACTGGGAAGGAAGAACTACGACAGACGGACAGACAAGGTAACCACGAGGGTTTGCCGAGCACTTGCTGAAATCCAGGCCCTGGCATTGCTGCGGCTGTCTGCCCCTGCCCTGCAACCTGACTTGTCCTGTCACGTGGCCTTCGGTGGTGGCTGGAGTGGCCCACCTCCAGGCTGTGGCCGTACCGCCTCAGCTCCACCCGGCTGTGATTGTGAAGCCCCAAGCTTGTCGTCTCCTCCATCCGGGACCTGATCTCTGCGCTGTCACAGGGATGCTTCAGAGCAGCCGTGGTGACATGCTATGGCTGCTTTGTGTCTAGTACAAACTTCAGCATGTTTCTGTGGTTCAGATGCTACGGATCAACCATTTTTTTTCCACTGTATTTTATACACATCAGTTTCTGTTACTCTGACCCACTTATTTTTTTCACCATTTTTAGTTTTTGCTTCTGTTCATTTTTTGGGTACGAACTCATATTCTCTTATCTGTTAATTCTATTTTGAAATGACTGTTTGACTGTAACCATATTAATAGATCTGGTGGTCCACTCTGACCCTCGTCATTTTATTTTGCCACAGGGATCAACAACAATCCCCCACAGCAGTTCCCATTGTTCTCCCCATTTGCGAGCTTCAAGAGCCCCTGGAGCTCGGGGATCTGCATGTAAAATGTGCGTGTTACGCTCCTGTTACTCCTGAGGTGCAGGTGAGGAAGCCGGCTCTGTGCAGTTGCTCCATGCCACAGTGCCCCCAACCTCAGGAAGGGAGCGTGGACGTCTGGCCTGGCGTGGGTCCAGGGCCTCAGGGTCAGAAGGTGGGATGGGGGGCATGAAGGAGGTCCTCTTGAGGGGCACAGACCACCAGCTGGGTGTTTACCCTGAAGGTCACAGGGACCGTGGCAATCGTCCAGTGAGGTTTCTGCTGCATGACCTTTCACCTCCGGGCAACGCTTTAAGGTGGTTAGTTCCCTCTAGAGAGCAGCAGGGGCAGGCTCAGCCCCTGGGGCATAGGACCTGATGTCCGCACTGTACCAATTACCTTGGTACAAAGTAGCTATGCTGGGAACAGGTGGGGCTCCTCAGGCGAAAACACGGCAGACCGTCGCTCAGAGGGGGGACATGGGGGCATGCTGCCCGGCTAAGGCAGGTGGACCAGAGGCCCACGGGGCGGGTGAGCAATGAGCGCTGCACGGACAGCGTGCTGCCAGGCTGTCATGCGGTGTGGGTCCAGGGTGCGAAGAGGCAGCAGGGATGTGGGCAGACCGGGTCCAGAGTTCGCCTCTCATTGCTTTGCTGCCTTGGGTAGGCATGTCGACCTTTCTGAATCACACTTGCCCCCTCCTTAGCTGGAGAGCCATGGGGCTAAAAGATGCAGCTCCTCAGATGCAGTGGTTGCTCGGGGTAGAGTGGTTGGGCTGGAGCCTGGACTACGTGGCCCCAAGGACAGTGCTGGGTATTTAGGACAGGAGCAAGGCCTGGGAGAGTATGCACCACACCCAGCTCCTGCTGTCCTGAGGCTCAGGGCATCCAGGTGGAGGCGTTCTAGGACTTGGAGGCATTCTAGGATGCAGACCCATGGCCATGGGGACCCCAAAAAACTGTGCGCCCTCCGCGTGAGTCCCCCTGACATCTGCATGTGGGTGAGCTCAGGGGTTGTGTGCATGTGCAGAGGCAGCATTGAGAAGCTGGGGACTGAGTTCGGAAAAGAGGCCCTGGGCACCTCCCAGTAAGCTCCCTGCTCCGTGGGAGGGCGGGACGTCTGCCTGTTAGTCTCTACCCTGCCTGCCATCCCCAGCCACAGGTCCCCAGCAAGGTTTCTTAAAGCTTTCCCACCTGCTTTTTGATTTCTCATCATCAGAGCCATGCATTTTTTCAACACACACATTTCCTGGCAGTGGCTCCAAATGCATACTGAATATCCCCTCCTGGCTTTACAAGCCTATGCATCCTCTCTCCTTCCAGAGCACCCACACCAGTTAGGAGTCACCTTCCGCTAACTGCTAAATAAATAGCAGGAAAGGTTGGCAGTTTTCCAAGGCACTGAGGCAGGTGGGCCCCTCAGGGGAGCTTTGCCATCATGGTCAGTGGTATGCAGGGGGAGAGGGGTGCCCTCTCTGGACGCTTCCTCCCGCGGGAGACCCGGGTGCTGCCTCAAAACCTCACACTGAGCCTGAGTGGCTATAACTGAAGGTTTAAAACCCAAGTCCAATCCCTCGGGAAACCAGAGTACAAGACAAACAGCCCTGCGACCTGGAACCTGGAGGGGCCCAGCCTTGACCCCGGATCAGCTCTCTCTGTGGACTCTGCCCCGCTGCCATGTCGGGCGCTCCGAGTTGTCACCTGGGTGCCAAAGCCAGGGTCTCAGGGGTGGGGGAGCTGCCTCTCTGAGGGTCCCTCTCCTCTGTCGAGGGCAGAGAAGAGCCGCTGTACCCAACACACTGGTGTTTGCGAGATAAATCCAATTGTGGATGTGAACAGGTTGTACAAGTTGAGCTAATAGGATCAATCAAGATATTATCAATGCCACTCGTTTTTGGTAGAGAGAGTGTTCCTGTGGCTCGGCTGCCACTGCATATTCCAAGTTCTTTAAAAGCTAGCCTCTTCTCCACCAGCACGTCTTCCGTCGTTGTATTTTTCCAGAGCCTGAAATCACTTGCCTGTGTAACGGTGCTGCGTGGTTCGTTTTGAAGGATGCTCTCCATGACTAGGAAGTGAAACCTCTTTAGATGAGATGTTCTCTGCTGGGGTGCAGTGTGAAGACGTGCTGGAGCCCCTGGCACACATGTGTCTCATCACCTGGCACCCAGACACCTCTGCTGTGCCCCAGCCACAGAACGGCTGAGCCCCTGATGGACAGGGGAGACACAGGGAAGTTCCTCTCTCAGCCCCCCGTCCCCTGGACTCTGTGCACATTCCTTCCGAGCCAGGTCATCAACTGCATGCGTATAAACTAGCCACTCACTAGAGAGGCTCATGACTGTTCGTGAAGAAACCAAGGCTTTTACATGCTTATTTTTTCTACTTCCAGTACAATTCTATGTGAAACGTGGAACATGCATATTACAAAGAAGCTCGTATCAGTGGAAACACAACACTCAAGCAGAAGTTTACAAGACGGTAGCTTACAAAACGTCCTGTGTAGCAACCCCATCCCCTGGAGGCAGCTATGGAGGCATCTCGGTGAACATGTCTGTTCGCTGTGCATGGGGTTAGTTTCTGTATGTGCTTTAGTGCAGTCATATTACATTTTCTGCTTCATAATATCCTTTTGCATTTAAAAATATCCTGGGCTATTTTCCTCACCGTCTGTGGCATTATTTAGTGGCTGCTTAGTACTTCTGCTAAAGAGCACTCTATCACTCCCTTTCTTTCCCTTTATCTCCTTCTCTCGCCTGCCCTGCTATCTGCCATCTTACGCTTCTCGTCGGTGCCCTC
Organism: Smutsia gigantea; assembly: GCA_032199065.1. NCBI lineage: Eukaryota > Metazoa > Chordata > Mammalia > Pholidota > Manidae > Smutsia > Smutsia gigantea. The sequence continues at coordinate 62,307 of JAVSCE010021724.1, read as the reverse complement.
AGCTAAAATAGAAGCCCCAGTGAGACTGGGCTTTGTCAACGTTCCCTGCTGCCTCCCCAGAACACAGAACACTATGTAGCCGTTAACACACTCTCAACAGATATTTGTGGGATGAACAAATGGATTTAACTACTCTCCTGCCAGCAGGACTTTTAAGTGCTTTGCAGGAAGCCACACTGTATATCCATCTTTGGGTGTATTTTTGCTCATAACCCTGGGTACATTCTTCAACACAACGTTCCTAGGTAAAAAAGTATGACTATTTGTATGGCTCTTGATAAAAATTGCCAACTTACCATCCAGAAATGCTATGCTAACTTTTATTCTTACCATCAACATATGAAATAATTGTATTTCTGCACTCTGTCCAAATGCTCATTTGCATTTATTTCACCCCTATCAATGTGATCAATACAGTGTACAATTTTTATCTTAATTTGAATTGTATTTCTAGTGAATTAGAATATTTTCACACATTTATTGACCATTTTATATTTTCAATTGCTCATTTTCTTTGTCAGGGTTTTATTTTTCTTATTTCTTTGTCAGATTTCCTTTTATCATAAGCATATTGATCTGTTACATGTAGCAAATATTTTTCCTTTGACCCTTGTCACTTAATGTTGCTATGTTTTCGATGTGCAGCATTATTACATTTTTACACAGTAGGACATACCCATGCCTTTCTCTATGACTTTTGGTATTTTATGCTCAGACACATTGCTCTGATTATTGATTGCACCCCGGCTATGCTAGCAGGGCCTCTCTCTAAATGAGGATTTCCTCCTTGAATTTGGGACGCTGAGCATCCTGCTGAAAAGGCGGAAGGAGCCAGACATCTTTCTCACATTGGATTAGAGTTCAGCCCTGTAACGGAGACGAGATGCATCACACGCTTGTAAGGGCATGTGGGAATGGGGGCCTTGTCGGGGCCGTGCTCTGGGATCCAACCAGCGGTGAAATATTAAGTAGCGGAGCATTTCAGAATCAGAAAAGGCCACTCTGTCCTGCACACCTGTCCTCTTAAAATTTATCTTAATCCCACATTCCTGATGTTCTACCATCTGTCGAAACGCTTTCCCTCCCTCGAAATAAGTCAGGGGCTTGAATTAATTTTTTGCTACATTTGCCGTGTCTCTTCATTTATTCCGTATGTTCATTATCCTGTGTGTGCAGCGTGCAGTTCTCCTGCCCAGATCTCTCTGCTTCCATTACAGCTCCCTCGTTTTTATTCCTTTACCTTGGTCTACAAAATATGCTTTATTGTCCTTATTAATCCCTCTATTGATAGCACCTCAAGCTCTATTATTTTTCAAGAAAATTAGAGCAATTTTTAAAAGCCTCATTATTTTGCACATGCAAAATAAAAAGAGAGAGCTCCCAATGGACCGTGTCTTCACCAAATTTATGCCCCAGCCAAGACTCACTCTGGCAACATTTGGGCATTTTCAAAAACCTAAACTTATAATTTGACTCACTAGTAAATTGAACTATTGGAGGGAACACAAAAGACCAAAAAGGAGGAGGACCTGGAGACCTGAGTGATGGCACGCTGTTTAGCATGAGATTCAAATTCTTGGTTCTAATTCTTCCCTCGGAATGAGGCATGCCTGGGTCAATTCCTATTTACTTTCATGGGAAATTATTTGTGGACATCAGGGGTACCCCTGCCTGGCTCACTGTTCCTCTTGCAGGAGAGAGGAGAAAGGCAGATTTCCTGCTCTCTCGCCAGCATCGGCTCCTCACCGAAGCCCCTGAGACGTCATGGAGCTGCCTCCGTGTCCAAGGTGTTTATTTAGGCCCATGGTTTGGGCCCCAGGCAGAGGTCGGGACGGGGCAGTGTGGGGAAGGATGGTTGAAATGCATCTGCAGACGGGCTTCTGGGGACCAGGCTTGGGTGATGGAACCTCTGCTTCAAACAATGTAGGCTTGGGTTTTCTAGTTTTGTGTCAGAGGGAGAGAGTGTTGCCAGAACAGGAGATAAGAAATAATAAGCAGGGATACGTGACCTTGTTTACTTCCTAATATTTAAGTTATGAAGAGAAGGAGAGTCCCTGGATTGTCTTGCTTTGTTAATTTCCTTAAACTGTTTTTGAAATGAGCTCCAGACCCTGAATCTACTGGTGAGATCACAGCAGTGAACTGTGCTTGGCAGAGGCCTGACCGTCAGCAGTGTCCTTGGTACTGGACAGTGAAGGGGCGTCTGGCTAGCTGTGGCACTCGGTTGTGTGGTCTCGTTGGGGTGACAGTCTAAGTGAGATAGGTGACTTTTGGTGGAAGGTATGAGTCAGGTGGTGGAGACTGGCAGCCAGCTGCAGCTTGGCAGCAAACCCTGGTAGCCCAAGCAAGGTGGGAAGGAAGACACGTGCAGGTCGACCTTGTCCTCAGCTTGTAACTGAAGGCCTGCGGGGAGGACCACGTGTTGTCCAGCCAAAACAGAAGCTGCTCTGAGCTAGCTGGTAGTGGCCTCTGAGGCCCTTTTCTGAGCACAGCAGTTCTGTCCCTGTGGAACGTGCACTGCCAGACCCACAAACATAGACTTTGCAGAGGGCGTCGGTTGTGTGTCCACGGGCGCGTGGGTGCTGCAGCTAGGAAGCGTGCATCAGCTCTGGCCGTGCTGCCATGGAGCTGCTTGCACCAGCAGCCCTGGCTCCGGAGCCCTGAGCCACTTTCCAGCTTTCTCTGCACAATGGGATGGCGAGGCCTGCCTTCTGGAGCCACAGAGACCCAGTGAGATGCCAGAATAGAGGGCTGGGAGCAGAGTCAGCACTTGGCAGACCGGCTGGCCTCCTCCCCCACTCCCGTGTCCTCCGCTCCCTTCCCCTGTGTCTCCATTAACCCCACTCCCCCTCCCTGGTGTCCTCTGTACCCCTGCAGGGCCCCTTCTCTTGCTGCTTTAGCAGAAATATGGCTCTGAGTGCTGGCTGAGACCGTTTGGTCTCTGGCCCTCTAGGACTCTAGCTGACGGTCTTCACGGCCATTTCGCTCAATCTTCCCCTCCAGAAGCACGCTTTCTGCCAGGACATGAGGCCTGGCAGCCGTCCTTGACCCCCAAACCCTACAGGAAGGGCCGCCCTGCCCCTGCCTCTGTGGGGCCAACAGGATGGGGTGAATGTGCTGGTGCCTGCCAGCCCTCGGGAAGTCTCTGCAGGTGACTATACCTGAGCACACCTGTCCGGACCCAGGAGGCCTCCTGCAGGCTGATACCTGGGGAAGCAGCCCCTCTGGAACAGTCTGCATCAGCTGGTTGAGAGGAAGGGGAGGGGGGTGTTGTGCATGCCCAGGGACTCACACTGCGGAAGCCTCTCCCTGGTTCATCCTCTCCATGTTGGGGCCAGGATGCCTGGCCCCACCATCTTTGCCCACCCCACCCCCTCTGCCCTCCCTCTTTCCCCATCACCGACAGGCCTGGGAGGGCGGCCTAGCTCTGCTTTCCTCCCTGTCTCCAAAGCCCCTGTGCACTCCGTCCTACTGAGAGTGCCAGGGCCAAATCGGGAGGAGCAGGGCAACCCCAGATGACTTGTGGGAAAAGCCAGCAGGTCAGTGCAGCCCCTGCTCATGACCCCTGGGGCCCGGGCCCTGCAGGCTCTGGGGGCCTCTGTCCCCAGGCCTGGCTCTTCAGCCCCTTGTAGGAGGCACTGCCTCATGCCTGCATCTGGCCGACATGCGGGGAGAGGATCACTTGGCCCACAGCCACCTCTGCACTTGGCCAAGTGCCGCGTGCATCTAGAGGACACGTGCCCTGAGAACTCCAGATCCAGGTCACTAGGCCTGCAGGGGTGCACATACACAGCACACACAGCATACACTCACATATTCAGGGCACACAGGCGAACATGCGCACACACAGCACATGTACAACACATGCATAGCATACACACAATGTGCACAACACAAAAATACATAACATGCATATACACTGCACACACATAACACATCCACATACACAATATATGAGCACATACAAATACACATCATATGCATATACACAGCACACATGTGCATACACAGCATACACACACCGAACACATAAGCATGTAAAACACACATGTATACACACATGTGCAAACACAATGACATGCCATGCACATGTAGCATACATGCACATAATACAAACACATGATACTCAGGCACATGCAGCAAGCACACACATACACAAATGTGCACACACAGGTGTGTGCATAATCCACTTTCGGTTTCATATAAAAGTCTGAATCCATCAATGCGAGTGGGACGTCTCCTCTGAGCTCCTTGAGGGGACCTGGCTGTTTCCCTCCTGCCCGGCCCCCTCTGCTCCTTCCCTATGTCCCTGCCCCACCCTGCCTCCTCACTGTGGGGAAATCCTCCTGTGGAAGGCTCTGCCTTCCTCTCCCCGCCTCCCCTCAGGTCCTCTTCCCCTTGTTGTTCTCTGCGTCTGAATCTTTCTTAGGACCGTATCACAACTACCATGCACTTTCCTCATTGAACCTCCTTCTTTGCCCACATTGGAAAGGGGTCTTTGTGCAGGAGATCCTAAAGGGAAACAAACGTGGGCAGAAGGCCAGCAGGCTAAGTCTTTGTAGATACAGAGAACACACACCACAGGCACATGGCCTGGGAGGGGGCCGCAAAGGCTCGTGCCCCACACGCAGACCCCAGCATGCTTCTGCACACTTGTCGTGTAGGAGCACAGAGCTAAGAATTGCATGACACAGGACAGGCGGTTGGGGCTACATCCCCCTCAGCTCCTACGACTGGGTCTGTGGGTGGGAGGGAGCTGCCACATGGGAGCTCCCCATATTTAAGGAGGGCACATCGCCTGGCAGTTCTTGGGTGTAGGTGGAGCCTGTGGGGCCATGGGGAGGAAGCTGGGTCATGGGTGGATGGCTATGTTTGTGCCGAGGGCCAGAGGAGAGGGAGGCATGTGCTTGGAATGGGTGACAGGCGAAACCTACAGAGCTCAAGCTCAGCTGGATGTGAGAGAGGGTCGAAAGCAAGAGACCTACCACCTCCTGGACGAGGTCTTTGATTGGGGACAGGCTGGTATCTCTTACTAACAGTGCAACTCCAGGGAGCTGGGAATGACTAAGAGGACGATTAACGGATCTGAGTTTGAATTTCTGAAAGTTAGGTTCTCATGAGATAGATGGGTGAATGGCAGTGTCCAGGAGGACTTGCGTTTCCACCTGGCTGCTGTGCAGAGAGCGCGGGTGTGTGCGGGGGCCGAGGAGGGAGCCCTGGGGAATGTCAGTGCAGGAGACGGGAAAGCAGATGGGGAGGCAGCAGAGAAGCTTGAAGAGCAGGGGCAGGCGAGGTTCATTGAGTTGGGGGAGTGGTTCCTGGAAGCCAGAAGAGGCGGGAGTGGGAAGGAGAGGAGACAGATCCATTCAGGCTGGACGGTGCGGGGAGGAGCCCAGCTCCGAGGAGCTCACACAGAGGGGCTCCAACACCACGGCCAGTCTCCGAGCCATGACGGGGCTGGTGGCCATCAGGAGGAGGTGCAAGTGACACCCTCCAGGAAGTGGGCACCACCCAGCTGGCCACCCGGCCACCGGCTGTGGGAAGAAGGTGGGGGACCTGCGGCAGGAGAGGGACCTGGGCTCAGAGCCCGTCTGGTCTCTGTTTGCTCCTGACATATTTTAAGCACACACAAAAAAGGGAAGAACACAGAGGTTGAAGGTCAAAGCAATAGAGGAAATATAAATTAGAGATGCTAAAATTTGCTGGGTGTTGAACCTTTGCTAGGAAGCTGGGATACACTTTTCTGGAATGGAAGGGGCGGGAAAATGAGAAACAGCAGTTGGACACGTAGTTGGGCATCAAGAGAAATAAATCCCAAGAATCATCGTTTTCTTATATTATCAGTCTGGTGGTTTATTAATTCTGTCTTTAACACTGCCTAAGAGAAGTTTTCAAAGACTATAGCGCCTGTCCTCTTCGCGGAATTGTCTGTGTCTGCTGCTGGGGAGGCATCCATCCATTCAATACTCTCATTTTCTTCCAGTTTTTTGGGTGCCCACCGTGCCCGGTGCTGGGTGCGTGCTGATGAGCAGAAAAGAGTGCTCCTTCCTGGGTCCTACCATCCAGCAGACAGTCGGAGATCTTGGTTTTTGTTTCGTTTTCCCCAATGTCCATTTTCTCCTCCTTTATTTGTCAAACTTCAAATTCGTGGTTGAACACATGGTCATCTACATAAAGGTTACAGATCCCTGCTTCTTGGTATTAAGAGTGGCCATGTACATCAGCTCAGGGCCCTACTCCAATCCTAGAAGGTGCCATTGTAAGGCAGAGGACATACATGTTTCGTCCTTCCCTCCTAACTGCAGGCTGGAATGTCAATACAATGGCAGGGCTCAGGCAGCCTCCTTGACGTGTGAGCTGTAAATCATGTGTGGGGAATGGCAGAGCAACACAGTCCAGGGAATTCAGGATCTCTGATGTCTATGGGGCTGACACACCAGTCCAGGCTGCTTGTCTCTGAACTTAGCTTATTTGACATAAAAATAAACGTCTGTCTTATTTAAGCCCCAGTTATTCTGGGTGTTCTGTTACTCACATAGCTGAAATTGTCCCAAATAATGCAGAGAGACTGACAATAATCCTAAGAAGACTAACACATGCTATTAAAACCTTCAGTATGCGATGTGATGGAAATGAGCCCCACGCAGGACAGCCTCAGGGGGCAGGAGGAGGGGCCACACAGGAATGGTTACGTTACAGGGCTCAAAGAGAGAAAGGCGTGGCAGCTATGGGGTGGACAGAGAGCAATGCAGGCAGAGAAGGCGTGTTTCCCACGATGCTTGGACATAGGTCACTGGTCAGGATTTCTGTTAATAAACTGTAGTAAGACGCCCTCTGAAGATTTATAGATTTGCAAAAGACAAAGTCCAGTTTAAGCTTGATTAGCCTCAGAAGGGGGTTTATGAAGCTCCTGACCCAACCTGTAGGAGGGGCGGGGTGGAGCTGGCCTGGGATGGCGCCCCGAGAACAGAGGCGGCCCTCTGATGTCAGCCATCACCCAGATCAGCTTCTCCCAGAGGCTGGGGTGGGGGTCGTGGCCACTTCTTCCTCTGAAATTTACCTCTTCAGGGCCAAAGAGAAAATCATTTCTCTCTCTGTCTAGATCAAAAACCTCCAGAATGGCATGTGAATTATATCTTAATTAAAAAAAAACAGTTTAAGGAACAACCTTCTGTGCTGGTTGAATTTCTGTGTCCACTTCACTGCACTAGGGATGCCCCGCGAGCTGGCAAACTTTGTCTCTGTGAGGGCGTGACTGGAAATTAAATTGGAGAGGAGATTTGCCCTCACCGATATGGGTGAGCGTCACCCAATCCACTGAGGGCCTGAGGAGAACAAAGACAGAGAGTGGGCTTTCTCCCTGCCTGAGCTGGAAGCCCTGTGCCCCCTTCTCGGGCCGTCTTGCTCTGACCAGAACTTACACGGGCCTGCCTGGTCTCAGGCCCTCGGGTCTGGACCAGAATTACACCAGCTCTCCTGGGGCTCCAGCCTGCAGATGGCAGATTATGGGCCTTCTCGGCCTCCATAATCACATGAGCCAATTCCCTGTAATAAATCCATCCCTCCATCCATCCACCATCCTCTGTTACCTATCATCTGCCTACATTTATCACCTATCATCCATCAAACTATGTATCTATCACCTATCTCTATCTATGTATCTATGTATCTATCATCTATCAATCTATATATCTATCATCTATCTATATCTATTTATCTATCTATCCATCATCTATATTTATCACCTATCATCTATCTATATTTATCACCTATCATCTATCTATCTATATCTATCTATCACTCATCTATATTTATCACCAGTCTATCATCTGTCTATATTTATCACCTATTTCTATATATCTACCTATCATCTATACCTATATCTGTCTATCGTCTATGTATGTATGTATGATCTATCATCTATCTACCATCTATCATCTATATATATCACCTGTTTATATCTATCTATCATCTCTATTATCTATTCTTCCTATTGTTTTTTTCAGAGAACCCTGACTAATACAGGCCCTAAAGAGTTTCCTGAATGGTGTCCTCTCTTGGGGCCTCTCTGGGTGGGGGAGGTAAGATGTGCAAAGTAGGTGGGCAGCCCAGATGTGATGCACGAAGCTCCCCATGGGGACAGCGGGCAGGTGCCTGAAGAGGAGGCTGGGGCTCAGGGACGAGCACTAGCAGTTGCTGGGGTCACTGCATTGACTGGCATTCCTGCATTTCACCACTCTGCTCTGATAATCATAAGTCGTATTATGTGCAGGCAGCAGTACCACAAACTGGTGGCACACATGGGTCTGGAGTCAGAGGCGCCCAGATCCAAGTCTGTTCTTACATTTATCAACCATGGCACCTTGAAAAAATAAGACGGTGTTTGTAAATTTGTAACATTCACCACTTATGGGAAATAATTAATAAATGTTGGTTTTCATTAATAACCCTGGGAAAGGTCCTTTTAAATTTAATTTTACAGAAAGGACAGTGTGTCAAAGAAGTCCCATAGAAAATGTGCTGCTGAAGGGGGTTCCCATTCAGCTGCCTCTAATTCTGAACCACTCAGCAGCTGCCCACACCCTCCTGGGCGGCCCCCTGGGCACGTGAGTGTGAGGAGAGCGGCATGTGTCGCCTCCACCTGAATTCCCAGCATCTTCCCTCTACTCCTTCCCCAGCTCCAAAGATCAGGGGTCATTCTCAGCTCTTCAACAATGGTCAACAAACGTTTTTCATGGTAAACAATATTTATCCAACTTAAAGCTTAATGGGACAAACTACATTTGCAGAGTGCCTGAATTCTACCCTGAATATTGATTCGCCAGCTTCTGCAGCGCCTTGCATGGCGGAAGGCACGTCTAGGCTGTATGTGAGTGAGACAGACCAGCGGGCTCCCTGCCCCATAGCTGGCCCTGCACCAGGGCTTCTGCTCGGTTCTAGCTGAGGGACTTCAGGCAAACCCTAGGTCTTTCTAGCCGTGGTCTCCTCATTTTTGAAAGTGGAAACAAAAGAATATCCATCCCCTTTTATCCACCAGGACAGGCTGTCACAAGCTCCAAAGTCAGTGGCTTAGGGCTTTTTTTTTATAAATAAATAAATGTATAGGGTTTAAGAAATATTTATTTATAAATAAACCTTAAGGGTTTATTTCTCAGGACCCACCTGAGGCATGTCGCCGGCTAAGGTGCAGAACTTAAGGCGACTGGGGGCGGCACCTGCTTGCATGTGGTGTCCTCATGGCCTCCAGGCCCTGCTGCCCCAGGACTCCTTCCACAGCCCAGAAGGCCGGTCGGCAGGGGGTCTGTGCTGCTGTCCTGCAGGGGTCCAGGAACCTTCCGTCCCACTCCCGTGGGTCCTCACAGTGCTCTGCGGCCTGCTGGCCCGTGGCAGGGAACGGAGACGGCGCCTGGGGCGTTTATGGCCCCCGTGGAAGACCCCATGGGCCCTGTGCTCATGTTCCACGGACCCCTGGGGGACCTGGGCCCGAGTCTGGTTACGTATGGGGAGGGAGAGGAGCGCGTCGGCCAGCCTGCAGCCCCGGGTACATTCCCGCTCTCACGGGCCATGTGGGAATCAGGTCGTGTGCAGAAGGACTCATAAATGCAGATGTCATTACTACATTTAAACACTGTCCTCATGACGTGCAACAGGACTGAGGTGGTGAGAGCTGCACGGTAATCCAGGGTCACATGAGGGGCAGCGGGTTGACCAGGCCTCCTGGACAGAAGCACGGGCAGGGCAGGAGGCTGATGGAAGGCAAGTGGGGGCGCCAACTCCAGAGAGTGCACAGTGAGGACAAGAGCCGGACCCACCCGCCAGCCCCAGGGCTGAGCTGGGAGGAGATGCTGCCCTTGAACTTGGCTCCCCACCCACAGCCTGGACTCGGGACACCAGGCTTCTGCTTCCACCTCATTCTATGTCACAGGGTGGTAGGCCAGGTAGGAGTCTGTCCAGAGGAGTGAAGGGGACGAGCCTTCAGGGACCAAGCCGAGCTACAGCAGAACCAGCGGCTCTGTCGCTGGCTTAGCGCAGAACATTACAGGTGTCGTCTGGCTGCAAGGCATGTGGAGGCCTCACAGCTGCGTGACCAGCGTCAGCCTGCACGCCTGTCTGGCCTCCTGTGGACCCTCTGCTTGGGCACTGCACCAGCTTCCCAGGTGGAAACAACCCTCTGCCAGGGGCCCACGCAGGCGGGAGGCGGACCCCAGCCCTGCCTGCCTACAGCCAGCGGGTCACGTGGCCCAGGTGGGCTGACATTGATCCAGGGAAGGTCGTCCAGCCTGGCCAGGCTGCTGTGGCCTGAACTCCCTGGACTCAGCCGACTTACCAGGAATCCCTGGTGTGTGCAGCCTGGAAGAGGCTAGTCTGGCCCCAGACCCTCTCACAGGGACAGGATGGCACAACCGGTCCCCAGCCCCCGCGGGAAGTCCCCAGCAGAGGCCTGTGTGCTGGGAAGACGTTCAGAGAGGCAGGTAGAGGTCTCCTGAACTAAATGGCCAGTCTCTTCCTTAGCCAGGAGATGGTGGTCAGTGGTGGGCATGGGTGCCATGGACGGGGGACAGTCTGGGCCAGTCCCCAGTGGTTCAGGCATCACAGACCCAGCCTGGAGGAACTCAGCCCTGCTCGGGAGCAGTGTGCACCAGCCGGAGCCCATTCCCACCCGACAAAGGTGTCTGGCTTGGGTCTGAGGCCACTTCCGCAAGTCTGGGCTGCCTGCCACACGGCTCTGAGACAAGCTTTCCTAGACCCCACTGGTGGCCAGCCAGGGCCATCTGCCCTCAGGGCTCCACGTGGGGATCACTCAGCTCTCAGCCCCCCCGCTGGGAGCTGTACCCAGCAGCTCCTGCCTTGGGAGGTGCTGGAGCTGAGAGCCCCCCAGCACATGGGCGTCCTCTTCAGCCCAGCACCCGTTGAACTCATCTAAACGGAGCAGCCCTGGGCGCCACTACGGGCCCGATAATGGTGAAGACGATGAGTTAGTATCAGCCAGTGTCTGGATGCATCCACACAGGATCCTGGAACTTTTATTTCATGGTTTTCTAGAAATATGCACTAAGTTTTTATGCTTCCTATCACGTTCTACAGGTTAGAGCAAAAGAAAAATTGTTACAAAAATCTTGTATTCCCTAGGCTCAGGTTAAACAGTTGGCATTTAAGGTGTCTTAAGAAGTAACATTCTTCAACTACTATTATTGGCTGGTCTTAAATTGCATGTAAATTAAGTTGTTGAAATGAGGGTAAATATAACATAAGCAGTAATAAGATTTATTCTCTGTAGCTTTATAAGAAATATTTTAATGTAGAATTTTCCCCAGTTAAACCATGCTTTTAAGGTATTACATCAGAAATTAATACATTATAGTTCCTTTCTCATTGAAGCAGATTTTCTAACAAAGCAAATTTTCTTGGTATATCTTCCTACATTTTCTCCGCTGGTGCCTACCTTCTGGATATCATCGTTTAATTTGGAGACCCAGGCTTGTAATTTAACCCTGCTAATACTGGCTTGCTCTAAAAAATAAGGCTGTTTGAAGTTTATTCTGGTTGTAGCAGGCCAGTAGAGGTTTTCTGCCCTTTGGGCTGATTAGAGAGCATGAACTGCAACAGAATCAGCCTGGCAGCTAAGCCGTGGAGCAGCCGCCTGCGGGGGGCCCAGGGAGGTCCCACAGCCCTCCACCTTGCATCTCCAGCCCCCATCCAGCTCCCGTCTAACCCCCTCCTCCACCTCCTCTCTCCTCTCCCCCTCCCCCTCCCCACCACTCCTGCTTTTGGAGAGGCTCATTACAATCCCAAATAGAATCACCCCACTTCCTGATGGCACCAGGCAGAGCAAACCCTACCCCTCGGAGGTGACCCCACACAGCCCACCTCCTGCCACACCTCCCTCCCTAATAGGCTGCCTCGCCAGCCCCCATGCTGTGCGTCCCTTTACAAGACAGCCAGTGACCCCGCTGCCTCCCTGGGAGTGCCCGGTGCTCAGGCTGAGGCACCCGCAGCAGTGCTGGCACGTCCTGTGGTTCCTCACCATTCTGATGTGGGGCAGCGCGACCCTGGGGGACAGGTGGACAGGGAGGGGCACACTGGTCGCTGCCATAACTGGGACCAGCTTGGCACTGGATGGGTGGACAACCTGGTGCAAGGAAAACCTGTGTGCCTGGAACAGTGGCTCTGCTGGCGCCAGTGCCAGGCCATTACCAGGAGCCCAGGGGTGGCCAGACCTCAAGCCCTGTGGCTGTGGGGACAGGCACTTGTGTCCAGATATCTGGGCAGAGGCCTTCCCCCGTGTGAGGCAGGCCCTAGGGCACTACCCGCTCTCCCCTCTCCCACTCCTCAGTGCCTGCCTCCCAGGGCAAGGGAGGTCGTGGGAGCGTGTGCCACGCTTGGCAAGCGTCGCCTGAGCGTGAGGACACCAGAGATTTGGGATCCCAAGAGAGAGACAGAGGCAGTCAGAGAGACAGGGGACTCTCTGAGCTCACTGAGGGGACCCAAGATGACACGTGGATACAGTCGGGGACCGGTGACGCTGATGGGGCTCAGCTCTGCTGGGGGCTGCAGGGAAAGCTTAGCCAGGGAGAAGTGCTCTGAGCTGGCTGGCGTTTGGAGGACAGGTTGTCTGGGCAGAGAGAGCCAGTGTCAGCCGGTGACATCCCCGGGCAGCGTGGTGTGTTTGGAAGCAGTCCTGCTCTGCGGGGAGCCAGCTCCCCGCAGCCCCCAGTCCTCCCCGGCACACGGCCCACCCTCGCGGCCCTGCTCCCTCACCACATGGCCCCTCTGGCTCTCAGCCCCTGCCGCCCTCTTCCAGGGACCCTGTGGTGTGCCACAGTGGGCGGTGACCCTTGGGACGGCCACTCGTGGTGGCTCTGGAGTGTGGAAAGCCGCCCGCCCGCTCATGCACAGACAGCTTCAAGCCTCTGTTCTCTTCAGAACCGTCACTGGGCTGCACTTATGGGAATGGCCATGAGGTCACGGGCCATGACAGAGCATGCCAGCAGTTTGCTGACCTCTTCTCCCCCAGCAGGGGAGGGACCTGGTGCTCACTTCAGAATCGGAGCCTTGTCTACCCAGCTGCCTTCATGTTTCACTTGCTGTGCGATTTCTGGCCCAGGGTGGCATTGTGAGGCATCAGGGACATGCCCAAGGTCACAGAGCCCAGCCTGAGCTCCTTTCCTTCCAAAAAGCCAGCGGCATCTAAGTCACACACATCTTGCTCCCAGAAGGAAAGAACCAGGTGTGGGGCCCGGTAGGACCGCCTGCATTTCCATCCCACACCCACCCTGTAAAGCGGGACATGCCCCCATTCCCACACCATGGGCACTGCCCCACAGACCTCTCAGGCACCTCCAGGGTGAGGCTGGCGCTGGGATGCATAGTGTTTCCTTGCTGGCATTTCATCTCCACCTGCAGAGCCCTGTTCCTCCTGGCCCAGAATAGCTCAAGTAGGCTGTGACCTCGGCAAGCACCCTTGAGAGGCTCTTGAGGTGCCTTGAGAAACTGCACGAGCCGCTCTGCATCTGGGCTGGATCTATTATTCATGCATGCATGTTTCAGAGAGCACGGTAATTTAGTCTCTCAGAGAGCACTCTGCAGAACCATAAACCACGTTCCATGTGCTCCAGGGAAAAATTATCTTTCCCTTGCTTAAGCTAGGGGTCATGCTAGAGAATTTCACACAGATGGAGCAGAGGGGCCCGGAGGCGGCCAGACACAGGCCAGGGCCTCTGCGTGGAGCTTCCCGACCCGCAGCTGCTTCTGCTCATGGCAGCCTCTCCTGACGCCCTTCGGAAGTGGGACTGCCCTTTTGTGGCACACGACTGTCTCCCGAGGCCTTCCAGTCATGGGTCAGTCTCCCCATTGCAGCCCTGCTCCATGCGTGAACCACAGTAACTCAGTGCCCCCCGTCCCCTGGATGGTGTTCCTGACGCCTGCCCCTCACGGTCCAGGACCCAGATGCAGGGCATGCACAGCACCTGGCCAAGAGGATATTTTTATATGTATATTATTTCCATCTTCATAGCTCTCATTCTTAAAAAGGCATAGCTTCTATGTCTACAGAGAATATAATAAATACAGGAGCACAGATTTTCCCAGAGAACACAGCACTGGTGGTAATCGGGGATGCTAACATGTGCCGTTTGCACGAGGGGAGGGGATGGAAATGGAGAGACAGGAAGGAGCAGAACCTACTTCAGAGGCTGGTCCCCATGCAGGTGAGGGCTGGTCAGCGCCCAGGGGGGCAGACGAGGGAGGCCAGGTCATGCCAGAACCCCTCTTGTGTTTGCTGATGACGTGAGGAGCCTGGTGTGACTGTGTTCACTCCCTCCTGCCCATCTCTTCCCCCAAACTCCGCTCTTCTCCAGGGGATGAAGCTCCTGTTTGCAGGGAGCAGGCAGCAGCGTGCATGGTGGCCCCAGGCACAAGGGGCCCAGGCTGGGGCGGGCACTCCTGCCAGCCCCTCAGAGCTCTCCCTGCTCTCGTGGTCCAGCGGCCCAGCCTCGGTGCCCCTTCTCCTGGCCACCAGGCCTCGGGGCTCTTCCTGCAGCTCCTCCTGGCATTTACAGTGGCCCACATGTCCTGAAAGCTTCCATGCCAACGGGGCCCTGGTGAGGGGAGGGCTGCCTGGACCTCAGCCTGGGACCCTGGTGCCTGCGGGTTGGTGGGGCCTCTGCAGGCAGTCTGTAGTGCCCATCACACCGGAGCTGCTGGGCGCGGGCTGGTCCCGAAGCATGCCCCACCCCATCTTGGGCCCTGCCTCCCTGACTAATGTCACGTTGTGTGCATTTCACATCCACGTGTGTAAGGCAGCTTTCTGGAAACTCTAGATCTTTAAAGCTCCATATAGGCTCTCCAGGGTGACATTTACGAAGTCACTCATTGCGAGCAGGAGACACTGCAGTCCCTCCGAGGTTGCACAAGGGAGGCCCCTATTGAAGCCCGGCGTTCCCAAGGGCAGGCCTTTCCCAGGCGCCCGGCACAGAGGCTGGGATGTGGGCGAGGCTGAAACCACTGGCTCAGGGGTGTTGGGAGGGAGGACGTGCTGCAGTGTGATGGCTGTTGCCTCGTCCGGGCTAGGGTGGCCTTGGGGATGACGCCCCTCGTGGCCGCTGCCGCCTGTGATAAACACCCTGCCTTTCAAGGCCCCCGGGCTGCTTCATGCCTCTGCAATTACATGGCTTGGGTATCCACAGCCCCACCACTGCTCCACTGCTCCTCCAGACCAAACGCTGGATGTCAGCGGCCCCTCGCCCTGGCCCCGTCCTCGAGGGGCAGACCCAACCAGTGAGCAGGGTGTGCTGGGGGCGGAGGACCCTGTGTCCCATCAGGATGCCTTCTCGAGGGGGCCCAGCAGGACCCACTTGCCCACTCCCAGAGGCATTTGGAGGTCAGGCCTGCTGGGAGCAGCAGAGGGGTCAGCGCCCCAGATGCCAGGCTGTCATGGTGAGCTGTGGTGCCTGCCCCACATGCCAGAGTTGCCACTGGTCACAGCAGCCACACTGCCGAGACCGTCAGGGCCCCGAATGGGGACCCCTGCAGTGTGGAGCCCTCACCTGCCACTTGTGGAGTAACGGCCATTTATCAAGCGCCTGCTGGCATCAGGACAGCAGTGGGCTTGTCCCTCCCCTTGGCAAGTGCTCTGGTGGGTGGGTCTGGGTGGCTGGGGCCACCGCGCGTCCTCTGGGAACATCAGATCTGCACAGCATCCTGAAGGGCGATGCCAGGGGAGGGAAGGGAGGAGGGCCTGCAGACTGAGTGGACTCTGCTAGGGAGCGGGGCCAGGGCAGGTCTTCCAGAAGCAACAGGACCAGAGTTGCTCTTGAGAAGCTCTCTGCCCCCGGGCGAAGCTGGACTGGGGGTGGCGGGCAGGACAGGCGGGGACGGTGTCAGGGCCTGGGCCGCAGATGGCAGCAGGAATGGAGAGACGGAGGCAGGAGCTGCCCAGAAGCAGTACCCACAGGCTTGGCTGGCTGCAGGCTGGGCAGGGGGCCTCTGCTCTGTGCTCCTGGAGGTGCCCTTCTCCTGGGGCGGTGGAGAGGCGCACAGGCCCATGCCCACGTTCTGGGTGCAGGTCACAGATGCACTGCATAGCCCCTCAGCTGAGCCGTGGTGACAGGCTAGGACTGCCTTTAGGGAACAGCGGTTGGTCCACAGGGCTCCGATTATGGGCCCGGTTGCTATTGCTACAAGTTTCCAATTACCTCAGAGACACAGTTTCTCGTCCGTAGGACAAGGAAGAGCTGCTCCACTTGGTCAGGCTGACGTGCATCACCCCTAATAGTCTCCATCCCTAACCTAGCATTCCCGACTCACGATGCTCACTTACAGGTCCGTCCACGCTGGTGATTGCCTGTCTCCTTGGTGCGTTTGTGCCGCAGCACATGCTAGGGTGACCCCAGGGCGTAGTGGGCCTCCTGGTGTGTGGGCAGAACCCACGCCTTCCTTCCAACCAACAGACTAACTGACCATCAAAGGTGATGGGAGCACGTTGCTGCTTTTGGCAAAGGTGAAGGAGTGTTTTCAGATGTGATGAGGTCCCCAGTAAGCTTGATGTCAAGTAAATCAAACAGATGATGAGCCTGGTGGGCTGCCCTAGCCAGAGAGTCCTTGCAGAGAGGACACGGGCCTCCCCGAGTCCAGAGAGTGGATGCGGCCATCACCTGCTGGCCTGGAGGAAGCCTGCCAGCATCTTATGCGGGACACGTAGCAGGAAACTGCACCGGCTTGGGGAGCTGCTGACGGCCAGCAAGAACACAGAACCCCAACTGGTTGTCATGAGGAACTGAATTCTGATGATAATTCTGCATTAGTAGTAGATGCTGAATCCAGAAAGGAACCGTGACTACAGCCTGGGGGATGCTGAGCAGAGGGCAGTCCAGACTCCTGATCCTGGACACTAGGAGATAAATGCAGGATGTCTAAGATGCTAAACTTGTGTAATTCATTACACAAATGGATGACAGCTACACTTTTGATGTGTGTTTCTGCACTGTGATATTCATTATTCATTGTCCTGGTGATGGGAGTCTTAGCAATTGCCTCCACGATCTCCTTCTTGAATTTCAGGGATGAATAGGGTTAGAAAACACCACCTTTTCTCAATCTTACCTTTAAGGAGAGGCTGAGGACCCGAGCCCCAGGCCTTCTCATCTAAGCCCACATTCCTGGGCTCCTCCAGTCTCAGCAGAGGTGGAAACACTCTGGGCGGAGAGGTGGACCTGGTGACTTTGAGGTGCTGAATATTATTTTTATTGTAAAATAAATGTGACAACATTTAGTAAGTCCTATCTTTTATATCTTCTTGGGATAGTAAAAGCTTCTCTGAGAGCAAAACTATGGGGCCTTCAGGACAGAAGATAAACACCAACAAATATAAGTTTAACAAATACTAGGATTAGCAGACACAAAATAGACAGGAGCTGCGTTTAGGATGAGAAGATGTTAATTACTGATAGGCAGAAGTGCAGGTGAAGATATTGGGTGTAAGAGACAGTGGGGGAGGGACGTGGAGGAGAGAGTGCAGTGACCGTGGGCCGTGAGCCAGGAGCTAGAGCCACACTGAAGATGGGCACCCAAGAGGCACTGGGCATCTGAACTAGGGGCCCAGCCACAGAATGGGGATTTAAAAAAAGCAATATGGTAGAAATTACGCTTAGGAGAAGAAATGGAGCAGAGCTGCAGGGTGGATGCAGGGAAAGGGGGAGATGAGGAGGGCTTTGTGTGTCTGGGCCCCTGGTGATGGGACTGACATGAGGTGGAGGGGCCCCACATTCACGATGATCCATCTTCAAGTCACACCTCAAGAGGCTTGGTTGTAGGTGCACCTCGTCACGTTGCAGAGCGAGGCACTGGCTGCCTGGTGAGTCCTTCCTGAGGCCGTGCAGCTAGTCAGTGGCCAGAGAATCGAAGGTCAAAGGGAAACTGAAGATCACCTCCAATGACTTCCTACAGCCTCATGTTGTCGATGGTACTGAAGACATTTAGGCGTATTTCCTTTGTGATTCCAAGCTCTTCCCCAGATTCCCATTTCTTCCTTCACTTCTGAGCATCTGCTATGACGTTAAGCGTGGCCTTCTTTGAGGATGTCAGCAGAGGGTCTGCTCACAATGGCACAAGCAGGCGATTCATCGTCACTGGCTTGGCTTCTCTCGGTGACTTATCAAAGCCTTGCAAGCTTTCCTTCTGGCTCTCTATCAAAGGCTTAAGAAACAGAGTCTATTTGCATGTTGAGATGAGGAAAAAGAACAACCATTTTAAAAGATAAGAGGTAAAATTTATAAGCCTTTACAAATCATTATTTCTTTTATTTCTTTCACTGACAGAAAACAGACCTGGGAGATGGTAAGGAGAGGCCATGGCATGCAGATAACATCATTCCGAGGGTTCTGATACCCGGTATGATTTATTGCCGTACAAGATGCTTAGGTCTGCAAGATCAGAAGCAGATGACGTTCTCTATCTACATACAGCCAATTGAATCGCCTCTTCAGAATCTCAGACAAACATTTCATTAGTTACCATTCATCAGTAAATTGGGAGGAAACGCCAAGACACTCTCTTTAAAAAAGCTGGATTGCGTTTCCCACATATGGTGCTTTAAAAAATAATCATTTGTATTGCACTTTTCTTTCAAATGCCCAAACTATGCTGCTTTCCAAATATTTGTATAGTCTCATGACCCTCTTTTTCAGCCTCAAGGGGAGGAGATACAAGCTATCCCAATATGTGAAGTCAGCTGGAATTCAGCCGGGAAACCATGATTCAGGAATGAGCTATTGAATTCAGTCAGGAAACTGCTGTACCACTTTTTGCCTGAAGCTGGCAGGTGTTTGACCAAAATGACTGAGTTACCCACCATCCAGAACCTACAAGTGGGTTAGGCAAGTGGTTCCACTTCACTGAAGTCCAAGGGCTGTGTGCTGAGGAAGCCCTGACATGGCATTGTGGACTCGAGGATGGTGGGGGCAGGCTGCTGGCAAGGACCAGTTGCTCACGGCTTCATCTCCATGGAAACAAAGCTGGAGGAGATGCGGCCATCAGGCTTCCCAGCTTGTCTCCCACAGCCTTCGCTGGACTTCGTCCTCATAAAACCAAACTGAGGACTTGTGTTCACAGCTAAGAAGGGGAAGCCTCAGACCAATGCTTCACTGAGAACAAGTAGAAAAGTCCGTTTTTTAAAAAAGTCAGTTGGAAGACACCAGAGAGTGTCCACCATTAGCTGACACTTGAGACATGCAGGTCCGGTGGGAGGAGAGTCCACGCAGCCTGCAAAGCCTTGACCAGCAGTCAGGGAGCCGGCAAGACTCTGCTGGTCTCATGTGTGTGTGGGACTTACAGGGTCTCGAGGAGCCAGGATCCCAGTGAAAAGGCAGGTGTAGGGGATTCTAGTATAAAAGGTGGCTCCCACGAAGGCCTTTTCCGTACTCATAGTGTGAACAGGGAAAGTCACTAAGCAGTTCAGCACAAAGCCTTGGAGCCTTTGGCTTAGACAGTGGAATTTTTGGTGTGCTGGGGGCTGACTTGGAGTTTAAGAGGTACATGGATGTTGGCAAACAGACGTGGGTTTTAGTTGGAAACCTCACAGGGACATACCTGAAGAAAGTAAAGGGAGAGGAATATGGAGTTCTGAAAAACTGCATCAGCACGCAGCTCCCCAGCACAGACAGAGGAAGCCAGAACAAGGTCTGGAAGGCACCAAGGGGTGCCGTTCTTGTAGGAGAACACACCCGGCATGTCTGTGACCCCCTGGCAGTGCCCTAGGATATCCAGAGGGCTGCCCGCCCACAGCAGCTCAGGAGATTATCCCAGAGACTGCTCCCTGTGTGCAGGTAACCGACACAAGCAGCAGAGAAGGGCACGGGGACCGGACTTTGTTCTCCCAGCTGACAAACACGCCACCTGCCTACAACCACTTCTATCACCATGAAAAGCAGAAGAATCTGTTCCAGTCAAAAATCATTCAGACAACCCCACAGAGAGGGCCTTGGGAGATAGATATAACCAATCTTCCTGAAAAAGAATTCAGAATAAAAGTCATAACCATGCTGTTGGACCCACAGAGAAATATGTAAGAGCTAAGGGATGAAGTCTGGAGGGAGATAACATAAATGAAACAATTGCTAGAAGGTCTTAAGAGCAGACTGGATGAGGTGCAAGAGACTGTTAATGTAATAGAAATCAGAGAACAGGAATACAGAGAAGCTGAGGCAGAGAGAGATAAAAGGATCTCTAGGAATGAAAGAATATTAAGGGAACTGTGTGACCAATCCAAACGCAACAATATTCGCATTATAGGGGTACCAGAAGAAGAAGAGAGAGAAAAGGGATAGAAACTGTCTTTGAAGAAATAGTTGCTGAAAACTTCCCCAAGCTGGGGAAGGAAATAGTCTCTCAGACCATGGAAGCCCACAGATCTCCCAACACAAGGGACACAAGGAGGACAACACCAAGACATATAATAATTAAAATGGCAAAGATCAAACACAAGGACAGAGTACTAAAGCAGCCAGAGAGAGAAAAAAGATCACCTACAAAGGAAAACCCATCAGGCTACCATCAGACTTCTCAACAGAAACCTTGCAGACCAGAAGAGAATGGCATGATATATTTAATGCAATGAAAAGAAGGACCTCAAACAAGAATACAGTATCCAGCACAATTACCATTTAAATTTGAAGGAGGGATTAAACAATTTCCAGAAAAGCAAAAGTTGAGAGAATTTGCCTCCCACAAACCACCTCTACAGGATATTTTAAAGGGACTGCTCTAGATGGAAGCACTTCTAAGGCTAAATAGATGTCACCAGAGAAAATAAAATCACAGCAAAGAAAGCAGACCAATGAAATACTAACTAAATGCAAAAAATAAAATCAACTATCCACAAAAGCAGTCAAAGGAAACACAAAAGAGTACAGAATAAAACACCTAACATATAAAGAATGGAGGAGGAAGAATAAGAAGGGAGAGAAATAAAGAATCATCAGACTGTGTTTATAATAGCTTAATAAGAGAGTTAAGTTAGACAGATAGTAAAGAAGCTACCCTTGAACCTTTGGTAACCATGAATCCAAAGCCTGCAATGGCAATAAGTACATATCTATCAATAATCACCCTAAATGTAAATTGACTAAATGCACCAATCAAAAGACACAGATTAACAGAATGGATAAAAAAGCAAGACCCATCTATATGCTGCCTACAATAGACTCACCTCAAACCCAAAGACATACACAGACTAAAAGTGAAGGGATGGAAAAAGATATTTCATGCAAACAATAGGGAGAATAGGCAGGTGTTGCAGTACTTGTATCAGACAAAATAGACTTCAAAACGAAGAAAGTCACAAGAGATAAAGAAGGACATTACATAATGATAAAGGGGGCAGTCCAACAAGAGGATATAACCATTATAAATATCTATGCACCCAACACAGGAGCACCGACATATGTGAAACAAATACTAAGAAAATTAAAGGAGGAAATAGAATGCAATGCATTCATTTTAGGAGACTTCAACAGACCACTCACTCCAAAGGACAGATCAACCAGACAGAAAATAAGTAAAGACACAGAGGCACTGAACAACACACTAGAACAGATGGAACTAACAGACATCTACAGAACTCTACACCCAAAAGCTGCAGGATACACATTCTTCTCAAGTGCACATGGAACATTTTCAAGAATAGATCATATACTAGGCCACAAAAAGAGCCTCAGTAAGTTCAAAAATATTGAAATTCGACCAACCAACTTCTCAGATCACAAAGGTATAAAACCAGAAATAAATTGTACAAAAAAAAACAAAAAGGCTCACAAACACATGGAGGCTTAACAACATGCTCCTAAATAATCAATGGATCAATGACAAAATTAAAACAAAGATCAAGCAATATATGGAGACAAATGATGACAACAACACAAAGCCACAACTTCTGTGGGACGCAGCAAAGGCAGTTCTAAGAGGAAAGTATATTGCAATCCAGGCCTATTTAAAGAAGGAAGAACAATCCCAAATGAATAGTCTAAAGTCACAATTATTGAAACTGGAAAAAGAAGAACAAATGAGGCGCAAAGTCAGTAGAAGGAGGGACATAATAAAGATCAGAGAAGAAATAAATAAAATTGAGAACAATAAAACAATAGAAAAAAATCAATGAAACCAAGAGCTGGTTCTTTGAGAAAATAAACAAAATAGAAAAACCCCTATCCAGAATTATTAAGAGAAAAAGAGAATGTATACACATAAACAGAATCAGAAATGAGAAAGGAAATATCACTATGGACACCACAGATATACAAAGATTTATGAGAGAATAATATGAAAAATTATATGCTAACAAACTGGATAACCTAGAAGAAATGGACAACTTCCTAGAAAAATATAACCTTCCAAGACTGACCAAGGAAAAAACAGAAAATATAAACAGACCAATTACCAGCAACGAAACTGAACTGGTAATCAAAAACCTATCCAAGAACAAAACTCCGGGGCCAGATGGATTCACTGCTGAATTTTATCAGACATATGGAGAAGACATAATATCCATTCTTCTTAAAGTTTTCCAAAAAATAGAAGAGGAGGGAAAACTTTCAAACTCATTCTATGAAGCCAGCATCAGTCTAATACAAAAACCAGACAGATACCACAAAAAAAAAATCACAGACCAATATCCCTGATGAATATAGATGCAAAAATATTCACCAAAATATTAGCAAACCGAATCAAAAAATACATCAAGAGGATCATACACCATGATCAAGTGGGATTCATCCCAGGGATGTAAGGATGGTACAACCTTTGAAAATCCATCAACATCATCCACCACATCAATAAAAAGAAGAACAAAAACCACATGATCATCTCCATAGATGCTGAAAAAGCATTCAGCAAAATTCAACATCCATTCATGATAAAATCTCTCAAGAAAATGGGTATAGAGGGCAAGTACCTCAACAGAATAAAGGCCATACATGA
The DNA here is from genome assembly GCA_032199065.1 of Smutsia gigantea. Lineage (NCBI taxonomy): Eukaryota > Metazoa > Chordata > Mammalia > Pholidota > Manidae > Smutsia > Smutsia gigantea. Next base: position 39,339 of record JAVSCE010021724.1, on the reverse strand, counting down.
CAAACCCACAGCCAACATCATACTTAACAGCAAGAAGCTGAAAGTTTTTTGCCTAAATTGGGAGCAAGATAGGGATGCCCACTCTCCCCACTGTTACTCAACATAGTACTGGAGGTCCTACCCATGACAACCAGACAACACAGAGAAATACAAGGCCTCTAGATTGGTAAAGAAGAAGTCAAATTGTCGCTATTTGCAGATGATATTGTACATAAAAAACCCTAAAGACTCCACTCCCAAACTACTAGAACTAATATCTGAATTCAGCAAAGTTGCAGATACAAAATTAATACACAGAAATATGTTGCTTTCCTAGACACTAATGATGAACTAGCAGAAAGAGAAATCATGAAAACAATTCCATTCACAATTGCATTAAAAACAATGAAATACCTAGGAATAAACCTAACCAAGGAAGTGAAAGACTATACCCTGAAAACTACAAGACACTCTTAATACAAATTAAAGAAGACACTAACAAATGGAAACTCATTCCATGCTCTTGGGTAGGAAGAATTAATATTGTCAAAATGGCCATCCTGCCTAAAGCAATCTACAGATTCAATGCAATCCCTATCAAACTACCAACAGCTTTCTTCAATGAACTCGAACAAATAATTCTAAAATTCATATGGAACCACAAAAGACCCCCAATAGCCAAATCAATCCTGAGAAGGAGGAATAAAACAGCGGGAATTACACTCCCTGACTTCAAGCTCTACTACAAAGCCACAGTAATCAAGAAAATTTGGTATTGGCACAAAAACAGACCCACAGACCATTGGAACAGAATAGAAAATCCAAACATTAACCCAAACATATGCAGTCAATTAATATTTGATAAAAGTGCCTTGGATATACAATGGGGAGATGACAGCCTCTTCAGCAGCTGGTGTTGGAAAAACTGGACAGCTACATGTAAGAGAATGAAATGGGACTACTGTCTAGCCCCATACACAAAGGTAGACTCAAGGTGGATCAAAGACCTGAATGTAAGTCATGAAACCATAAAACTCTTAGAAGAAAACATAGGCAAAAATCTCTTGGACATGAACATGAGCAACTTCTTCATGAACATATCTCCCCGGGCAAGGGAAACAAAAGCAAAAATGAACAAGTGGGACTATATCAAGCTGAAAAGCTTCTGTACAGCAAAGGACACCATCTGTAGAACAAAAAGACATCCTACAGTATGGGAGAATATATTCATAAAAAACGTATCTGATAAAGGGTTGACATCCAAAATATATAAAGAACTCATGCACCTTAACAAACAGAAAGCAAATAATCCAATTAAGAAATGGGCAGAGGACATGAATAGACACTTCTCCAAAGAAGAAATTCAGATGGCCAACAGGCACATGAAAAGATGCTCCACATCGCTAATCATCAGAGAAATGCAGATTAAAACCACAATGAGATATCACCTCACACCAGTGAGGATGGCCAACATCCAAAACACAAACAACAACAAATGTTGGCGAGGATGTGGAGAAAAGGGAACCCTCCTACACTGCTGGTGGGACTGCAAATTAGTTCAACCATTGTGGAAAGCAGTATGAAGGTTCCTCAAAAAACTCAAAATAGAAATACCATTTGACCCAGGAATTCCACTCCTAGGAATTTACCCTAAGAATGCAGCAGCCCAGTTTGAAAAGGACAGATGCACCCCTATGTTTATGGCAGCACTATTTACAATAGCCAAGAAATGGAAGCAACCTAAGTGTCCATCAGTAGATGAATGGATAAAGAGGAAGTGGTACATATACACAATGGAATATTATTCAGCCATAAGAAGAAAACAAATCCTACCATTTGCAACAACATGGATGGAGCTAGAGGGTATTATGCTCTGTGAAATAAGCCAAGCCGAAAAAGACAAGTATCAAATAATTTCACTCATATGTGGAGTATAAAAACAAAGAAAAAATACTGAAGGAACAAAACAGCAGCAGACTCACAGCACCCAAGAACGGACTAATAGTTACCAAAGGGAAAGGGACTGGGGAAAATGGGCAGGAAGGGAGGGATAAGAGGGAAAAAGGGACATTACGATTAGCAGATGTAATGTTCGGGGGGCACGGGGAGGGCAGTACAACTCAGAGAAGACAAGTAGTGATTCTATAGCATCTCACTACGCTGATGGACAGTGACTGTAATGGGGTTGGTGGGGGGGGCCTGATGAAGGGGTAGTTTAATAACTGTAATATTGCACATGTAATTGTAGATTAATGATAATAAAATAAATTATATTAAAAAAACAATAAAATACCTAGGAATAAACCTAACCAAGGAAGTGAAAGACCTATACCCTGAAAACTACAAGACACTCTTAATACAAATTAAAGAAGACACTAACAAATGGAAACTCATCCCATGCTCTTGGGTAGGAAGAATTAATATTGTCAAAATGGCCATCCTGCCTAAAGCAATCTACAGTTTCAATGCAATCCCTATCAAAATACCTACAGCATTCTTCAATGAACTGGAACAAATAATTCTAAAATTCATATGGAACCACAAAAGACCCCCAATAGCCAAAGCAATCCTGAGGAGGAAGAATAAAGCAGGGGGAATTACACTTCCCAACTTCAAGCTCTACTGCAAAGCCACAGTACTCAAGACAATTTGGTACTGGCACAAGAACAGACCTACAGACCAGTGGAACAGAATAGAAGGTCCAGATATTAACCCAAACATATATGGTCAATTAATATACGATAAAGGAGCCATGGATATACAATAGGGAAATGACAGCCTCTTCAACAGCGGGTGTTGGCAAAACTGGGCAGCTACAGGTAAGAGAATGAAACTGGATCATTCTCTAACCCCATACACAAAAGTAAATTCAAAATGGATCAAAGACCTGAATGTAAGTCATGAAACCATAAAACTCTTATAAAAAAACATAGGCAAAAATATCTTGGACATAAACATGAGCAACTTCTTCATGAACGTATCTCCCCAGGCAATGGAAACAAAAGCAAAAATGAACAAGTGGGACTATATCAAGCTGAAAACTTCTGTACAGCAAAGTACACCATCAATAGGACAAAAAGGCATCCTACAGTGTGGGAGAATATATTCATAAAATGACATATCCGATAAAGGGTTGACATACAAAATATGTAAAGAGCTCACACACCTCAACAAACAAAAAAGCAAATAAGTCAATTAAAAAATGGGCAGAGGAACATGAAAAGATGCTCCACATCGCTAATCATCAGAGAAATGCAAATTAAAACCATAATGAGATATCACCTCACATCAGTGAGGATGGCCAACATCCAAATCACAAACAACAACAAATGTTGGCGAAATATGAGAAAAGGGAACCTTCCTACACTGCTGGTGGGAATGCAAATTAGTTCAACCATTGTGGAAAGCAGTATGAAGGTTCCTCAAAAAACTCAAAATAGAAATACCATTTGACCCAGGAATTCCACTCCTAGGAATTTACCCTAAGAATGCAGCAGCCCAATTTGAAAAAGACAGATGCACCCCTATGTTTATCACAGCACTATTTACAATAGGCAAGAAATGGAAGCAGCCTAAGTGTCCATCAGTAGATGAATGGATAAAGAAGATGTGGTACCTATACACAATGGAATATTATTCAGCTATAAAAAGAAAACAAATCCTACCATTTGCAACAACATGGATGGAGCTAGAGGGTATTATGCTCAGTGAAATAAGCCAGGCGGAGAAAGACAAGTATCAGATAATTTCACTCATATGTGGAGTATAAGAACAAAGAAAAAATACTGAAGGAACAAAACAGCAGCAGACTCACAGAACCCAAGAATGGACTTACAGTTACCAAAGGGAAAGGGACTGGGGAAGATGGGTAGGAAGGGAGGGAGAAGGGGTAAAAAAGAGGCATAATGATTAGCAGACATAATGTTAGGGGGGCACGGGGAGGGCTGTACAACACAGAGAAGACAAGTAGTGATTCTATAGCATCTCACTATGCTGATGGACAGTGACTGTAATGGGGTTGGTGGTGGGGACTTGATCATGGCGGGAGTCTAGTAAACATAATGTTGCACATGTAATTGTAGATTAATGATACCAAAATAACAAACAAACAAAAAACTGCACCAGCAGGGAGGTAGCCTGCATCCTGGCCACAGAGTCTGGGCACATGAGAAGGGCAGGCACAGAGCCCCTGCCGGGTGGTGCCAGAGGAGACTGAGCTGCAGGACCCCCACACCATCCAGAGGCTTGGTGGCTCTTCCGTCAAAGCACCTAGCTTTCCTAAACGTCACCAGGCATGACCAAGGGAGGGAACTAAGAGAAAAAGGGAAATAGGAAAAGACCTCCACAGAGACCATTTACTGGAGTCATAATACATGGACTTTAAAATTCCTTTGATTAACATGCTGACACAGAGGAGTTTAATCCAAATCCAAATCCATAACAAAGTGTCATTAATGATTTTAGCAGTAATAATTTCGATAACTGGACTAAGATTCAATGCAGTAGTAGCTGAGTTTAAAACATGGAAGAGAGAATTAAATTATTGGACAATGGATTAGTAGAAAATATCTAGGCTTAAGCAGGGATAAGGGAAACACAGAAAATAACACAAGAGATGCATGGAAAGCAAGGGTCTAACTGGAACGGGTACCCAGAAGAGGAGGGGTGGGGTTGGGAGAGGAGTATTTAAAGAGGTAATGCCGAGAATTTTCCCAAACTGCTGATGAAAGTAAAGTCATAGACACAAAAGGATGGTGGATCCCAGCACAGGTGCCAAGCAGATCACACCTGACACTGCGTAACAAGACTGCTGAAACTGAAGACAAAAGAGAGAAAGCTTATAGGTAGACAGAGAAAAAGCAGTCATTATCTGTAAAGGTGAAACAAAAATCCTGCCCTCTGACGTGCCCACACAAGGACTAAAGGCTGGCAGACAGTAGGGTGACGTCTCGATGGTGCAGAAGGGGGGAAGGGGCAGCCGCGCTGCTTCGGAAGGAGGCGTCCTTCACGAGCAGTGGTGAGGTGGAACGCCCCACCGTGCGCCAAGGCCGAGTCTGTCTGCTGCCCGTAAGCACGCACAGGGAGGTGGAGAGCAGAGTTCTCTAGGAAGAAAGAATGCCATTGTGGAGAGAAACCCAGAAACACAGGGAGGACAGAAAGCGAGAGAAAGGGAAGGTGGGAACACGTGGGCACGTGAACAGCAGCATCTCACGCCGTCTGACCATGTGGCGGGGAAGACGCCCAGCGGCGCTCTCAGCGAGATGACCGACTGCGCCAGCTACGGTTGGCCCACTGGCTAAGGGGCAGCCGCCGTGTTAGCCTACACTAGACGTTACTAGTCAAGGTGGCTATTATCTTGAACTTATCATCCTGATCCTTTAAAGAGAAGAGAAATATACGAAATTAATGAGGTGGTATGGAAAACATTTTTTTGATATTGGTTAACTCAAAAGAAGGTAAAGGAGGAAGAGGATCATCACCTTTTTCTAGTGATCCCGCTCCTGAGCACCCAGGAAGGGAGTGTGCATGGGTGGGCACCACGAACATCTACAGCTCTGTTCATGGCCACATCATGACCCAAATTGGAAACAAGCTGTCAAGACTAGAATGGATGAGAACTATGGTACACTTGTGACGTGGAACCCACAGAGCAGCGAGCAGTAAAGAACAGGCAAGCGTATCAGGGGCACGAACACGACTGTGTGCAGGAAAGCAGACGCAGGAGAGTACAGAGCCAGTGTGCGGGGCGGCTGTCAGACGGGCTCCCTGGTGGTGGTTGGCACGCGGGCATCAGGGGGTCTCTTGGATGCCGGGATTTCTCCACACCTGGTAGTGGTTTCATGGGGGCGCTCACTGAGATGTTCATTTATAATCGTGCACATTTTTGTGTGTGTTATCCTTCAATGAACAGTAGTAAAAAGCAGAGTGGGTCCCCTGCTCTCACTGGGCGGATGAGCAGCCGTGGTACCTGACTCAGGCCCACAGGGCAGGCAGTCTGCCCCGGGAATCTCTGGAGACCGGGTCCACGTCCCTCGGCTCCATTCTGGCATTCCTTCTGGATGGCACTTCCTTTCCAACTTCAAGCCTAGACTCTTTTGAGGGGAATGTATTTTGGTTCTCAATTCCTAGAACATCTCTGAATACTGACTTCCAGGTAAATCTGGGTTCTCCATGGCCCATGGACAAGACCCACCCCGATGTCCTGTGCAGCCCCGACTAGAAGATCCCCAGCTTGGGTAGGGGCCCTGAAGCTCCCTCTTGGGCAGTGAAGCATCGCAGAGCCTTCCCTGTGGGGCTCTCACTGGTGGCCAGGACAGCAGCCCAGAGTCCCCGTGGAGGGCACACCCTTGAGCTTATCGTTTGTACATCACTTTACTCAATTCAGTTAGAAATGGCTGTTGGCTCTAACAGAGATGAGTAATTCTCATTTCCCACCCCTCAAATATTATAGTCAATTTTGGATACTGACAAACAAAATACAGCATGACAAATGTTACAGTAAGGCGGTAGGCAAGAAGAGAAGAGGCATCTCCCAGTGACGATGCCCCGCAGAACGCGATGACTGGCCAAGTATTCCAGAGTGAGAGGGCATCTGGGGGAAAGAGCCACTGGGAGAGCATTTCAGTGGAGAGAAATGCAGGTGGAGGCAGGGTTGGCATGAAGCAGATTCACTTCCTGTGGGCGCTTCTGCCCCTTTATTTCTGGAGGCAAACAATGGTGACCTCTGTTACAGCTTTGCCAAAACCAGCCACCCAACAATAAAACCAGCAAAAATATGTCTCGGCGGAGCCCATTGGCTGACTCCAAGTATCCCCACAGGTCTGGGACAATTTCCACTGGCCTCAGCTTCCCCATTAGGCCAACTACTGTCGTGTCTGTTTTGACATCACGCCAGGAGTAGAGGGCTAACTCAGAGGACCAGGGCCCGCCGTCCCACATGCTCTAGGCAGCAGTGGTGTGCTCAGCATGGTTTAACACAGAAATTGATGTGTGCATTTATATGCACACATAGCTTATTAAAATCGTGGTGATGTAAAGGACATTAAAACAATACAAGACATCAATAACTAATACTCTACTATAATTGTGTATGGGAGAATTGAATCTCACAAAATGCTTTTGCTCATTTTTTTCAAAACCCTAGCCAAGCTATGGTTTGCCATTTACAGGTGTGAATACATGCATATATTACATGTATGTTGGTTGATAATTTTCATTATGTAAAACTGCACGAGATGAAAGTAGAGTAACGGCCATATATGTCAGAATGTCACTCCTTTGCCAACGATAGGTGTGACGTCTTTCTTAAGTCTGATAATAGTTTTTGGATACTAGGAGAATATTTTCTTAATATTTTACGGTTTTCACAACAAATGGCTGCAGACATGGCCTGCATTTAAGTTTATCTGCATTATTAGTGTTTTTCACCATCTTAAGTCTAGACAATGAAAAAAACAACACATCCAGGCCCGACTCACGGGCTGGGCCAATTTCCATGTGAAGTCACTCCCGCTGTGACCAGTGTCAGGTGCCAGTGCAACTCCCTGGTGCAGAGCTGGGGGGAGGCATGGATAGCATATCGCGACACATACAATCTCCACACACAGATACACAGAGGCAACCTCAAGGGAGTAGAGGGCAGTGAAATGCAGTAAAATAATTAGGAAGACATGAGCTTTGAGAATTTTAAAATTATTTTTGTTTTAAATATAACTTGATTGTAGTTTTCTATAATTTAATTTTTAGTAATGACTGTATTTAACGAGGGGCTCACGAAATTCCTGACTTACCCATCAGTTCTCAGGAGCTGGTGCAAACCCCGTCGGCACACTCCTGCTGCAGATCCTGGTCAGGATGTGCCATAAATCCCCGCCGTAGCCTGCGGACTGTGTTTTCTTCTGCTTTACCTGCGAGCAAGGAAGGGCATGCAGCCCTAGGGACACTCGTGAACATCCCACTGCACTTAGGGGGCACAGCTTCCTAGGTCCAAGCCTATTTCTACCCTTTAATATTATTTTACAGACATAGGATTCAAAATGTTGGCATACAGCGATTCACAGGCCTTGCAATATCCATTCGACCTGTGTGAACTGTTATTGAAAGAGGTATATTGTTTACCTGTTTATTCAGAGGTAGGATGCTATGGTACTTTTGCTCTGTGAAACCTCATTTCTGACCTCCTGATGCCAGGGTGTTCAAATCCCTGAGTGTAGTGAATTTGCATACTTCTGATTCAGTGTATAATTTCTTTGGCAATGAGGCCATGTGAGCGCATGTGCACACACACATGCATGACCTTCATTCCTGTTGAAAAGAGACAACCGGCCAAAAACAGAAATGGTGATGCCATGAAGGCTTCCAGACAGCACCCTGCATGCCAGGCAGGCACATCCTTGCAGGCTGCCAAGTGGGAGTGTCCAAGCTTCCGGGAAGGCAGGGGCTGTGCCGGACAGAGGGCAGAGGGCTGCAGTTTCCATTGGCATCTGGACACAGTTCTCTGCCCAGTTTATGCAGGGGAGCTCACTGTCGGGTACTCCTGGAGTGTGGGGTTTAATAAAGAGCATGGCACATGGCAGACATCCAGTAACGACATTCCCCGTCCTCCCGATGACCTGAGTGGGTCCTACTCACAGGTGGAACTCACGGGACACAGCTTGTCTCCGTGTGTGCCTGTCCACCTGTCTACACAAGCATCCCCTTGCGCATCAGTAGTTTTGGCAAATGGCTTATGGCTTGGCACAGTTTACTTAACAAATCAAACAATAAGGAGATTTAGAAAATACATTGTAGCTGTATATTTGATTAAATGCAATTAAGTTCATGGTATATTTCTAAGCACAAAATCATAATTATTCAACCAGTTCCCCATTGTAAGACATTTGTTGCCCATTTTTCACAATTATGACCATTGATGTTATAGCATTCTTGTATGAGCATGCGGAGTCTCTTGTTTGATACTTGTACATGGGGAAATTTCTAGAAGTAGAATTTATGAGCCAAAGCATACATTTGAAGACTTTTGATACCTGTGGCTTAGCTGGCCTCTGAAAGTTTTTGAGACATTTAATTTTCAGTATGGCTGTGCATTAATGCAAAAACTTTAAGTCATTATTTGTCTACTTGTTTTTAAGGTTAAGGCCACTTTTAAAAAGTACTGAATTGTTATGTGAATTGGGTCTGTTCTTTTACTTTCAATCCTTTCCCCCATCAGACTACTTTTTCTAACTCTAGTAAAACACTATTTTAATTTTTGTAGCTTCATATAGTTTTTATAATGGTTAGGAAAAATATTCCCTAGGATGTTTTCATTTAAATTATTTTCTAATGAACTTGAGAGATATTTGGAATGTTTTTTTGATCCAGTTGGACCTTTTCACTAAAGATATTTAAATTCGTAAGTTAATATGGGGGGAAATAGGGTTTTTCCAGAACTCTGTCCTCCTCTTGCGGAATATCAGATGTCGTTCCAGCTACAAAAGTGCTCCTTTGTCTCCGTAGACGGAGGTGATGGTTTTCCTCTGATACTTCTGTTCAACCTGCCGTGTCATCCTCGTGTGTTTTCTGTCAGTCCAAGTTTCCATCTGGTATCATTTTCTCCACTTGAAGCACCTCTTTTATAACTTCTTTTTGTGTGGCTCTGTAGCGACGAATCCTTCCACCTTTTCTTTCTGTGGAAAGTCATTTTCTCATGTTCATACTAGGAAGGGTACTTTAGCCTGACACTGAATTTTAGGTTGGCAGCTTTTTCTTCTCTCAGTAGTTTAAAGATGCTGTTCCTTTTTTTCCCTAGCTTTCTTGGATTTTCTCAAGAAGTCTGTTTTCTTTATAATTATTCCTCGGTAAGTAATGTGGCTTTTTATTCTGGCTGCTTTTAAGATTTTCTCATTATATTGGTTTTTGGAAATTTGATTGTGGGGATCTTGGGGTGGCTGTCTGGATGTTTATTCTGCTTGGTGGGTCACTGAGCATCTTGTGTTTGTGAGTTTATAGTGCCCATCAAGTTTATACAATTTCTGGCCATAATTTCTTCAAATAATTCATCTGTCCTCCCTCATACCTTCTCCTCTATTCAGCTTTTCTTTTTCTCTCAGCTTCATTTGGAGAATTTCTATTGTTGTGTATTAAACGAATTACTCTTCTGTTTTTCTTCTGCAGTAACGGATCTTCTGTTAATCCCAGGCTGTGATTTTTTTTTTGTAATTAGACATTGTCCTTTCTCATCTGTAGTTGCTCTATTTGGTAAATTTTATACTTTTTATTATGGTAAAATATATATAACAATATGTGATTTTACCCATGCTTAAGTGTACGTATCAGTGATACTAAGTACATCGACACTGGTGCGCAGCCATCCCCACCCTCCCTCTCCAGAATTTTCAATCTTCCCAAACTGAAAGTCAGTCCCCACTAAACACTAACCCCTCTCCCTTCCCCAGCAGCTGGCCCCCACCCTCTACTTCCTGTCTCTATGCCTCTGAGTCCTCTAGGGACCTCATGTGAGTGGAATCCATTTGTGACTGGCTTATTCACTTAGCAAAGTGTCTTTGATTACTCATCCATGTTGTAGCATGTGTCAGAATTCCCTCCCTTTTTAAGGCTGAATAATATTCAGATTGTGTTCATCCATCCCCCATAGATGGACATGTGGGATACTTCCACCTTTTGACTATTGTAAATAATACTGCTATGAATGTGGGTTGCAAGTATCTGTTTGAGTGCCTGCTTCAATTTCTTTTGGTATATACCCAGAGTGGGATTGCGGGATTCTGTGGTGGTTCTGTGTTTAACTCTTTGAGGAATTGCTGAACTTGTTTTCCATAGTGCCAGCACTACTCTACATCCCTGTCAACAGGGCACAAGGGTCCAACTTCCCCCACATCCTCCACAATGCTTGTGATTGTCTGGGTGGTTCTTGTTTTATTTTGTTTTGATACAACTGCTTCCAAAGGATGTGAAGTGGTATCTCTTTTTGGTTTCAGTTTGTGTTTCTGTAATGATCAGAGATGTGGAGCACCTCTTCACACGCTTATTTCCTGCTGTATCTCTTCTTTACAGGAACGTCTATCCTTTAATACGGCTGTTCGTTTTTGTTGTTGTTCTTGAGTTTTAAGTCCTTTGTATATTCTTGGTATTAATCCCTTATCAGATAAATAATTTGCGAATATTTTCTCCCTCTCTGTGAGCCACGCTTCTGTCCTGCCGATAATGTCTCCTAAGGCACAAACGGTTACTGTGTGCAGCTCACCTTGCTTCCCTCATTATGTTCATGTTTTCATTTAAATACTGGAGCATATTTGTAATGTTTATAATAGCTGTTTTAATGTCTGTGTCTGCTAATTTCATCATATCTGTTATTTCTTCATCTGTTTTTATTGACTCATTTTCCTCCTGGATCTGCTTAGTGGGTTTGTAGCAACTCTACCTGTCTAGTAACACTGGACTGGCTGCCAGATACTATGATCCACACACTGTTGACTGGCTTTGGTTTTCTTCCTTGAAAGAAGGTTGAAGTTTGGTTCAACAGGTGGTTGTATTCCTTTTAGATCAAGTCAGTCCTCTCAAGGCTTGCTTGTAAGTTTCATTATGGCAGGTTTAGAGCAGCCTTTACTCTGGGTCTAATTTTCCTTCTAGTGTTTTTACTGATGGCCATAGTATGAAGGTTTGTGTGTCCCCCAAATTTACTTGTTGAAATCCTGATACCCAATGCAGCGGCATTAAAAGGTGGGCCTTTGGGAGGTGCTGAGGTCATGAGGGTGGCGCCTTCCTGATGGCATAAGTGCTTTTAGGGAGGGGACCCCAGAGAGCTCCCTGCCCCCTTCATCACGTGAGGACACAGGGAGAAGTTGGCAGCCCACAACCCGGACGAAGGTCCTCGCCAGACACCACACCTGCTGCTGCTTTGATCTCAGACTTCTGGCCGCTGTTAGAAACTTTGAGGAAAGTTTCTGTTGTTTGTAAGTCACCCAGTCTGTGGTGTTTTGTGAGAGCAGCTCAAGCAGACTAAGACTCAGACCATCCCAGCAGTGCCGTGAGGTCTCTGTCATGTGATTTAGGCATCCTGCACCCTGCTGAGCTCTGGGACTCACCCACCGTACAGCTCCCGGCAACGGTGTTTGCCTCGCACCACTGAGCCTCACCCTGGACATGCCGGGTCAGTGCTTGGTGAAGCCTTGCAGGGCTCTGTGCATGCTTCTAGAACAGACACTCTTTTTCTCTTTCTGAATTGTCCCATGCTTTGTGGACTGTGCGCAGCCATCTCCAGCTGCTCCCACATCCCTGACCATAGAGCTCTGTGCTCTGGTGCCGTGAGACCCCTGCCGTTTCTGGGACCACAGTCTAAAACATGTTACTATGCAGAAAACCAGGTAACAGTGCGTGTGTGTGTGTGTGTGTGTGCACGTGTGCTTTTGACAGTGGTTTCCATCTATGCAGCTGTCTGAGTAATTGCTTCAAGGGTGGGAAGCAGCTGAAGCAGCAGAGCTGATATAGTGGAAACACCCAGAGCCGACCTGATCTAAGGGCTCACTCCTCACCAGGCTCTGGGTCGGTGCTTCCCATTGATCACCTCATCAATAACCAGCCCCTGAGGGCGGTGCTGCTATCATCTCCATTTCACAGATGAAGAAGGCACGTGGGAGAGACGAGGGACCCCTCAAGGGACAAATCCCCTTCCCTTTGAATGACAGAGCAGCAGACTAATCAGCTCCCGATGATGAGGGCACAGGCTCCCCATGTTCCCCACTGCTCACCGCCAGAGGCCTGCTCTGCAGACAGAGCAGGAGGACAAACGGTGGAAGAGGAAACAAAGGCAAACGGTGAGGTGAGAAAGGATGAGAATGATGAGCTGCATGTGGAATGTGTCCTGAGTTTTATACAGAATTGATTCTGATGAAAGGGCTGGTAGCTAAAATACCTTTGCAAACAAACGTCTTAGTCCTATCATCCCCCACTGGATACAGCCTGAATTGTGTCCCATTCATGCGCTGAAGCCTCAGCCCCAATATGACAGGGCTCGGAGGTGAGCCTTTGGGAGGGCATCAGGTCTAGAAGAGGTCATGACTGGGGACCCCGTGATGGGATCAGTATCCTTATAAGAAGAGGAAGACTGACCAGAGGGCTTGCTCCCCTACCCCATCCCTCAATCTCTCCGCCATGAGGCTGCAGCAAGAAGGTATGTATCTGCGAACCAGGAAGAGGGCTGGCTGTTCAGGCACCTTGACCTTGGACTTCCAGCCTCCAGAGCTGTGTGGAATCAATGTCTCTTGTCTGTGTCACCTAGTTTATGGCATCTGTTATGGCAGTCTGAGCTGGCTGACACACCATGTTACAGAGGAGAAAGTGAAGCTCAGAGAGGAAGCGTCTCTGAGGACCAGCTACATAATTTGCAGAGACAGATGCAAAATAAAGATGCATGCCCCTTGTTCAAAAATTAAGAATTTCAAGACAGTGAGAGCAGAGCATTAGCCCAAGCATGAGGCCCTTCTGAGTGCAGGGCCCTGTGTGGCGACCAGGCCATGGGTCCATGAAGCTGGCCCTGGTGTCTGGCACAGGGATGCAAGCCTAGGTTCTGATCACGATGTGCTAGGACCGCTCTGTCCCTGAGTAGAATTTTTGATTGCCTGCTCCCTGCCTTACACAATAGGCTTAACTCGGAGTTCTCAGTCTCCTGTCCTTGCACACAAACTGGAGTCAAGGACAAGAACATAACCCCTTGGGGAAGACATAGGAACACAGCTTAGTAAGCATGGCACTTGTTCCTGCTGGAAGCCGGGAGCTGCGGAGAAGAGCAGGTTGACCTTGTCCCACTGTCCAACCACTAGCGGTGATGAGCTCTTCCAGGGAACCTGCCGCTGTGCAGAGCCTCAGCTGTCCTGGAGAAGCAGCTGGAGGCTGTCTTTGTTTGGGTTAGTGGGTCCCTGAAGGCTCATGCCTTCTAGACGACGACAGGCTCCATGTGCTAGGTGGCCTCTAGGGTCTTCTGCTGGACCTGGAGAGAGCTGGCAGCCCCAGCACTGAGGCTCAGCTGAGCTGCTGTCAGGTGGGGAGAGGGAATCCTCAGCAGGCAGGGGCCAGACTATCTTGACAGTCAGGCCTGGGGGAGATGTGGTCACAGCCTCTGCAGCCCAGGAACCCAAGAATATTCTCTCGTGGAATGTGCTGCCAGCCTGGAGGCATTCTCTGCAGGAGGGGAGATGCGCTCCAGCACACACACACACACACACACACACACACACACACACACACACACTGCTGAGCTCTCGCCCTCACATGCTGTGCTGAGGGACACAGAATTGCAGATGCCAGCACTGCTGCCCACATTAAAGGTGTCCTGCTTGAAGTGATAACTGGCTAGTCCTGGATGCACAATGAACACAACCTGTGACTCCCCCAAACAAGGACTGACTGCCGCATGTATGGCCACATAGTATAGAATGCCCTCCTGTTTTAGGGCTGATGAAGCCATATCTAAAATGTTCTTTAAAATGGACAGATGCCCTTTCTTCCCTGCAGCATGGCTCCCTGCTTCAGAATGTGGAGGTCGGAATCCACCGACGGAGGGGCAGGCAGCTTCTCCGTGACAACCACGCTGCTTTTTGGCTGCCAGCACGTAGTCTCCCGACCCCTAGGGCTTCACTGTACCGTCAGGGCTCTCTGTCCACGCGCAGAACAGACCAGGAAATACAGGTGTGGGTGTCAGGTGGCATGCTGGGGACTGTAGTTCCATGACTTGCAGGGGCAGGAGCATCGCTGGAGCAATGCATGCTGGGGACTGTAGTCCTCCATGGGTACCATCTATCCATGAGCCAACTGTGGGGCTGGGGGAGCCGCCCTCTCAGTCCTGTGGAGCTGCCAAAGCTGGAAGCCGAGCCCAGAAGATTTCCATACCCTGCTCCCAGCTGCACATCTGTGAAGGTGACCGGATGAGTCCTCGAGAAAGCAGGACGGAGGCAGGGTTAACCCACAGAATCCACCTCGAGGGCCGAGGCAGGGTTAACCCACGTCACTGCACAGCGGGGACCAGCACTGAGCCTAGACAGCTGGGTTCTCCGTGGGGCAGAACGAAACAAAAATAAGAAATGAAAAGAAGGAAAATAAGAATGAAAGAGCCAGCGTGAGACCTAAGAAGACGTTGCTGAGCAAAGAATGTTCGTCAGGCGGGAGACACGGAGGAGAGTGACCTTTGGAGGCAACTGACTTCCAAGCCTGAACTGGAGACGGTTACAAAGAGCATATCATCCTTAACAGAAGCTCCCTGTGAGAAGCAGGAGGAATTCCTTCTGATTGTGGTAATAATTATACTGGACACATACTGAGTGTTTACCTGATGGCAGGTCCTTTCCCAAGTCCTGGCCACGCAGGGATGCCTGGTTCTCACCTGCAGCCTGGTGAGGCAGGTCCTCTACCCTCCACCGCGGAGGCCAGGAAGCTAAAGACCAGGGAGGGGAGGTGGCTTTCCCAAGGCTTTGCCGCTGATGAGAAGCTAGGATTTGAATCCAGGCTGTTTCCTGGACCCACGTTCCTAATCGTCGTCTACACGGATGAGTTGTCAGCAAACCAGGGTGAGCACAGAGGCGGCTGGAGCAAGGAAAGGTGACCGTGACACGAACATGCAAATAGCAGAATCATAATTGCCAGTGAAGTGGGGAGGAAAGAAATCGACCACTAGGTGATGAATAAAGTAATATCATAAAAAACTGAAGACAAATTTCATCAAGTGGACCCAAGGAATCCTTCTGGAAAAGCCATTCCAGAAAATAGGATTTACCACCAGCTAGAAGTCCAGTTAAGTGTTGTTAAAAAATTCTTGTGGTTGGAAAAGTTCCTGGAGGGGAAATACACCAAAATATTAAATTAATGATCTCTTTGGTATGAGTTTGGGAATGATATTTTAATTTGTTTATGTCTCTGAATTTTTAATATCTTATAGGATGTGTGTTTCTTTTAAAAACAGAGGAAGGCTCTTTAAATGCCGAGGCTTCTGCAAAGATGAAGAGGAGTAGCAGAGGTGGCTTCCCTTCCTCCCTCTGCCTCTCCTCCATCCTCTTCCCTGGTCCTAATTCCTGTCCTTGTTAGGAGCCAGTCCCTGTGCAGTAGGCTCTGTCCCCATTCCCCTTCCAGCCCATGTATGCCTTGGGGCCATAGATACACCCTGGCCTGGGGAAGAGGCAGCTTATGCAACCAGGGTAGGGTGGGTGCTGTGGCCCAGGGGCAGAGAGGGGTACGGGGTCCAGGGGAGGGGAGGGGAAATGGTTGGCCTGGGAAAATTCACCGGCAGGGCCGGTAGCAGAATGACACAGCGCACAGCACCCAGGAGGGTCCCGGGTGCTGTGAGGGCTACAGACATAATGCAGGCTCTGTCTTGGAGGTGTCTTATGAGCGCACTCGCAGGAAGAGGTAGGAGGCAGGTGTCGAAGCAGAGACGGGGGCACTGGTTTGCATCGGCTTGGCCTCAGGGGCAGGGGTTTGCTAGTGACAGTGGGGCCTGCAGGGCTCTCAGGGCGGGACAGGTGGCCAGTGCCCACACGCTCCCGTCCAATACTCCACCCCCAGAAACACAATCCATGGCTCCTGGCTGGACAGCCAGCATTCTGGGGCAGCTTTCCCCTGATGCACCCCTGGGAGGGGCTCCAGCCGGGAGTCAGTGAGATATGAAAAGTTTGACACATGCCATTGCCGTCACTTTGGCTGTTGTGCCCTGGAATTCACTCCTCCCCCAGAGGACCTTGGTGTCCTTTTTAGAGCTCGACTGATTCCTTGAAGGGTGCTTCATGCCTCCCCTGAGATCCCAAAGTGGCTTTGGGATCGATGGTCCTGTGTCCACATCCAGGACCTGCCGTGTGTTGGCTCTGAGAACTTAGGTACACTGAGCTTCCCCAGGCCACTGTGCCTGCATCAGAGGAGTTGATATTGGGGTTTGCCTCGTGGGGTGCCTGCAGGGGCCTGGCAGGCACGTGACACGTAGCGGGACCTCAGCAGAGGGTCGGTGGTGGTGGCATCCTGGGATGCACCGAACAGCACCTTCTCCTCCGGGAAACACGGGCGGCTGGGGTCCCTTTCCTGGAGGAGCCTCTGGCAACTTGTTGTGGTCACTTTGAGCTGTTCAGATACTTGGTGACATTTTGCATTCATGTCCTGCAAGAGTGGCCAAGCTTTCTCAGAATTCCAGGCACTGGGTCAGCTCCTGACACACACCTCGGAGGAGCAGTGAGGACAGGAGTGAGCCCCTCGCACAGCCTCTTAACACTCTCTGGACATGCTGGGAGTCCTTGTTTACTCCAGGGCAGGAGGCAGCGGTGTCGGCCTCAGCGGCATCTAGAGCAGACCAGGGGGTGGACACAGCAGCCGCAGGCCACAGCCAAGGGACAGATTCCTTTCCGGACAGGGCACAGAGGAGGGAGAATGTTCTAGACGTGGCTTTGTTGTGAGGCTCTGACCCTTCAGGGCCCAGGAACGCTTTGTGAGGACAGAGAGGCAGGACAGAAGCAGCAGGGGCAGGAAGGGGCACAATGCGATTTGAAGGGCTGGAGATGCTCCCCAACTCCGACGAGAAGGAGTGAGAAAGGTGCTGGCCCGCCCCGGGGGAGCCAGGGAGCAGGTGAGCGGTGCGCCTGTGCTGGCTGCAGCAGATTGTGTAGGCCTGTGGGTCAGGCAGCTGGAGCCCCGCACAAACCCGGGACAAAACCGCGCAGTGAGCTGTCCAGGCAGCACACCCACTCCGCTCCCAGGTAAGCGAAGGGATACATTCATCGCCTCAGCTGCTGTTTGTGGGGTTCGTCGCTGATGCTTTCTGCTTGGCTCCTCCTGGTCTCTGAGGAGGCAGGGCCGATCCCGCTCGCCCAGGGAGGCAGTGTGAATCCTGGGCGCCTGGGTCAGACCTAAGCCCCAGCCTCAAAGGACCAGCCTCGGGGCTCAGCGTGCGCCTTGCTGTGCTGGGTGTCAGCTGCTTTAAGACGCTGCAGCCGGAGGATGGCTGTTAGAAGGCTAGACCAAGACACACACGGGCAAGTCCGAGAGCCCCTGTTGGAGCTCCGCTGGATTGGTTCCTCTGAAGGAAGTCGGCTGTCCTGAGAACACCTCCCAGTTTACCTACTGCAAAATCCCACTCCACTCAGACCCTCTGCCTCACCGTCCCCAGATAGTTCGCCACCTTGTCTCCCGCACAGGCCGCCTGTGGGCCACCCCCCATTGTTGTGTGGCACCTGTCAGTAGCTCGGACCCCTTCGTGCAGTCCACACACGGATGAATCCCCCCCACAGGAGACACAGGAGGGAATCGCTCCTGCCAGTTCCCGTGCCTGACCCCGTAGAGCTGCGGGGTGCCCCCTGGCGGTGACGGTAGCCACATTCCTGTACCGTCCCATCCCCTCCACAGCCGGTGGCTTGGGCCTTTTCCCCAGGGGAGGGTGTGGGCAGCCAGAGCCAGGTCACCGTGCTCACTGACAGCTCCGCTCTGCGATGTCATGTGGTTATGTAATTCATGTTCTCTTAGTTCCTTTTTGTATGTTTTGTTTGCCATCAAACTAGACCAACGGCCTGGAATGCGTTTGGGGTTCTTCACACTATGTATTCAGCTGGTTGACCCACGTGGCTAAAATCCACTGGACATTTTACTTCTAAAGTGAGATCAGATTGCTTTGATGTAAACCTGCCTCACCATGAGGGGCTCCTTATTTAATCAGGGGACCCAGGCTCTCAGAGATTGCTATTAAGGTAGATGCCCTTTGGAGGAGAGCCCCTTCCTTCGTTACTAACGTGGCCAGCAGTGTGGGAGTTGGAAAGTGGGACCCATGCCCTAGAACAGTGGACAGGTGCATCTGCTGTGCGTGGTGGGGGAGCGGCGGGATGGCCGGGTAGACGTGAACAGCAGCGGTTGTAATGAATGAATGCTGCTCGGGTTGCACTGCCCCTTGCTGTAGAGAGATCTTATTATTCCTAATAATTGCATAGTGTAGGCTCTACCATCCCTGATTCAGAGACCAGGAAACAGAGCCCCTGAGGGGTGAAATAAATTGGCTGTGGACACGGAACGAGGTAACGCCAGAGGCAGAGGCCAGTATGGGCACTGGGCAAGGGGGACCACGCCAGGTGAGGTGGAGGCACCCGGCTCCATCTGCAGGGGAGCCCCCTTCTCCTTGCTGGCTCCCACCAGCTGTGCGTGCCACTTACCTGCAGTCCACTGGGGAGCTGCCAAGCCCTGCCCTCAGTGGGATCCAGCTGCCAGGGACTTCCTGGCACCTGCAGGGAGCCCCACAGGGGCAGCTCCCCAACAAAGGGGCCCCTGGGACATGAAGGCAGGGTGCTGGGAAGTGCATGCTGGTCGCCGTGAACACTACCACGTGTAGCATCATGCCTGGTGCACAAATGATGCTCCTGGTTTGCCGTCTTCGAGCGGCATCCCAGAATGGATGACATAACAGAAGTGTAATGTACATTTAATCCACTTGGATTTTACTTTTAAAGTGAGATCAGATTGCTTTGATGTAAACAGGAAACCAGCGCTGCCTGGACCACCCTATAGAGTAAACCTTTCCTCAGGGGCCAGAGCCCACGCCAGGAAATTGAGGCTCTGCTGGTTTTTGCATCTGATTTGACCCTGAATCATATTGCTTACACAGATCCTGAAAGACTGAACACATGGTTTGCTTGCTTAGGATATCTGTAAAAGTAGAAACATTATTAAATATGAAGACATAAGCTTTGGGGTCAGTGTTGGGAAATGGTGTAGTATTTCTCAATCTTCCATGATGTCCAAGTATCTTTATATCAGGGTCCTTAACGCCATGTCCAGATGCACAGATTCTAAGTGAAATCTTCTTATAGAGAAAACTTAGGAGACATAATAAATACAAATGTAAATTAGCTGTCAATCAGACATTGAAATGGATTTTCAAGAATTTATCTACTTTAAAAAAGTAAAGATGATACTTCTGCTAAGTGATTTAAGAGTGTAATTGGCTGATGAGGGTGTAGAAAAACAGTAATAAAAGGGAAGTGCATTTAATTTTAGCTTGTCACTTCCAGCTTTATAAATTGGTCTATTCCAAATGAACACTCACAGTTTTCAAAATTAAATTACCTTGTTTTTTCATTTCTGTAATTTTTTCTTCTCCAGCCTATTTATGTGACCCTTAAATATACCAGCCAGTGGGCAAAGCAGAGCACATGAGTCTCCTGGGTACTTGCTTGTGTTCTGAGGTCTGTTACGGTAGAATATCGTGTGTAATGAAATTGCATTATGTTGTCAGCAATTTGCAAACCTGGTGACGTGTTTGGCCCTGGGTGTGTCTCCCTCAGATAACACTTGTCTGGATGAATTAGTATCCTGTTTCCACCACGACCTTTTCAACCACACATCTAAGCTCACCTGCCCGCCCCTGAGAAAACCTTAACAAGTTTCTCATCATCACAGAGAGCAATTAGATGTCTTCAGTTGGCTGTGCGACCGAGTGCACCTGGGACCCACTGGTATCTTGTTCTTGCACGTCTGCCCAGTTAGGTTACTGGGAAAGCCGCCCCCATCCCCAACCAGGCTGGCATCTACATGTGAAAATATCAGTCCCCATAAGAAACGCGAATTCTCAGGCCTCACCCCAGATCTGCTCAGAAGCTCTGTCTGGGGAGCCCAGTGATCTGCTCATATTTGAGAATATGGCGTCTTATGCACAACAGAGCTTACGGAGCCAGGCCTTCCTGGGGACTCAGCTCTGCTGCTGTCATGGGGGTGAACAAGCAAATTACCTAACTTCTCCGGTCTGAGGTTCTTTATATGTAAATGGAGATAATTAAATGACGTAGGCAGGTTGCTATTAAATACATTATCTATTATGTTAAATACATTGTATGTGTATGAAACAGGGTTTGGAGAGGGAAACCTTCCTGCCTCTGTGTCAACGGCAGCGTCCATGTGGTGGCTCTCTGACACCAGGGTGAGGGCCATGTACGTGGACTTAACGGTGGAGATCTTTCAAAACAGCTCCTCTCTTGAACCTCCTCACAGACTCTTAATATAAAGTTACTGGGCTGGGGAAGAGGGCAGGTGTGAAGAGCCGGAGCATCACTGTGTATTCCTGGTCCAGCGGCGAGGGAGCTTCTCAGGGAGCCTGGCCGTCCCTGCTGCTGAGGAGGGATCGTGATGCCTGCCTTGGGCTGCAGGGAGCCCCGGCGGACTGCAGCTGTGCAGAGCCTGGCTCACACGGCCCAGCGTACCTCAGTAGGAATGGAGCGAGCATGCGTCATGGGGGTGAGGGAGCTGAGATGGGGCAGTGGATGGATGTCTCCAGAAGGTCTGCTACTAGGGCAGAGGACTCCAGCCCCGAGCAGCTTGAGGTGGATCCCAGCCTCCTGGGTCCTGGTAGGCAGCCAGAAGCAACCTCCCAGAATAGAGGTTCATCTACCAGTAGAAGGAACAGCAGGAGAGAAGCCCCAGCAAAGTTAAATTCTAAAAAATGCTCAAAAAGTGCCTACAGAGAATCAGTTTCTGTCAAAGCAGAGTGGGAAGCCAGTTGTCTTGCCTGAGGGTTTCAGCCCCAGGCAAGTTCCCTATGGATTCAGTAAGACCAGGAAATGACAATGGAACGTTGTTGGGGTAGAAGTGTTCACACCTGGCTTTATTTTCCCAGCGGTAAGTTGAACACTAGACTCAGATCTGTATCCAGCATTTGCAGGTCCGTAAGCCACCTCCGTCTCTGCCTCCACCCAGAGCCCTGGGCAGAGCGCTTTACATAGTGACTCAGTGAGTAATAGCTCACTGCCTACGGGTGTGGGAGCAGCCGCCTAGCAGCCGGCCAGTTACGTCATCAGCAGTTTAGAGTCCGGGGAGGATCCCGGCCCTGGGAGCTTCCATCGTCCCCATGCCAGGCAGTAGCACAGGTTCAGTGAAAGTGGTCCCGGGCTCCGGCGTCCACGGCTCCTGCTCCCCTGCTCCAGCGTGGGGAGGGCTGTGTGGCGGCCAAGTGGCTGGCGGGGACGGAGGAGCACTAGACACAGGCAGAGAAGCCAACCGCAGCCCCCTCTTTGCCGCGTGGGGTGGAGGTGGGGCCGAGGCGGTCGTGCGGTAAGGTCAGACTTGTGATTTTGATTAACTGTGGTCTCAATGTTATTCTACCTTTGGAATTGAGACTGTGCAACTTAAGTGACCCTCACAGTGTCGTCACCTGAGAGTGAGCAAACAGGCATGGCCTTCTAGTGTCCCCCAAGGGTGGGCCTCATGGAGAAACTCAGAGGGGCGACAGTAGAACATGGGAGTGAGTTTGAGGTAATTACAGCACGACTTATGCTAGTTTCACAAACACATGCACACACACATGTACACGTGGACGTACATGAACATATGTGCTTATACATACAAAGCGTACACATTCACAACACACACGTGCACACGCACATTCAGGCACTCACACGCACTCACGCATGTACATCCACATCCACACACATGCACACACTCTCAGATACACACAACACAAAGAAGTCAAATGGTAGAACCTCAACAAATGGAAGCTATTTGCTTTTATAAAGAAAAATAACATTTTGACTTCTTTCAAAATCCGTGAAATTTTATTAATTCAGATTTTATAGGTCTGAGTATAAAGCAAACATATCAAGATGTAAAATTGTAGTGAACACTAACATGAGCCAGGCCAGGTTTCTGGCAGTGAGTCTTTCACGGGTTCACAGGATGAGAGGTCGGTAAAGTAGCTCAGACCTCTGAGCGGCCAAGCACAGCAGAGGTCCTCGAGGCTGCGGGAGCTGACTGGTCTGGCAGCCACGCCGCACACCGTCAGGGGCGCCGTTGCCTGGCAAGCCTGGCGAGGAGTCAGGTGCTCTGTGTTGCGTGGTCTGTGTGCCCCAGCCCTTTTAGCACTCAGACCCCCTCTGCAAGGCCTTGCATTTTCCTATACTTCCCGTGACAAGCACTGTGCTTCCCCTTAGACCATTGTGCTTTTCATACATGTGACTTCTACACTATTCACTTGCACTTCACTCATATATTGCTCTACAGTTGGGGCTTCTTGTTCCGTGTCGTAGAGCTGGCCGCTGGCCACACAGAGCAGGTCTGGTTCCTGCTTTTCAGGGGAGCCCTTCAGAAACCTGAAACCTTTCCTTCAGCACTTTCTCACTGAATTACTGCTTTGTGCCTGTGTACTTCGCACCCTGTCCTGCATGCGTTCCAGTTTGCATGTGCTCTTAAAGTGAAGTTGATGCCCCGTCCAGGTTGTCCTCTCTTCTTTCTGTGAGAGAAGTGAGGTCCAGTGAGGATGCTAGCCCATCAAGCCATATACAGATCTTCCTCGACTTAGGTAGGGTGTGGTTACGTCCCGATAGTCCCGCTGCAAGTTGAAAATATCACAAATGGTAAATGTGTCTGATGCAGTTAACCTACCAGCACATCATAGCCTAGCCTGGCCCACCCCCATGTGCCCAGAGCACTTACACTAGCCTGGGCACATCAGCTCACACAGAGCCTATGGCAGAGTGTTGACTGCCCCGTGCTGTGTATAGAGCGCTGTGCTGAAAGTCAGCAGAAGAGGTATGGGGGGCAGAGGAGGGTCACACCGCATATCCCTAGCCCAGGAAAAGACCCACATTCAAAGTTCAAAGTGTGTTTTCTGCTGAATGTGCACTGCTTCTGCACCATCGCACCGTTGAAAAATTGCAAGTCGAACCATCATAAGTCAGGGACTCTCTACTTTGCTGTTCAGAAGTACAAACTCTGCCATGCCCCTAATGGCCAGCTTTGGAGTTTTCCAACTGTACAACCTCCCTCCAAAGCACAAGCATGCGTTTGAATGTCCTATCATTTCTGTGGAGGGGGAAGGCTTTTTCCCAGTTCCCCTTTCTGCCACTCTCTGTGTCAGCATGTCTGTAGTGTAAAGAAAGCATCCACTGGGTGACTTTCCCAGAAAGACCTGCAAGGGACGGGTTAGCATTGACTGTCGGGACAGCTTCCATGGCCAGGTGGTCAAGGTGCACTCTGGCCACGTGGGCAGCCACGTTCTTCAAGGAAAGACGAGGTTAGTGACTCAGTGATCACAGACCATCAAAGTTGTCG
Source organism: Smutsia gigantea (assembly GCA_032199065.1). Taxonomy (NCBI): domain Eukaryota; kingdom Metazoa; phylum Chordata; class Mammalia; order Pholidota; family Manidae; genus Smutsia; species Smutsia gigantea. The sequence continues at coordinate 15,312 of JAVSCE010021724.1, read as the reverse complement.
TGTGCCAAGGACGCTTCGGATGCATCCCCATTTTAACATCTTAATCACAGCGTAAATAAATGTATGAGGAAGTGAGGAGAAATGCCTACTGATTTATTGAGTATTTACAGATCGTCTCCCGTGTGCCAGGCACATGACTGTGTGGGTCAGAGTCGTCCTGAGTCCTTGGAGAGGTCAGGCGTGTTGCTTCATGTCACCTGTGATGTAACAGAGGCTCGCAGAGATGAGGAAATGGCCAGGGTCACAGCTGATAGGCGCTACAGGCATGACGCTGGCTCTGCACTGATTCAACCTCACTTCCAGGCCGTTGCGGGATACTCAGGGATTTTAGTTTTCTGTGGCTGCGTCACAATTTAACCCAAACCTTAGCAGTTCACAGCAGCATGCTTCATTCCCATCTCATGGTTCCTGGTGGTCAGGGCTGTGCACGGTCTTGAGGTTCTGGCTCAGGGCCTCTCACAAGGATGCAGTCAGATGTAGGCCAAGGGCCATGGCGGGGCTAGTTCATCCCCTCTAAGCACATCCCAGTGGCCACTGGCATCCCCCTTCCTTGCTGCCCACTGTCTGGAGGTTTCCCCCCACAGGTCTCTCCAGAACTGCTGGAGCGTCATTACAGGCGGCAGTCAGCTTCACCCAGAGAGTGATGGGAAGGAGGGGGCCCAGGAGAGAGCACCCAGATGGACACCACGGTCTCAGCAGTGGGATCCCATCCCCCGCCACTGCTGTTGCTCAGACCAAGCCAGGCATGCGTGGGGGGTGGGGTGGCGGCCTGGGGCGCGGACCCGGGGAGGTGGGCTCGCGGGAGGCCACCTGGGAGGCTGACCACCACAGAAGACCTGCATCTCAGGCTGACACATCAAAAATGGAGGAGCCCTGTGTCGGCTATCAGCAGGCTGGCTCTTCTTGGATTGGGTTCATTTTTATTGCAGAAGAGTAAGGAATGACAATTGTGGAATGGCTGTTTTAATTTGGTGCTTTGGTGCCTGGGACATCCACGTGCCAGCGTGACGGTGGTGTATTTTGGCGAAGCAGAGGGAGAGCCCCGCTTCCAGTCGTTTCTGAAGTATTTGTGTTTTTGAGGCAGTGGTACTTTATGCACCCACAGGAAGTAATGTATGTACCTCTTGAAATCTTAAAGGGGTGACCAGGAAGCCGTGTGGGGGCCACTGTCCGACGGGTGGGGCTCCAGGCTGGATGCTGTCCTCCCCAGAGAAGCAGGAGTTTGTCACTTAGACTGAAGAGTGGTGTGCTCGGTCCAGCCCAGCATCACAGGGAAGGATGTGGACACAGGGCCTGGGGAGTGGGCAGGAATGCATGTTCCTGTGCTGGTGTGGGGCCTGGGGTGGGCACAATCAGCAGGACGGGACATTGGAGCCCCACCAGCTGGGCAGGTCAGCTTCTTGTCTGCAGGGTGCGTGGACACAGGCTGGGGTCCAGAGCCGGGAGGCCAGGCCAGGGCGGGGCACAGAACCCGAGGGAGGTAGAGGGACCACCTTTCAGATCTCGAGGATGTGGAAGGATGTTGGTGGGGTTTTGGCTTTTTCCTCTTAGATTCTTCCCCCCTCCCTGCAGTGGGGGTGGGGGCTGGTAAGCCGGCGGCCTTGCGGGGTGGCTGCAGGGCAGGTCTGTGTCCTTGATGCTGTTTCTTCCCATTAGCCTCCTCTGTTTAAGATTCTGGACACGCAGGAGTGGAGGTCAGGGCCTCTCCAAGTCCCTACCTCGCTGAACAGAGCACGTGACCCCATCTGCCAGAAACCCCAAACAGTGAGGCAACAGCAGAGCCAGAGGGACCCCGGCAGGGGCCGTGTGAGGCACACCGTGGAGTTGTTAGCCCCCTGCACGGAGGGCCTGGCGGACTCCCCGTGCCTGCCTCTGTGGCCCACGGCCGCCTGCCTTCCTCAGCTCCAGAGCGCATGGCCTGCTTGTGGACTGCTCTCCGTGAGCTGCTCCAGCAAGCCCAGACCGGACTCAGCTTCTCCTTCTTCCTGCACCATGTCGAGCAGCCGCTCTGCTTGGGTCAGCGTGATGCCTCACCCGAAGCGCTGGGGGAGAGAGCTCTGTCCCCGGAACCAGCAGGCCGCGTCCCTCCATCACCTCTCTCCCGACCCCAACACTCTCCTCCCGACGCATCAGCTTGGGGCCCTGGTGTCCACCCCTAGCCCAAGCTGCCCTCAGCCCCTCTTTTCATCTCTGGCATCCCCTGCTTGCTTCATCCGTCACTCAAACCAACACCAAGCTCCTGGCAGAGCCTGAGGAGGTGTGCGTACCCAGGAATTTTCTTTGTTTGTCAAAATTTTCTAGCAAATATTTCATAAATGCTATTTACCAGACATTGTGCGAGTTCTCCACATATTTACCTTTAATCTTGGCTGTAGTCCTGCATGTCAGCTTCACTATCCCCCTTATGCAGATGGTGATGTGGAGGTTGGCGTGTTGACACTGAGGTGCTTGACGCCACTGTGCTAGGCAGTGGGACAGCCTGGATTCAAGCCGCTGTCAAAGGGCTCTGCACACATCAGAGTGCCCGGGGCAGGGCAGTGTCTGTGCTCACACCTTATAGCACCCGCGGGGTAAGATTGGCTGGACCCGGGAGTTCAGAGGAAGGCAGGTCACTGCTTGGTGGCACGTCCAGGATGGCTCTCAGAGAGGGTTGTTGAGGGTCCCTTGAAGGAACCACAGGAGTCAGGGACAGAATGTCCTGGGGCGCAGTGGGCTGGAGAGAGGGGCTGGCAGTGTCTGAGAACTCTCTCTGTTTCACTGTCTGCACTGCACTGTCCTTTCGATTGTTGGGAATCCCTTTCAACCGTTGGGAGCAGGAGGGAGGCAAGGTCTCATTGGCAACATATATGTGGCTCTGCACTTTTTCCTGTGTTTTTGTTGCATTTTGGAGGGGAATTGGGGAAGGCTCTATCTAGGGCTGTTCACCAGGCAACCCTTTTTAAAACGGAAGCTTGGTGTTCTGTGCACTTGATGAAATCAAAGGACCCCAGGAAATGTTTGTGTCGCTCCTGGCTGTTTGGAGCTCAGCTTCTGTTTGCAGATACACAAGACTGTGCACACGTGATCAATGGAAACAATAGGGTGATGGTTCATTCTCTGCTGATCCGTATCCAAATAGGCTATAAAAATGGTAATGTATGTATTCATAATTAACATGCTAACCATAAATCATCTCAGAGCTTAATTATTAAAACAATGAAGTGCACACATCTCTATTAGGGATGAAAATTTATTTGTGGGAAAGTTAGGAAGTCAAACTATGCCGGCGGAGGCAGAGCCCCCTCGGCCGCCCACACTCAGCCCGTGGAGGACACAGGGCGGCATCTCAGGCAGTCGGCTCGGCTGTCTCCGCTGAGTCCCAGGGGCTTGAGCGCCCCAGCCAGCGTGAGGGGTGTGACGTGGACCCAGAACTGAACTGGACAGGACGGAAAGGTGGCCGTGTGGTCCTGTGATGCCAGGGTGGTACCCGCAGGCCCGCGTTTTACCCACAAACTCACGGCAGCGATCCGGTCACCTCACTGTGTCACTCGCCTCCTGGTAAGCCCCTCATTAAGGGCCGTGGGACGTGGTGGGCAGGGACCTTCGCGTCTCAACCCCTTTGCGGCAGGTGAAGGCCACGCAGCTGGTAAGAGCCGAGTCCAGCCTGAGGTCTTGATTGTCATGAGGACAATTCCTCCAGGCAGTTTGCTGGCTGGTGGGTTGGTAGGCCTCACCTGGGGCTCTGCATTCTTGCAGGGAAGGCAGTGGCAGCCCCATCGTAACTCCAGTAGTTAGTGGACTCCACCGGGTGGATCCTGGGGCCAGGAGCTTCTTCCTGACCTGGACCTGGTCAGGCAGGGCCACAACGTCCTGGAGCTGTGGCCAAGAGGCTCTTGTCTAGGCTGGGGTGACCGCAGGTCTCTCAGAAAGGGCCCTGCGTGCCTGGCAGGACAATCCCTCATTTGAACATCAGCTCTATGGCACGAAGATGATGTCCAGGCATTAAGAGATCATCCAGGGGTTGGAATTTTTATAAATGAAGGTAAACTGGAAAAATGGGGACGTATCAAGCAGGTGGTGGCACTGCTGTGGACAGTGGTTCAGGGCTTCAGTTCAAGGGATTGGAAACCGAAGCGTATGCTTTCTAGTGTGAATACACTCAGACACATGTGCACACGTGCACACACACCCATACACATGCACACACATGAGAGGCAGCTCATGAGCCCTTCTCCTCTCGCACCAGTCCCTGTATTGTCCTCTCTCCTCTCCCCATTCCCCGGGTTGTGGGCACCTCCCTTTAAGCCTCTGTCACCTTGGACCCAAAGATGAAGAAGGGATTTCTTGAGCAGCTTTGAGCTAAGAGAAAGCAATTGAACTGAGAGTCTGCATTCTAAATTTCTCTTCTCACCTTCTGAAAATACACGAGATAAGCTCAGGTTGCTGGTTCAAGAGAAGAGGAGGAATGATGTCTGTGGACAGAGCTGAGTGTGTGGCACACCGGCCGCGCTCCACCCGTCGTTAGGAGTCCTCCCAAGCACCACCAGGTCAGCACCATCATGCCCATTTCCAGTTGAAATCGCGGATCAGAGACATGCAGTGACTTAGCCAAGGTAACACAGAGAAGAGTGGAGAACCGGAGATTCACCTTCCAAGTACTTTTTGCTCCTTGGCTCTGTGGTTGTCTTCCCTGGTCAAATCCCTTGATCGGGGTTTGGGATGAAGTGAGCAGCTGCGAGGTGTGCCTCACACCCTCCCTCTGTCCCTTATTGGCTAAGCCCTTCTGTAAAATGGGACTGGTGACAAATTCCTTTGCAGTTGCCCTCAAAGCTGTCATCTGAAGCCAAATCAGACTGAGACCATTTGTGTGGAGGACCATGTCCATCTAAGATGTGTCGTTTTGCTTAGGGGTCACTGAGTGTATCGATGGACTGAGCTGTGCAGACCAACAGGGATTTAGGTGAAGACTATTGAAAGCTTGGCACTAATGGCTGATACTGCAAAATACTAGGCGTTATAAAGAGAAAATAGTATGGCAAAGGTTGGAAAGCTTAAGCTCTGCATACTGGAGTCTTATCTGGGTCTTCCGCACAGAAGAACCAAATAAAAGATGAGGAGACACTTAAGACATAAAGAAACTGAGTAGGTCTGCTGTGTGGTGGCTAGATTATGAGTTCTGTGCTGTCGGCGTGACTGTGCGGGTCCCAGGGAGGGAGTGGGAAGTGAAGGGAGGGGAGAGAGGGGGCGGCTCACTCGCCCGTCATATCCTCCTGAGGAAAGGGAGATGCAGAAATCACAGGGCAAGTGCTCCGCCCTGGTGGAGGCGGCTTCTTGTTCCAGCAAGAAGCACCTCCTTCTGAGCCTCCATTATCGCCTTGAAACTACGTCTTTCTATGTGAGAATACAGTTCCGGACCGTGAAGCCCGAGGGGCGCAGACTGCTTGCTGGCCAATGCCTAAATGGCTGAAGTATGACAAGCCTGGTTATTAATCTTATGTTACTGAATAAAGTGCAACTGATCCTTTCAAAAAAAGGAAAATCAGGTCACATTCCTCATGTGCACACTGAGTGACCCTGCACACACACCTGTCCTGAAGCGCAGGTGCACATCCACTGCCACTTGGGTACCAGATACCGGCCAGAAATAAGGTCATCCTTGTGCACAGGTACCCCACGTGGGTGAGCCCACAGGTGTGTGAAGGTACACGCATGCATACGTAGTAATGCCAGATGTTGACTTACCCCAGATGTTCAAGTCCAATGCACCTGATTTTATTCAGCAGAAATTACAGTGTAAACGTGACCCAGGTATCTGAGAGGTCAGTGTCAGAGTGGGGGAAGAGCTCCCTCCGCCGCCCACAGTCAGTGTGTGTGGGCCAGGGCCCCCTGGGTGTGCCCTTCCTCCACATTTAGTGCTTGCAGGCTCAGTCAGGGTTCTCTCTGGGCACGCCTCCTTTAGTGGCTGGTAGCTTCTAGAGCATCCCGATAGCACAGCCTGCTGCCCCAGCTGGCTGAATCCTGGGGCAGACATGACGAAGGGGTTTGCTGTGAGCAGTTCCCGGTTGCATCCTGAGTTTTAAGGTTTTTACTCTGTAACTGCATTTACCTTGAGCATCTCTATCTGTTCCCCACCCTTTCTTGCCTGCTTCCTCCCTGGGAGGTTCATTCCTCTAAAGTCACCCTCCTCCTTCCCAGATGGAGGATCAGGCCAGCCCTTGCAGGAGAACCAAGGGAGGGTCACCTCAAGGTGTAAGTAATGAGGTGCAGTTCCTGAGCTGAGCGCTGCCGAAACACGAGTATATCCACCCCCTGGAGCCGCAGCCTCGTCCCCACACCCACCTCCCCCGGTCACCTTCCTGCAGGGGAGAGCCTGTGTGGAGAATCCCCGTGGCGGCTGCTTGCCTCTTCCCTGTGAGCCTGTGTCCCCATCCCCGGCGGCTGATGACGGTGTCAGCTAGACGCTGACCAATGATGCCATCTCATGACTCCAGTGGCTTCCACGGCGGCTGGGGCACTTCTGAACCTGACACATCTTTCCAACCTCAGCTTCTCTTTCACTTTGTTTTCTGTCCTCTTTCTAGCAAAATGATTTCAGGTATAAAGGATTCCAAAGCATACACCAGGATTAAAAAGGAAGGCAAAAGGCTCGTGGTTTGACTAAACAGAATTATCAAGGACTTAAATGGTACAGGTCCAGTTAATCTGGATGGGAAATGAGTTTAGCTCTGGTAAACAGCACAGCTGAACGCAGCCTAACTCGTGGCTTACTGACACGGGAGGTGGATCAGAGCCCCAATCTCCCTGCCTCCTGTTCACCTGGCAGGAGGCAGGGTCTCTGCCTTTTGAGATCTACACAGCAGTATGGCCGAGAGCGCCTGTTTGTTCTCACCTGCGTCTTACAGTGCTTTAGGGACAATGACATCCCTGTGTGTCAGTGCACTGCAGTTTTCTCAGGTAGGACGTACTCCCAGGTGAGTCCACCGTGTCGCGCAGGTTGGCACTGGAGGGCTGCCGAGGCTGGGGGCGCACTGTGGGTCACGCACCGTGCCCAGCGTGTCGTGAACGGCAGGTACTTCCTGCCCTGGCTGCAAAGGTTCCTATCGTGGTTGATTCCTTTTCACTTTTAGAGTCTTTAGTTATTTAAGTTGATCATGAGCTTTGAAACGTAGACGGTTTCCCAAATATCTTGTGATAATCACAGTTAATATTGTAAGTGCATTAGTATTTCAAAAGTAATTCTATAGTAATAATAATTCATAATAATTCTATAGTAAAATTGAATTTTAATAAAAATGCCCTAGATATTTATGCTTTTAGTGATTCTCAAATAAACAGCTGAGGGTATTTTAAAAATCTGACAAAGTGAGAGGGACGTGAGACTTGCTCAGATATTAAAGCCGCCACACAGCCACCCCAGTGGAAAGCTGAGGAGGTGCGCTGGCGCCAGGCAGCCCGTGTGCCACCGGGGGCCTGTGCCTCCCCTTCCTCCCGCCTCACAACTACGTTTGTTTGCACAGATACCCCTGGGCTCTGCTCTGCGGGTGGCCTCCTCCGGTATCACTCGTGCTCTGTGTGGTCCCCAGTAGCCCGTGTCCAGTTCACGCACATATTTCAGGGCTGAGTGGGGCTCGGCAGGGGGCAGACATTCAACATGTTCTTTGGAAGAGCCAAAGGGAAGAAGAGAAGGAGCAGAGGCCCTCCTGAGCGTCACCGCCGGAACCCTCTTGCCATGTCCGTCCCCTCTGAAGGCCTCGGCCTCCATGCTGTGCCTCCCTCTTAGGAATGGGAGCTGTGCCTGACCCTGGCCCCTGAGTCTGCATCATGGCTGTGTCTTTCCTGCTGACCTCTTCCCTTAGCAAAGAGTCATGGTGCACTTCCTACACACATATTCTCTGCACATTTATTGAGAAACCTCTTGTGCCAGGCAATTACAGAGATAAGTCTCCATCCCTTTCTCTGCACACAGACAGATAGAACAAGGTCCAGACAGGCATGCCGGCTGCTGCACACCTCCCCGCCAGCATCCCAGGTGTCCAGGCCTGGGGCTGTGAGGATGGAGAGAAGGCACCGGGTTCAGCTGGCGTGGGCATCAGCAAAGTCTTCAGAGAAGAGTCTGGAAAGGCCTGCAGGTGTCGGTGAGGCAAACAGAGGCATAGTGGAGGCCCCAAGAGGCCTCCGGGCAGGGCAGGTGACCAGCTGATGGACCCTGTGGGACATCCTGGGCTGTGCTCAGGACTGGTCTTTAGACAGAGGACGACATGATGTTCTCAAAGCATTTTAATCAGAGTGGTGACCTAATAAGAAGTAGAAAACACGTTTTATTTTTAAATACTTTTAGGGTCCCAGGAGTTATTGAACAGCATAGAGCCCCTATGCCCTCGGCCCCTGCTGAGCCCCTGCTGTGAGAACATCACACACACCTGAAGGACAGCTGTCGACATGGGAGACCGGCATTGGGCAGAACTCTGAGCTGCAGACTTGCTTAGATGCCACTGGCTTCTGTGTCCATCCTGTTTTCCTCTCACATCGATCATGTGCATCCATCTGGTGACAGCCACACAGAATGCCCTGTCTCATGCGGGAGCCTGGACACAGCGTGCACCCCACAGAGCGCTCTCCATCAGGGAGGTCATGTCCTGCGGAGCATCCTGCAGACGGAAGCCCACAGACCCTGGGCCGTCAGATTGGCCTTGTCACTCAGCCAAGTGCCCACGGGACCCCCCAGCGTGCCTCGGGCCAGCACCTGCCTCGCACTGTGGGTTGCGTTCCGTTGTGGGACGTACTGGCCCCTTGAACCTCCACCGTGGATGGACAATGGCTTTCCCTGGGTTTTGGGGATTATTATTATTATTTTTTTTAATTTATATAATTTATTTTGGTATCACTAATCTACAATTACATGTGCAATATTATGGTTATTAAACTACCCTTTCATCAGGTCCTCCCCACCCACCCCATTACATTCACTGTCCATCAGCGTAGTGAGATGCTATAGAGTCACTACTTGTCTTCTCTGAGTTGTACAGCCCTCCCCGTGCCCCCCCACATTACGTCTGCTAATCATAATGCCCCCTTTTCCCTCTTATCCCTCCCTTCCCACCCATCTTCCCCAGTCCCTTTCCATTTGGTAACTATTAGTCCGTTCTTGGGTTCTGTGAGTCTGCTGCTGTTTTGTTCCTTCAGTTTTTTTCTTTGTTCTTATACTCCACATATGAGTGAAATCATTTGATACTTGTCTTTTTCGGCTTGGCTTATTTCACTGAGCATAATACCCTCTAGCTCCATCCATGTTGTTGCAAATGGTAGGATTTGTTATCTTCTTATGGCTGAATAATATTCCATTGTGTGTATGTACCACATCTTCTTTATCCATTCATTTACTGATGGACACTTAGGTTGCTTCCATTTCTTGGCTATTGTAAATAGTGCTGCGATAAACATAGGGGTGCATATGTCTTTTTCAAACTGGGCTGATGCAGTCTTAGGGTAAATTCCTAGAGTGGAATTCCTTGGTCAAATGGTATTTCTAGTTTGAGTTTTTTGAGGAACCTCCATACTACTTTCCACAATGGTTGAACTAATTTGCATTCCCACCAGCAGTGTAGGAGTGTTCCCTTTTCTCCACATCCTTGCCAACATTTGTTGTGTTTTGGATGTTGGCCATCCTCACTGGTGTGAGGTGATATCTCATTGTGGTTTTAATCTGCAGTTCTCTGATGATTAGCGATGTGGAGCATCTTTTCATGTGCCTGTTGGCCATCTGAATTTCTTCTTTCGAGAAGTGTCTATTCATGTCCTCTGCCCATTTCTTAATTGGATTATTTGCTTTTTGTTTGTTAAGGTGCATGAGTTCTTTATATATTTTGGATGTCAACCCTTTATCAGATACGTCATTTATGAATATATTCTTCCATACTGTAGGATGTCTTTTTGTTCTACTGATGGTGTCCTTTGCTGTACAGAAGCTTTTCAGCTTGATATAGTCCCACTTGTTTATTTTTGCTTTTGTTTCCCTTGCCCGGGGAGATATGTTCATGAAGAAGTCGCTCATGTTTATGTCCAAGAGATTTTTTTTTCTTTTTAGTTTATTTTTATATCATTAATCTACAATTAAATGAGTAATATTATGGTGATTACACTACCCACTTCATCAGGTTCCCCCCTCCACCAACCCCATTACAGTCACTGTCCATCAGCGTAGTGAGATGCCATAGAGTCACTACTTGTCCTCTCTGGGTTGTACAGCCCTCCCCGTGCCCCCTGAACATTACATCTGCTAATCGTAATGTCCCTTCTTCCCCCTTCCCCCTCCCTTCCCACCCGTCCTCCCCAGTCCCTTTCCCTTTGGTAACTATTAGTCCGTTCTTGGGTTCTGTGAGTCTGCTGCTGTTTTGTTCCTTCAGTTTTTTTTTCCTTAGTTCTTATACTCCACATATGAGTGAAATCATTTGATACTTGTCTTTTTCAGCTTGGCTTATTTCACTGAGCATAATACCCTCTAGCTCCATCCATGTTGTTGCAAATGGTAGGATTTGTTTTTTTCTTATGGCTGAATAATATTCCATTGTGTATATGTACCACATCTTCTTTATCCATTCATCTACTGATGGACACTTAGGTTGCTTCCATTTCTTGGCTATTGTAAATAGTGCTGCATAAACATAGGGGTGCATCTGTCTTTTTCAAACTGGGCTGCTGCATTCTTAGGGTAAATTCCTAGGAGTGGAATTCCTGGGTCAAATGGTATTTCTATTTTGAGTTTTTTGAGGAACCTTCATACTGCTTTCCACAATGGTTGAACTAATTTGCAGTCCCACCAGCAGTGTAGGAGGGTTCCCTTTTCTCCACATCCTCGCCAACATTTGTTGTTGTTTGTGTTTTGGATGTTGGCCATCCTCACTGGTGTGAGGTGATATCTCATTGTGGTTTTAATCTGCATTTCTCTGATGATTAGTGATGTGGAGCATCTTCTCATGTGCCTGTTGGCCATGTGAATTTCTTCTTCGGAGAAGTGTCTATTCATGTCCTCTGCCCATTTCTTAAATGGATTATTTGCTTTTTGTTTGTTAAGGTGTGTGAGTTCTTTATATATTTTGGATGTCAACCCCTTATCCGATGCATCATTTATGAATATATTCTCCCATACTGTAGGAAGACTTTTTGTTCTACTGATGGTGTCCTTTGCTGTACAGAAGATTTTCAGCTTCATATACTCCCACTTGTTCATTTTTGCTTTTGTTTCCCTTGCTCAGGGAGTTATGTTCATGAAGAAGTCACTCATGTTTATGTCCAAGAGCTTTTTGCCTATGTTTTTTTCTAAGAGTTTTATAGTTTCATGACTTACATTCAGGTCTTTGATCCACCTTGAGTTTACCTTTGTGTATGGGGTTAGACAGTAGTCCAATTTCATTCTCTTACGTGTAGCTGTCCAGTTTTTCCAACACCAGCTGCTGAAGAGGCCGTCATCTCCACAATGTATATCCAAGGCTCCCTTATCAAATATTAATTGACTGTATGTGTTTGGGTTATCTTTGGGTTTTCTATTCTATTCCACTAATCTGTGGGTCTGTTTTTGTGCCAATACCAAATTGTCTTGATTACTGTGGCTTTGTAGTAGAGCTTGAAGTCAGGGAGTGTAATTCCCCTTGTTTTATTCCTCCTTCTCAGGATTGCTTTGGCTATTCGGGGTCTTTTGTGGTGCCATATGAATTTTAGAACTATCTGTTCGAGTTCATTGAAGAAAGCTGTTGGTAGTTTGATAGGGATTGCGTTGAATCTGTAGATTGCTTTAGGTACTATAGCCATTTTGACAATATTTGTTCTTCCTAGCCAAGAGCATGGGATGCATTTCCATTTGTTAGTGTCCTCTAATTTCTCTTAGAAGTGTCCTGTAGTTTTCAGGGTATAGGTCTTTCACTTCCTTCATTAGGTTTATTCCTAGGTATTTTATTCTTTTTGATGTAATTGTGAATGGAATTGTTTTTCTGATTTTCTGTTAGTTCATCGTTAGTGTATAGCAAAGCAACAGATTTCTGTGTGTTAATTTTGTATCCTGCAACTTTGCTGAATTCATATATTAGTTCTAGTAGTTTTGGAGTGGAGTCTTTAGGGTTTTTTATGTACAATTTCATGTCACCTGCAAATAGTGACAATTTTACTTCTTCTTTACCAATCTGGATGCCTTGTATGTCTTTGTTTTGTCTGATTGCCGTGGCTAGGACCTCCAGTACTATGTTGAATAACAGTGGAGAGAGTGGGAATCCCTGTCTTGTTCCTGATCTTAGATGAAAAGCCTTCAGCTTCTTGCCGTTAAGTATGATATTAGCTGTGGGTTTGTCATATATGGCCTTTATTATGTTGAGGTACTTCCCATCTATACCCATTTTGTTGAGAGTTTTAATCATGAATGGATGCTGAATTTTGTCAAATGCTTTTTCAGCATCTATGGAGATGATCATGTGGTTTTTGTTCTTCTTTTTCTGATGTGGTGGATGATGTTGATGGATTTTCGAATGTTGTACCATCCTTGCATCCCTGGGATGAATCCCACTTGATCATGGTGTTTGATCCTCTTGATGTATTTTTGAATTCAGTTTGCTAATATTTTGTTGAGTATTTTTGCATCTACATTCATCAGGGATATTGGTTTGTAATTTTCTTTTTTGGTGAGGTCTTTGCCTGGTTTTGGTATTAGAGTGATGCTGGCTTCATAGAATGAGTTTGGAAGTATTCCCTCCTCTTCTATTTTTTGGAAAACTTTAAGGAGAATCGGTGTTATTTCTTCTCTACATGTCTGGTAGAATTCAGCGGTGAATCCATCAGGTCCGGGGGTTTTATTCTTTGGTAGTTTTTTGATTACCGATTCAATTTCGTTGCTGGTGATTGGTCTGTTTAGTTTTTCTGTTTCTTGCTTGGTCAGTCTTGGGAGGTTGTATTTTTCTAAGAAGTTGTCCATTTCTTCTATGTTTTCCAGCTTGTTAGCATATAGATTCTCATAATATTCTCTTATAATTCTTTGTATTTCAGTGGGGTCCGTTGTGATTTTTCCTTTCTCATTTCTGATTCTGTTTATGTGTGTAGATTCTCTTCTTCTCTTAATGAGTCTGGCTAGGGGTTTATCTATTTTGTTTATTTTTTCAAAGAACCAGCTCTTGGTTTCACTGATTTTTTTCTATTGTTTTATTCTTCTCAATTTTATTTATTTCCTCTCTGATCTTTATTATGTCCCTCCTTCTGGTGACTTTGGGCCTCATTTGTTCTTCTTTTTCCAATTTCAGTAATTGTGTCTTTAGACTATTCATTTGGGAATGTTCTTCCTTCTTTAAATAGGCCTGGACTGCAATATACTTTCCTCTTAGAACTGCCTTTGCTGCGTACTGCAGAAATTGTGGGTTTGTGTTGGTGTTGTCATTAGTCTCCATATAGTCTTTGATTTCTGTTTTGATTTGGTCATTAACCCATGAGAATGTTGTTAAGTCTCCATGTATTTGTGAGCCTTTTTGATTTCTTTCTACAATTTATTTCTAGTTTTATACCTTTGTGATCTGAGAAGTTGGTTGGCAGGATTTCAATAATTTTGAATTTACTGAGGTTCTTTTTGTGGCCTAGTATGTGGTCTATTCTGGAAAATGTTCCATGTGCACTTGAGAAGAATGTGTATCCTGCTGCTTTTGGGTGTAGAGTTCTGTAGATGTCTGTTAGGTCCATCTGTTCTAGTGTGTTGTTCAGTGCCTCTGTGTCTTTACTTATTTTCTGTCTGGTTGATCTGTCCTTTGGAGTGAGTGGTGTGTTGAAGTCTCCTAAAATGAATGCATTACTGTCTATTTCCTTCTTTAATTCTGTTAGTATTCGTTTCACATATGCCAGCGCTGCTGTATTGGGTGCATATATATTTATAATGGTTATATCTTCTTACTGGACTGACCCCTTTATCATTATTTAATGTCCTTCTTTGTCTCTTGCTACTTTCTTCGTTTTGAAGTCCATTTTGTCTGATACAAGTACTGCAACACCTGCTTTTTTCTCTTTGTTGTTTACATGAAATATCTTTTTCCTTCCCTTCACTTTTAGTCTGTGTATATCTTTGGGTTTGAGGTGAGTCTCTTGTAAGCAGCATATAGATGGGTCTTATTTTTTTTATCCATTCTGTTACTCTGTGTGTTTTGATTGGTGCATTAGGTCCATTTACGTTTAGGGTGATTTTTGATAGATATGTACTTATTGCCATTGCTGGCTTTAGATTCGTGGTGGCTTATTTACTATTTAACAATCTAACTTAACTTTCTTGTTAAGTTATTTTAAACATCGTCTGATGTTTCTTATTTCTCTCCCTTCTTATTCTTCCTCCTCCATTCTTTATATACTAGGTGTTTTATTCTTTGCCTTTAGTTAGTATTTGGATGGTCTGCTTTCTTTCTATGATTTTATTTTCTCTGTTGACATTGTTTTAGCCTTAGGTGTGCCTCCCTCTAGAGCAGGCCGTTTAAGATATCCTGTAGTGGTGGTTTATTAGAAGCAAACTCTCTCAACTTTCGTTTGTCTGGAAATTGTTTAATCCCTCCGTCATATTTAAATGATTATCATGCTGGATACAATATTCTTTGTTCGAGGCCCTTCTCTTTCATAACGTTAAATATATCATGCCATTCTCTTCTGGCCTGTAAGGTTTCTGTTGAGAAGTCTGATGATAGTCTGATGGGTTTTCCTTTGTAGGTGATCTTTTTTCTTTCTCTAGCTGCCTTTAATAATCTGTCTTTATCTTTGATATTTGCCATCTTAATTATTATGTGTCTTGGTGTTGTCTTCCTTGGGTCCCTTGTGTTGGGAGATCTGTGGGCTTCCGTGGACTGCGAGACTATTTCCTTCTCCAGTGAGGGAAAGTTTTCAGCAATTATTTCTTCAAAGACACTTTCTATCCCTTTTTCCCTCTCTTCTTCCTCTGGTACTCCTATAATGCGAATATTGTTCCGTTGTGATTGGTCACACAGTTCTCTTAATATTCTTTCATTCCTAGAAATCCTTTTATCTCTCTCTGCCTCTGCTTCTCTGTATTCCTGTTCTCTGATTTCTATTCCATTAACAGTCTCTTGCATCTCATCCAGTCTGCTGTTAAGCCCGTCAGTCGTTTGTCTGATTTCTGCATTGTCTTTCCTCACTTCCCTCACTTCCTCCCTCAGCTCTTGCACATTTCTCTGTAGTTCCATCAGCATGGTTATGACTTTTATTCTGAATTCTTTTTCAGGAAGACTGTGCATTTCCAACCCTTCAGACTCCCTCTCTGGGGTTGTCTGGTTGATTTTGGTCTGAACCATATTCCTCTGTCTTTTCATGGCT
>JAVSCE010021723.1:0-19057 GCA_032199065.1 Smutsia gigantea | reverse complement strand
TGCTGAACTACTGTGTTGTATATTTGAAACCATCATAAGATTGTATATCAATGACACTTTAATTTTTTAAAAAAAGCAAGGTCAAAAAAAATTTAATAAAGTCCAAATAACTGGCAGAATGTCTCCTTGTTTTAGTGAAGTGTGAATTACACGTGGAAGGAAGTCAATTTTTGCTAATTTTAAGTTCATATACTAACTCGAATACTAACATGCTCGGGACAGGATTTTATTTTTCCCCCAAGGAGAGATTATAAGGGACTAACTTAATAACTAGTTAAGAATGATTTTCTATTACTTGCTACTAGTCATCTATTTAAACATTTCTATCCTAAAGCAAACAGGCTTTTCTAATGAGACTAAATCATTTATTTCCCACATAAGTTCTCGTTACCATCATTCCCACTATCACCCACACCATCTCATTGCCCATAGGTAAGCTTCAGTGTACTTCCTGGACAAATTTTGAACAACTCCTGGACTGTGAGATCAGACTCGATGCTTTTCACACAGACAGAAAGGCAGAGTCAGCTTTCCAAAATGCTCACGTACCATCACCACGCCCAAGCCTGCCCAGCAGAGTCGGCTCCCCCTGCCCCAGCAGAGCCCACTACTAGTCATGGATGCCTGCCCGCCCCCCACCAAGGGCCAATGCCCAGCTCCAGAGGGGCAGCCTAATTTACTCTAAGCCAGTCATTGGGTCAAGGTGGGCAACAGGAACTAACCTCACCCAATCAGACTGCAGGAAAGGACTCCTCCATACCAGCTGTGAACAAGGAAGCAGGGGGCCCCACAACCACCCGACAGCCCCAGAGAAGCCAGCCCTTGGGGGAAGCTACTGCCAGAAGAATGCCATGGAGGAGAAACAGCAAGAGCACAGGTCTCTGATGTCACAGTGCACAGCTGATCACACTGCCCTCAGGGTCCACCCTACCTGTAGCCTCCCAATTCTGTGAGATAACAAACAGCCAGGTTTCTGTGCTACCCAATCTAAAGCCCTGCTGACAAGGAAAGGCTAAGAAATAGCTGGAGTTTGTATTTAGGCAAAGCCATTCCTTGAAATGAATAATACACTCACAGGAACCATTAAAGAAATGTTAATGTTAAAAGGGAGAACTTACAAAGATGAGTGGTTGGATTGGGCCAGGCGTGGAAATGGAGAGTGACTGCAAACGGGAACGAGGTTTCTTTCGGGGGTGATGGACATGTTTGAAAATTTGGGGGTGATGCTTACATGACTCTAAATATACTAAAAACCACTGAATGGGGCCTTCAAATGACTGAGTTCTATGGAATGCAAGTTAGGTCTCAAAAAAGCTGTTTAAAAAAAGCTACACGGGTGCAAATGTTAATTCAGGAGAAGTCAGCCGTTAAAGGAACTCGTCCTCTGTCCACATCTGACGGCAGCATGCCTCTGCTTAAAATCCTTCTTTCAATGCTTCCCATTTACCTCTGGAGTCCAAGTTCCTTACAAAGGCACGCAAGGTCCCTGTCACCCCCCACACACACCACTTCCCATTTCACCCACTGGCGAGACTTCAGTCCAGACCCTTAGCAATCTGTTTCCCCTGGGCCTCTGCTCACACTGCACCATCCTAAGTCCTCTCACCCTCCTCTTCCCCTGATCTAGTCCTCCCTGCCTGCCCCAGGCTCTTAAGTCTCCTCCCTTTACGCTCCCTTAGCATAGGGGTGTGCACAGTGGGTTGGAAAGTTTGTTTCTGGGTCTGGCTCCCCCACAAGGCTATACCCTAGCACAGCACTAGGACATGTCTAGACACTCAGTGGACACCCACGGAACTAGTCTGATCTTTCTCCTTCAGAAAGGACACCAGCTTCCCCTGCAGATCACCTGTGTCATCGAGGTTGGGGTGGGAGAGCCAGAGCAGAATCTCACCCACACCCACTGTCCTCCAGACACTTCAGGCTCGGCAAGGGACACAGCCACCCAAAATGTGTAAATGCAACTGTGTGAGAAATCTCTTATCCCAACCACACTGAGCACTTCTTGCTTTCCACTCGGACCTTCCCTGAGGCAAAAGGGGACGTGACCACGCTCAAGGTCTCTCTCACTATATAACTTTCAAAAAAGGAAGAGAAGGAACTTTTTTTTTGATTACAGGGTTCCCCTTATTTTCTTTAAACACTTAGACAACATAAGGAGCTGCCATAAAGAAAGTCAGAAATGCAATAAGGATGGCTAACACTTCGTTTTGAAGAAAGACTTCACTTTTTCAAAGGGACCCAACATATTGAGAAATGCTGGGAAGATCTCCTGCACCTGGTGTCTCATCCGCCTGCATGGTCTCAGGGGAAAAGATTAATAGTAAGATTTAAGAAATGTTAAAAAGCCAGTTGCTGGAGAGCCTACATTACCAAGAAAGGGAAAGGTGGTCCTGTGAAAGGGGTGGCCCGCCAAACGCCACTGTGGAATCGGTGTCTCATCACAACAAAGCTGTCACCCAGCTCTCCTCTGTAGCTTGTTGCAGCTCTCCAAACACCACCAGAAATGAAACCGCAAACCCAGGAGCATAGGAAAGAGCTGAAGTTACAATTTAAATATTTGCGATGGTAATTTCAAGGCCTACCTCATAATCTTGACTCCTCTTTCCCATATTTGGGCCCCAGCTTCCCTGGACGCACTCCGGGAGCCTTCACAGGCATTATCTAATGTGAAGCAGGTCAGCAAACTACTATTAAGTACTCTTTTTTTTTCTCCACAGGCTCTGAGTTACGCCAGTGTGGATGCAATTATAAAAAACCGGTCAATTCCTTTCCAAGGGGGCGGCTCATGTAGTTCCGGTCAAACAGGAAGCTCTTAGGATGTCAGAGACACTTTAAACACCCAATCTGACTCCTACGATGAAGTTTTCAAAATTGTCATTACCCTCCTCCACCCACCCCCGTAAAAAAGCAAAGCTGGCAGATTTACTATCAAAGCACTTCAGTAGCTTTCCCCTACTCCTGTCCCCCAAAATACTTGCCTGGCTTCAGCACTAGTGATTCTCATGCAGTGGGTTTGGTGTGGGCCTGGGAATCGATGGTGCTTACACTCCCAGGCGATTCAATGATGAACATGGTCCTGAGATGAAGGGCTGGGTCTGAAAGGGTGTGGCACTGCCTGGGAGCTGTTAGAACAGCAGAATCTCAGCCTGCCCTCACCCACCCAGCCCCAGCCCAGACCCCCTGAATCTGAATCTGCAGTTTACCAAGATCCCTGGGTTTTCATTTTGACACACTGGAGTTTGAGAAATCCGGGCTACACCATCAGCTGGCTTCAGAACTGCCTAGATTGTGTTTTGTCTGTTTCCCCTGCATAAGTAGGGGAAGAGGCAGTGGGAGGTCACCATCAGAATTCACATTCCAAAATGTTTCTGGATCTTACTGATAAACAACAAGGTCAAATCCTGCTCCCTCGCTCTCCACCCTCCCAAAAAGTAGCAGTGGTCAGATTAAATGTAAAGAGAGTCAAAGACTAGACACAGCCTGTTTTTCCAATTAAAGCAATGCATTTTTCCATTTGCAGTGGTGGCATCAACACTTGCATTACTTGTTTAAAGCTACCAGGCACACTCGACTCCTATACTATCAAAGCAGCAGAACCTGCAAAGTCTTTGAATATTAAAGAGCTTTACGTGGACTCAAAGCATGCCAGGATAAATAATTCTTGGAACTAATGAGAACTACTAATTGCATCCATTCTTAAAGATCAATAGCATTCAAGAAACTTTTTAAAAATTCATATGCTTATTTCCCTTCTTCAAATAACATTACAAGGCATTCACAGAAAATCATGGCTCCAATTGTGTGGCTACATATTAAAAAAAAAAAACCCTCACAGTGGCCTCACACCCAGCTTAGCCAAGATTCCCAGCAGGTTCTCAGAACCTGACAGATTTGGTTACCCCCTGATGCTAATTATGGTTTGTTTTGTTGTCACTGTTGTTGTAACACGGCCAAGGCCAAGGCCACCCAGATAATCCTAGTACAACTAGGAGTGAGAAAGTGGGACTTCACAGTCAAACCACCCACGGGCTCAAATACAGCTCTGGCACTGTGTTCCCCTGGGCAAGTTACTTGACTTCTCTGATCCATAGAAAGTGCTGTATAAGTTTGCTGTTTTTCTCACCAGCATGCAGAACTGTAAATAGTACAGATAATAGACTATGCGCACAGGAGTACTCAATTATGACACTGGCCAGCAACCACTCCACCCATATTGCACTTCCTTTAATTAATGAATGTTTTGTTACTAAACACCAGCAACCTTTGGGGTGTCAAGAGAGGTGCTTGTGGGAAAGTTTTTTCCTTTCCTCTAATGGCAAAAATCAGAAACCAATAGATATAATCACCCCCTTCATCCAATGTAAAGTTCTCCATCTCCAATCTTGTAGTTAATATGGTTTATTTATAGCGTGACTTACTTGTTCTCAAAGAATAAACATTACTACAGAAAAATATGCAAAGCATTTGAGTCGGTGAAAACTGCAGTCTACAAAACTGTAGACTGGTACCAATTACATTACAGTTACTGAGATCACAAATGCTGATTTCCAGAATGTTCTGCGTAGACAAGTGCCAGATAATATTGCCGTCACAGTATCGACACCATATAGTAACACATGTAGTAGTAAGATAGCAGAGGGAATTCGGATGTTAAACTATTTGAACTACCCATTTCCCATTTTCATCTGTTTTTAAACACTCATGACGAATGAACAAATGATAGACTATTTAACCCGTACATTAAATCCATTTCCTTAGGCACTTTCACCAGTCAATACTTTAACATGAACTGAGTTACCGGTAACAATTAGACGACTATGTTCATTTCTTTTTTCAATCAGAGGCTCTACTTTTTAAGAACACCCATCCTTCCAGTTAGTTCTTACAAGGCAATCATGTGAAGTCAGGCTCCTGGGGTGCAAACATCAAAGTTGACCTTCAGTAGATCTGCAATCTCCATCAAGTCAGGTAACCTTTCTGGGCTTCAGTTTTCCTATCTATAATATAGGAAGAATCACTACCTAGGGTCGGGGATGGGGAGGGGTGAGGATTAGTTGAGTTAATGCACCTTCTCTACAATTATGAAGAGGGGTAAGTAATACACTTTCACTGGACAAATAATGAGGCCTCCACTCAGAACACTGAATTCACATGTCTTTTCACTCTGTACCAGGTCTTGAAGTGGTTTCAAAAAAGATATAAGAGATTCTCCTTGTCCCCAAAATGGGGGGAGAGAAGAGTATTTCCTGTAAGTGTTTAATGAAAAAGAAGAAAGGAGAGAACCCACTACCTCCTCCCTAGGTCACCTTGACAGGGATGCAGTGGCAAGAGTTGCTCTCATCAGCAACATTCCCATAGCACTGTCACTTTCCAAAGCACTTATACGAAGGGGATGAGCCTGTATGCCTCAGGGCCTTTGTACTTGCTGTTCTCCACTTAGATGGCTCTTAGTAATACAGGAGCCTCCTCATCATTTAGGTGTATGCTACAATGTCACCTCCCCCAAGGGGCCTTCTCTGATGACTTGAGCTAAAACAGTTCACCCACTCCCTCAGCCAGTCACTCCATCCTTTTCCCCTCCTGTATGTCTTTGTTGCATGTTTCACTATCTGTAATTATCTTTTTGCTTGTCTACAGTTATGCTCTCTCTTCTCTATTATGATGGACACTCTAAGAGCACAGACCTTTTTAAATAAGCCCATTCCTAAAATGGCACCTGGCACATAAAGGGCACTCAGTGAACAGGGTTAGAAAATAGGTGTGTATTATATATAGTTTGATAGCACCAACAGCTGTGTCACATCTGTGTCTGGTTCTGTTGATTGCTTTGTCTCTTCAGACTCTTTCTGGCGTTTTGGCATACCTTATGCTTTTGGTTAAAAGCCAGACATTTTGTATAGTGGCAGTAGATACTGAGGTAAATGAGCCCTTAGTGTGAGAATGTTAATCTAGTCAGGAGTTGGGCTGTGTTGAGGTTTGTTGTTCCTATGGACATCAGAAACTTCAAAGTCCACTAGTGATCTTCACCCCTGCCCCACCAGCTTTGGGGCTTCCGCTTGGGCTGTTCCCCAAAGAGAGCCTGTCTCTCACCTCTCTGTGCTGTAATCCACTGTTGTTATTCTTGAAGGCTTGTTAATGTGTGTGTGTGTGCATGTGTGTGTGTGAGTGTGTGCACATGTGTGTGTGTGTGTGTGTGTGTGTGTGTGTGTGTGTGTGTGTATGTAGGGGGGTCTTGAATATTCCAAGCCTCAGTTTATGTCTCAGGGTGTAGCCTTCACAAGTGCTTCTGCCTGTCGTCCAGGTACAGGGCTCCCCACACCCTCTTCCCCCTGCAGTGGGTACCCCTGGTGTTCTCAGTCTACAGCCTTGAGAGCCTTCTCCCTGCAGATTAAGACTTTAGGGGAGCTGGGGAGCTGCAGCTGGGTGGAACTCCCTTCCCCCAGGTCAGTGGTGCTTCAGCACCCTCAGACCCTTCCGCCGGCAGAGTAAGCCTCCTGTTCCTTAAGCGAGAGGGTCTGACTGGAATTCTCAGTGGCTCCTAAGCTAGCACCCCCAGCCCAGGC
This sequence comes from Smutsia gigantea, assembly GCA_032199065.1. NCBI lineage: Eukaryota > Metazoa > Chordata > Mammalia > Pholidota > Manidae > Smutsia > Smutsia gigantea. The sequence continues at coordinate 12,494 of JAVSCE010021723.1, read as the reverse complement.
AGTGAGTTTTTTCCAGGTTTCCCCCAGTGTTCCCTGTGAGAGGCAGGTGGGGCTCCTGGAAGAAAAGCTTGCAAGGGGGAGGGAACCTGCTGCCCCCAGGAGCTTCACACTCCCAGCCAGCCCACACTTAGCCTCCAGCAATTTGTCTAATTTTTGGTTGATCTTTCCACCTACTTTCACAGCATCACCGGGTGGCTTCTGTGTCTGGTAAGCAAATGCTCAGTCTTGTGTCTCCAAAAGTACCTCTCTCTCCATTTCCCGACTTTGAAATGGTTGTTTGCCCTGCAAACTCAGTTCTCTGTAATTTCTAGTCTGTCTAGAATTTTTCTTCTAAGTGAGGGGGGATGTCTCAGCAGCTCTCTACATCTCTGAGCTGAAACTGGAAGTCTGTTTACTGATTTTTAAAGAATCAGAAGTATGACAAAATGGTAACATTTGATGAAACTACTTGATGAGTAGGTAGATGTTGTTCATATTCTCCTGCTTTTCTATATTTTAACAGTTCAGTAACATTTCAAAATATAAAATCAAGGTGTGGGTGGCCATGGTGGAAACAGTACTATGATATAAATAGACTAAGATATGTATACAGCATTTGGTTCTTGTTCAATAGTTTAAGAGATCACCTGAATTTTAAAAAACAAGCAGCGTTTCTGGCAACACTTCAGAAACTGCTCTGAAAAAATACAAATCATCCCAATACCATTAAATTTCAGTGTCAAAGACATGAAAGAAGAAACTAGAATAGAAAAATAGATGTCCTAAAAGAGAACAATTTATTTGTGCATGCTTACAAATCAAAGTGTATGACAATATTATGTGTTGTTTCACTATCCTTTAAACTGATATCCAACCATTATTATTAATATTCATGGAAAGTTGAAGTTACTAATGCATGTGCCAGTGGCCCATAGGTCACTCAGCAAGTGTTGGATCCCAGGCTACAATATATCATGTCACCTAGTAGTAACCTGGCATCTCATACCTTCAGATGGCCACTCCTCCTCTCACCTGCCTTCCTAATTTAATCTGTAGTCATATAATAAACAGAAGCAGCAACAGCTTGGTAAGATCCATCTCATGGAAAGAACTGCCCTTTTGCTTAAATAATTCACTCTTAGATAATAGCAAACAAATTATATGCTATGAAAAATGTGAACCATTAATGACTCCAAAACTTCAGATTAATCTTAAGGATTGTATATTAAATTCAATTAAACTAGATGAATTTTTAACACGTGCCTTCTCTGTACTTAAGACTGTACCAGCCACTCTGGGCAAAAAACGAACAGACATGAATAATCTACTGATCTCTGCCATCACGACAGACACAGCAATGAGTTTCAGGGCTGAGAGGAGACTGAGTGACCATAGTGTCTGGAGATGGCAAATGCATGTCACAGGCCAAGAATGGCCCTACAGTAAGTTTCATTAGCAAAGAGAGTGACTTTTAACAATTTTTACGCTTTAATATTCACTTGTATATTCCAACTAAAAACAGAAAAAAGGATATAGTTTTTCATCGAGTGGTTGGATCTTTGTTTGGCTTTCATTATAATGGATGAAGACAGGCCTAAGTTTGTCTGTAATGAGACTAAAATGAGATGACTCCATCCAGCGGTGCATCTGTAGCTTTAATTACCGTGTGGATCTGTGAGATGTACCCCAGGTAGAACTGCAATCAGGGTGACCAGTTAGACAGCTAAATAACACCCCTGCCCCTACCTGAGAACTATAGCCAGTCAACTGTGCTGCACTGTTACAAGGGTTGTTTACAAATCAGCTACACCCCTGCATTGCAACAGGCCTGAAATTAGATTTCATATCCAGCTCAAGATCTGGGACTGTGTTCAGCTTAAAGTTGGCAGCACCCTAGACTTGATTGTCATCTTAAAATATCTGTTACTGGAAACCATTCAAATTCAAGTTTGAAAATAAAAGGATGAGTTAAATTGAATAAAAAATATCAGAGGCTAAACAAGTGTATGGATTTTTAACTGACAGGAGCAGCTCACACTATAATTGCATGGATTATACGGACCAAAGAGATCGTCTGTCATGTGATTATTTTGCACCAAATAACAGAGGGTCCCTGAACAAATATCAGCAAGCCCAAAGAAGTCATTTCTCATCATCTGAAACCACACGAACCTGACATGCTCTCGATTCAAATGGATATCAAAGTTCAGATATTATGTGCCATCAGCCTAATGTCATAATCATTCTTTTAACACAGAAGAGCTGAGACTACTTTCATATGGCAGATGTATATGTTTTAATAGGTTAGCAATTATTCTAGTCTCAAGATCCAGAGAGAAAAAAGTTGTGCACACACTCATGATTTTGCAGCTGAGAGACACAATTTAAGATTGACTAGTGAATATACGCCAAGCTGTTCAACAGCAGTTAGACAATGACAGCAATAAACCTGACTCCTTTTCTGTTGGTGCCCATGAAGGCCCCAATACGACCATGTGACTATAGACTTAGCAGGTATAACTTGGTGATACTTATGATTCTAAACAGTTGTAATGTATCTTTTGCCCACAATCTGTCAACCTATTGATCTGGAGGTCATTTCTTTACTACGAATCTTGTGTAGTCAGAAAGCAAACCCCATGTGACCAAAGACTTCAGCAGCTGGCATCCCACTGTGGACAAGATACTGTCTAAACATGCTCAGCCTATCTAAGTAATTTAACCCTTAAATCAATGCTAATTATAATTTATTATAATCATGGCTAAAATGCACAACTACAGTAAGTATCTGAAATACAGTTTTATTTTTTTCTTCCATGATGTGTGAAAACAGCCCCTTTTTGGTTTTAACCTGGCCCCCGCTGTACTGATATTATCACAGGTTTCGACAATGGCCTCATTTTACAGCCAGGAAAATCACAACCTGAGAGCTTCAGCATGGCTGCCAATGAGTTGTACTGCTTCCTGAGAAGCAAAAGGTTCAGTGCAAGAGCAGACAGCAGCCAGGGCATCCCCGCACGGCCAGGAACCCAGCAGGCAGCGGGCTTTCAGCAGGGCTGCCCAGGCCTGTCAGGAGAGGCTGCTTTGCGCGGCTCCTTGCTCTGGACCTCCACCTGGGACCGCCTGGCTCAAGAAACCTGGGGCAGGATGTGGTTTGGCTTGGACACCCTCTCAGCTTAGAGACGCAGGCAAGCTTGCTTTGTTTTTCACCCAGACTCCCAGACACAGGGTATCATCTCATTGTGCGTGTTCTTCAGAAAAACCTGCTGGTCCCAGAGGAAGTACAACAACAAATGAAACACTCTTTCCTTCATGAAAAGCAAAACAGGCATCAAAGAGCTAAAATGGGCTGACTTCACACACCTCATTCCACAAAGAGCTAAATATATGCATGAGTGTGGCTTCTGCGCTCATGCATGTTGTGGCCACACATTAAAGAGACATCCACATTTTCACCCCCATGCTCCCTGAACTCCCCTCAAGAATCTCTTGTCTAACCTTCCTCAGTGGCAGAAAGATGATGAACTTTACCTAAGCCTGGTGTGGACCACGGTGGGGGCATATGTCATTTCAAGTCCCCTTGTAAGTGAAGGAACTGAAGTGAAACAAAATGTCTCCTAGGCAGCCCTGGAGGTGTGCTGCGCACGTGTCCCCGCAGGACAGAACCTGTACCTTCAGTGTCTGTCTCAGCTTGCTTCCTAGCCCAGGTCACCTCCTGCAGGCAGCCGCTGCCCTGGGGGCGGAGGGCCTGGTGCCTGCCCGGGGCCGCCCCTCCTGTGGGACAGTCTTTGCTCAGAAGCTCCCTGTAAGGTTGGCTGGGATGGAAGGCATCACAGCCTGAGGCTCTCCCTGCCCCGCTCCCCACCCTGTCATCTTCCACGGGTGTCATGTATGTCCCCCTCTGCAAACTTCTTACCTTCTTACCTGTATCACAGCACCCAACTGACAAACACCACCTCCCGATTTTTCTATTCTCTCAGAGTGACTTAATGCTCATATTTATAGCTAATATTTGTTGACTAATACATATCAAACACTACTCTGAGTTGCCTACACATGTGATCTCATGCATCCCTCCAAGCAAAGAGGCACAGTATTGTTGCTATTCCCATTTTTCACAGGAGGAAATAAATGTATACCCAGAGGAATTAAGTAACTTCCCCAAGGTCTCAGCACTAATAAACCTGGATCACTGGACTTCTAGGACCACTGGGTCCTATGCTCCCAGGTGCAGCCCAACTCCAGAAGGCAGGGCCTTGGTCTACAGCTGCCACCCTGCACTGTAGGAGCTGAGTCCGGCGCCAGTAAGGACGTGCTGAATGCAACTGACCAGACCCGGTTCACAAGTCACAGCATAAAGGTTGAAAGTGCTTGGTAGAAAGACAAGGACACAACAGGTTTTATTCCAGCACACAGTGTGTGTTTTGCAGGGAAGGAGGAAGATCAGCTTCTCCGTATCATACATGCTACAGATGTTTGTGCACATATTTCTCTACTTTCGCCCCCAAAAAAGAAATCTAATGGTACCTTAAATGAAAATATTATTCTTAAAAGGTCATCCATCAAGTAAAAGTTGAATGGATGGGTTGACAATCTAAGAAGTCAAAGTTTAGCTGTTGTGCAGCTTGTTTACATATGAAAACTTTTATCCCAAAAAGGACCCTTTTTATTTCAAAATACCACCATTTATCCCATTTCATATTTTTCAATAAACTTAGGAAGATGGCATACATTCCTTAAGGCTTCCTTGAATAAACATTTTGTGAAATACATCGAATTTACTCTGTGCCATAAACTTAGAATGTTCTGCTTCCTGTTTTGGGATATGTGAACTTCTTTCTTCATGTCAACATTTATCAGCCTGAAGAATGTGTACTTTTGGCAGGTGTGTGAACCTAATTTTTTCAATTCTAATTCTTACAACCTGGTTTAAGAGCACCAATAATACTGATCAAATTTTAAAAAGCTTAGAGATATTCTGTACTTAAATGCATGAACATAATAGAAGAGTGCTGTATTTTTTGGTTAAGAATAGTAACCATTTTCATTTACATGCCCATGCCTGTGAAATAATTCTGGAAAGGGAAAAAAAGCCCCTACTGTGAGCTCCCCTTATACCAGGTGCTTATCATCATTCATCATAATATGAATAATGTGTAGCTGGACTCCACATACATTATTATTTATTGATCCTTGTGTTCCCAGAGCTTCCTAATACTGGGCAGGTGATGGAAGAACTCTAGCTCTTACCAGAACTCTCCAGGATGTTAGTGCCGGCCTCTTCTCACAGATGAAGAGCCACTTCAGAGATGGGAGGAAACTTCCCAGGTTGTATGACTGCTTGCCAGGGGGAGGGTCTTGTCTGCGGTGACCCTCCCCATCTTAAAGTACTTTCTCACCCTGCCTTCCAGAACATTCACTTCTGGCCCTTCCCTGTCAATTGCAACACTGGGGTGCCCAGGGCTCCTGCCTCCTCTGGCCACACTCCTTCCTCAAGTGACCTTATCCAGTCTGGGCCTTGAAGGACTCCCAGATTCCTGTCCTTAGGCCCCTGAACTCCAGACCAGCTTGTCACATCCTTAACAAGCTTCCCAGTGCTCAGTAGAAAAACCTTAAGGTCATCCCTCCCTCCTCTTGCTCCCACCACACATCTAGTCTGATCAGCAAATACTAGTGAGTTACCTTCAGAAATATCCAGAATCTGACTGCTTCTCCCCACTCCCACTGCATTAGCCTCCGAACTGCTCTTCTGCTCCCCCCACCCCCACCCCTTGCCCCTGGAGGTCTGTTCTCACCACGCAGCCAGAAGGAACCAGTTAGAGCACCCCTGGTCACACCACTCCACTGCACCCCAGTTACTTCCCATCTTACTCAGGCCCAGGCCTTACAGTGATCTGGGCCTGGTGACCTCTAAGCCCATCCCCTGCTGCTCTCACCTGGCTGTCCCCCTTCCAGCACACTGGTCTCTTGTTCCTCCACCACACCAGGGACATTCGCTCTTCAGGGCCTTTGCACATGTTGTTGCCTCTGCCTGGAAGCTCTTTCCCCCAGTTCCCCATGGGGATCCATTCACCACTTCCTTTCCTAAGTTTTGATTTAAAGGTCACCTTTGCAGGTAAGGTCTTTGCTGGCCTCCCTACCATAAATTGCAATCCCACCCCTGAAATTCATACACCCCTCCACTCCCATTTTTTACTCCCTCCAACAAATTATGTAACTTATTTATTATGTTATTGGCTTACTGTCCATCCAACCCACTAAGATGTTAAGTCCCACAAGAGCAGGAATTTTTGTCTAACTTATCACTCATGTACTCCCTAGTGCCTAGGACACAGTAACCATTCAATAAGCACTTGATGAATGAATGAATGAAACTCAGAGAGCTTAATTAATGTCCCCAAAGTTGCAGAGCTCAGCTCTGACTCCAAAACCAGTGCTCTGAGTCACCAGTTTATGAAAAAGTGAAGATGCTTTATCACTGCACAATCAGATATCTACAAATCTGAAAAATTCAAACCAAATTCCAAAGCAAGAAGTCAAATCTGCAAGCTCACCTGGTACTTTCATTAACCTCATATTCACTTGGAGGACAAGAGGATCTAAAAAACAACTTGGAGGAAGTAACGTACACCTGGGAGCTGCTTCAACCACAAGAGGCTGGAGGATGAATGTACTCCTGAGGTAAAGTAAACAAATCAAAAAAAAAAAGCTTTCAATTTTAAGTAAACTTTCAAAAATCTTAGAAATAAAGAATCAAAAACCCCACCATTAACAGTTTAGCATTTTTCCCCTATATGTAAGTTTTGTTAGTGCAGAGCATGTCGCATATACAATTAAGCAGTCTGCTCCTTTCTCCCATCGCATATGTATTTGCTGTATTACTGCATACATCATTATAGCCCCATGTTTTAAGGCTGTGTAGTATCTTGTCAGCAGGCAATGAAGTCTAGGCTGCTAAAAAGAAAAAGGATACAAACATCAACTAAACGGGGAAGCCAGCAACCACTGTTCAGCATGCCACCTGCAAATCGATGGCTAGCGCCACACTGAACCTGGCCCAGGCTCATTTCCTAGGAGCCAGGAGAACTAGTTCCTCTGGAAATCCTCGGGCCATATTGCTTCTGGAAGTCAGAACCTAAGCCCATGAGCTATTTAGGTGGCCACTGCCACCACTGTCCAGAGTAAGGGCTAAGTTTCCAATGGTGTCAATAACCGCAAGTGTAGAGAAACAAGCAACAAAGATAGTCACTTATTCAACAAATCCGGGTAAGCGCTGCTGTGCGCCAGGCACCGAGGACACAATGCTGCACAGAGGCCATGGAAGCTCAGTCCACCAGGGAAGAGAGACATTCAGCAAATAAAGCCACGAAAACAGATTTAAAATCCCAAGAGTGCCAAGTGCTACTGAGGAAAGAAATACGGCACTACAAAGGCTCGTAGAAAATGGGGATTTGTAACAGTCAGGAGGTCGAGAGAGGGTTCCTGGGAGCGCATGAGCTGCTCTCTGAAGCTGAGAAGGCACTTAGGGGGCACAGGGGTATGAGGCTGGAAAGAAAGGTGGGGTTGAGGCACACAGGACCTCCCAGGCTGATCACATTCAAGAGTTTAATCTCTATTCTAAAAACAAAGGAAGACCACAGAAGGATTTTAAGGGCATATGGGGTGCATGGGGAAGGGGGTATGGTCATATTTGTATTTCAAGACCATCAGTCTGGCCTCAATGTGAGGCAAAAGCAGAAGGGGCATCAGAGCAGACCTGGGAGGAGTTTGCCCAGGAGAGCAGACCCAGGGCAGTGCCCTACATCCAGGCCCTTCCATCACCACTGTCTCGGAGGCCTGCCACCCTTCTCACCTGCCTCCACTTCGCCTCTCCTCCCGTCCTATTCTGTCACTGGCTCTGCCAATCTCCAGGCCAACCACAGACAGGCCAAATGGTGACACCTCCTTGGACCTGCACAGGATTGGGGCTTCCCAAAATCCCAGGTGACCATCCCTAGAGATGAATTGCAACACCCCGGACAGGCTGCAGGACTGGGGTGGGTGGAAAAGGGGATGGGAAAGTGCTTTTCTTTTTTTAATTTAATGCAAAACAAGAACAAGAGTTAGGAATCCTAAAAACATGCCGCTGCTGAGACTCACAACAAGAGACACAGATGGGTCTGGGGTACAGCCTGGACATCAAGATTTCTTTAAAGTTCCTGCAGTGATATTCATGTGCAATCAAGAACCCAACGTCATTCGTTTTTTTTAACTTTTAATTCTGAAATAATTACATATTCACAGGAACTTACAAATACAGTGCATAGAGTCCCGTGAACCCTTCTCTCAGCTTCCTCCAGCTATGACATCTTATATGACTACAGTACAACAGCAAAACAAAGAAACGGACATTGCTGCAATAATGCCAACTACACTCCAGATCTTATTCAGTTCTCATCAGTTTTTCCACGCACTGATGCATACATGTGTGTAACTCTGCAATTTAATCCAAAGTATAGATTTGCGTAACCACCATCACAATCAAGATGGAACTATTCCATCCCCACAAAAGAACTCCCTCATGCTACCCTTTTATAGCCCCACCAGTCCTCCCCCCACCCTGTCACTCTCCTTTGGCAACCAGCCATCTGTTCTCCAACTCCGTAGTTTTGTTACTTTGAGAACCATACAATATGGAACATTTACTCACAAAGCACAATGTCCTTGGGATCTGTCCAAGTGCTTGCCTGTATTCATACCTTTGTATTGCTGAGTAGTAGTCCATTGTATGGATGGACCAGTGTGTTTAAACATTTACCCAATGAAAGACATTCAGATTGTTTCCAATTTGGGGCTAATTAAAGCTGCCAAGAACATTCCTGTACAGGTTTTTGTGTACACATAAATTTTTATTCCTCTGGGATGAATGACCAAGAGTTCAGTTGCTGGGTCATATGGCAAGTGCATTGATGGTTTTTTCTTTTTTTGGTATCATTAATATACAATCACATGAGCAACACTGTGGTTACTAGATTCCCCTCATTATCAAGTCCCCACCACATATCCCATTACAGTCACTGTCCACCAGCGTAGTAAGATGCTATAGAGTCACTACTTGTCTTCTCTGTGCTATACTGCCTTCCCCGTTCTCCCCATTACATTATGTGTGCTAATCGTAACGTCCCTTATTCCCCTTACCCCTCCCTTCCCACCCATCCTCCCCATTCCCACCCATCCTCCCCATTCCCTTTCACTTTGGTAACTGTTAGTCCATTCTTGGGTTCTGTGAGTCTGCTGCTGTTTTGTTCCTTCAGTTTTTGCTTTGTTCTTATACTCCACATATGAGTGAAATCATCTGGTATTTGTCTTTCTCCAACTTGCTTATTTCACTGAGCATAATACCCTCTAGCTCCATCCATGCTGTTGCAAATGGTAGGATTTGTTTTCTTCTTATGGCTGAATAATATTCCATTGTGTATATGTACCACCTCTTCTTTATCCAGTCATCTACTGATGGACACTTAGGTTGCTTCCATTTCTTGGCTATTGTAAATAGTGCAGCAATAAACATAGGCATACATATGTCTTTTTCAAACTGGGCTGCTGCATTATTAGGGTAAATTCCTAGGATGGGATTCCTGGGTCAAATGGTATTTCTATTTTGACTTTTTTGAGGAACCTCCATACTGCCTTCCACAATGGCTGAACTAGTTTACATTCCCACTAGCAGTGTAGGAGGGTTCCCCTTTCTCCACATCCTCGCCAACATTTGTTGTTGCTTGTCTTTTGGATAGTGGCCATCCTAACCAGTGTGAAGTGATATCTCATTGTGGTTTTAATTTGCATTTCTCTGATGATTAGTGACATGGAGCATCTTTTCATGTGCCTGTTGGCCATCTGAATTTCTTCTTTGGAGAAGTGTCCGTTCAGATCCTCAACCCATTTTTTTAATTGGATTATTTGTTTTTTGTTTGTTGAGGCACGTGAGCTCTTTATATATTTTGGATGCCAACCCCTTATCGTATATGTCATTTATGAATATATTCTCCCATACTGTAGGATGCCTTTTTGTTCTACTGATGGTGTCCTTTGCTGTACAGAAGCTTTTTAGTTTGATATGGTCCCACTTGTTTAATTTTATTTTTGTTTCCCTTGCCTGGGGAGATATGTTCATGAAAAAGTTGCTCATGTTTATATTCAAGAGAGTTTTGCCTATGTTTTCTTCTAAGATTTTTATGGTTTCATGACTTACATTCAGGTCTTTGATCCATTTCAAGTTTACTTTTGTGTATGGAGTTAGACAGTAATCCAGTTTCATTCTCTTACATGTAGCTGTCCAGTTTTGCCAACACCAGCTATTGAATAGGCTGTCATTTCCCCATTGTATGTCCATGGCTCCTTTATTGTATATTTATTGACCATATATGCTTGGGTTAATATCTGGACTCTCTATTCTGTTCCACTGGTCTATGGGTCTGTTCTCACACCAGTACCAAATTGTCTTGATTACTGTGGCTTTCTAGTAGAGCTCGAAGTTGGGAAGCGAGATCCCGCCTGCTTTATTCTTCCTTCTCAGGATTGCTTTGGCTATTTGGGGTCTTCTGTGGTTCCATATGAATTTTAGAACTATTTGTTCCAGTTCGCTGATGAATGCTGTTGGTATTTTGATAGAGATTGCACTGAATCTGTAGATTGCTTTAGGCAGGATGGCCATTTTGACAATATTAATTCTTCCTACCCAAGAGCATGGGATGAATTCCCATTTATTAGTGTCCTCTTTAATTTCTCTTAAGAGTGTCTTGTAGTTTTCAGAGTATACGTCTTCCACTTCCTTGGTTAGGTTTATTCCTAGGTATTTTATTCTATTTGATGCAATTGTGAATGGAATTGTTTTGCTGATTGCTCCTTCTGCTAGTTCATCATTAGTGTATGGGAATGCAACAGATTTCTGTGTATTAATTTTGTATCCTGCAACTTTGCTGAATTCAGATATTAGTTCTAGTAGTTTTGGAGTGGAATCTTTAGGGTTTTTTATGTACAATATCATGTCATCTGCAAACAGTGACAGTTTGACTTCTTCCTTACCTGCACTGATGTTTTTATGAGAAACTGCCGAACTATTTTCCAGAGTGGATGATCCATTTTACGTTCCCATCAACAGTGCATGAGAGAGCCCATTTCTCTATATTCTCACCAGCATTTGGTGTTATCACTATTTTTTATTTTAGGAATTCTAAAGCCCATTCTAATAGATTAACAGTACTATCTCATTGTGGTTTTAATTTGCATTTCTCTAATGGATAATAATGTTGAACATCTTTTCATGTGCTTATTTTCCATCTGCATAATCTCTATGGTGATATGCCTGTTCATCTCTTTTACCCATTTTTAATGGGATTTTTTGAAGTCTTACAATTGCATTTTGAGAGCTCTTTATGCATTCTAAATACAAGTCCTTTGCTAGACATGTGGTTCACAAATATTTTCTCCCATCTGTAACCTGTGTTTTCATCCTTTTCACAGGGTTTTTCACAAAGCAGAAGTTTTTAATTCTGAAGATATCTAATCAATTTTTTCTTGAATATTCTTTTCGTGTTATGTCTAAGAACTCTTTACCTAGGCCTAGGTCCTAAAGATTTTCTCCTGTTTAATTCTGAAACTTTTATAGTGTTATGTTTTACATTCAAATCCATGATCCATTTTAAGATAATTTTCTAATAAGGTATAAGGTTTAGGGTGAAGTTCATTGTCTTGCCTTTGGATGATCAATTGCTCCAGTACCGTTTGTTGAAAAGGCTATATTTCCTCCACTGAATTGCTTGTACCCTTTTGTCAAAAATCAGTTGAGTACAGTTGTGTGGGTCTGTTTCACTGACCTGTGTGTCTATCCTTTCACCAAAACCACATTGTCTTGATTACTACAGATATTAAAATAAGTCATGAAATAGGGGAATTCCTTCTACTTTGATCTTTTTTCAAAATTGTTTTAATGATTGTAGTTCCTTTGATTTTTCCATATAAATTAAAATAAAATCTACAAAAAAACTTTACTGGGACTTTGATAGGAATTACATTAAACCTATAGAATAATTTCAGGAGAATATCTTTATCTTGTTGACTCTTTCAATTCACAAACATGGTATGCCTCTCCATTTATTTAGATCTTTGAATACTTTCACCAATATTTTGTAGTTTCAGCATACACATTCTGCACATATTTTGTTAGATTTTTACCTAAGTATTTCAATTTTTTAGGGGTGATTATAAATGGCATTGTGTTTTTAATTTGGGTTTCCATATGTTCATTGTTATAATATAGAAATATTAACTTTTGTGTGTTGATCTTATATCCTGTGACCTTGCTGAATTCACTTATTAGTTACAGGAGTTACTTTGTAGATTCTTGAGATGTTCTACATAGAGAATCATGTCATATACAAATAGGTGGTTTTATTCTTCACTTCAAATTTGTACACCTTTTATTTCTTTTCTTAACATTGCACTGGCTAGGACTTCCAGTATTATGTTGAATTAAA
>JAVSCE010021722.1:0-42686 GCA_032199065.1 Smutsia gigantea | reverse complement strand
TATCTGGAAATTGTTTAATCCCTCCATCATATTTAAATGATAATCGTGCTGGATACAATATTCTTGGTTCGAGGCCCTTCTGTTTCATAACGTTAAATATATCATGCCATTCTCTTCTGGCCTGTAAGGTTTCTGTTGAGAAGTCTGATGATAGTCTGATGGGTTTTCCTTTGTAGGTGATCTTTTTTCTCTCTCTAGCTGCCTTTAATACCCTGTCTTTATCTTTGATCTTTGCCATCTTAATTATTATGTGTCTTGGTGTTGTCTTCCTTGGGTCCCTTGTGTTGGGAGATCTATGAGCTTCGTGGACTGCGAGACTACTTCCTTCCCCAGCGAGGGAAAGTTTTCAGCAATTATTTCTTCAAAGACACTTTCTATCCCTTTTTCTCTCTCTTCTTCCTCTGGTACTCCTATAATGCGAATATTGTTCCGTTTGGATTGGTCACACAGTTCTCTTAATATTCTTTCATTCCTAGAAATCCTTTATCTCTCTCTGCCTCAGCTGCTCTGTACTCCTGTTCTCTGTTTTCTATTCCATTAACAGTCTCTTGCTTCTCATCCATTCTGCTGTTAAGCCCGTCGATCGCTTGTCTGATTTCTGTATTGTCTTTCCTCAGTTCCCTCACTTCCTCCCTCAGCTCTTCCACATTTCTCTGTAGGTCCATCAGCATGGTTATGACTTTTATTCTGAATTCTTTTTCAGGGAGGCTGTGCATTTCCATCCCTTCAGACTCCCTCTCTGGGGTTGTCTGGTTGATTTTGGTCTGAACCATATTCCTCTGTCTTTTCATGGCTGCATAATTTGGTCACTGATAGTTGCCACGTATGTCAGCTGGGCTCTTTAAGACTTTAAAAGGAGAAGAAAAAAAAAAGAGAAAAAAAGAAAAAAAAGGAAAAAAAGAAAGAAAGAAAGAAAGAAAAAAAAAGAAAGAAAAGAAAAAAAAGAAAGAAAAGAAAAAACAAAAACAAAACAAAAAACAAAAAAAAACAAAAAAAATGCCCACCGGACGTAGATTCTGTGGGAATGCTCTAGGTGGCGCTATTGCCCCACTATTCCACAGCTGTGACTGTGCCGCTCCGCAGGGCCCTTTATCGCTCTGGCATGGGTGGGAACCAATAGGAGGCTGTTGATCTCAGTGAGAAATGTTAAGTATGGCTACGCTTCCTCAGTCGCCAGCTAAGGCGTCTGAAACTCCCCAGGACTCCCAGCCTGCTGGGCTGAGGGTGCTGGGGCGATCCGGCTCCTCCGCTGGGCTCCTGTCTCTTTAAGACCGCTGAAGAAAGCGCGCACTTTTTTTTTCCTTCCCGGAGCCGGCTGCAAGCCCCCTGGCGCGTTCCCCGCTCAGATCCTGCCCCTCTGTCTCTCCAATCTCCGCTGCACTGCGCAATGTGGGTCAGCGCTCCCCGCGCAGATCACCGGGGCTGGCTACTTCACGGGGTGCACTTCCACTCCCCCCCGGCTCTGAATCCTCTCCTCCCGCCGGTGCACTGGGGTGGGGGAGGGCTCGGGTCCCGCCGGGTCGCGGCTCCGTATCTTACCCGCCTCTTGGGGTGCCGAGTCCTCTCGGGTGTAGCTGCACGCTGTGCCCTTTCCTGTGTATTCTCGTCTCTCTTTTAGGAATAGATGTATTTTCTGTGTTTTCGTAGATAAATATAGTGTTGGGAGGAGATTTCTGCCGCCCTGCTCACACCGCCATCTTCCCGGAAGTCTCACCAGCATCTTTTCAACAGAATTGTGTTCTAATTCAGTTCAGTTACTGCATGAAAAGTAGAGATTAGAAAATACCTGGACAATTTAAGTCGAAACTTCCTGATCTTTGAGAGAATTTATCAGGCAGCTACTGCTTGAGACCATTCATGTTTGGGCTTACATACTGGATGAGTTGTCTAGAAAGTATTTAAATCTCTTTTGTACTTTGTTGATGACAACTTTTCTAAATGAGGCTTTGGAAATTTATCTTCAAAAAAGTATCTGCCCACACCCTCTCCCATAGAAATAAATGCTCATGAGATTTCCAGGTTCCTGTTACCTGTTTGTACTCTCTATAGATCCCATGTGTTATTGTAAATTGTCAGTCAATAACAACCCACTGTAAGTCCTTTGTGGATGAACTTCCAAAAAAAACAATGGCTTATAACTGGAATTTTGAATTCTAAAGAGGAGTCCTGTTCCCATCACTAAGTCATTAATTAAGCCCCAAATTTTAGAGTCAGTGTGTTTTTAATAAGCACATTGTATGCCTTTAATCCTGAGGCACAAAACAGTGTCCAGTACTCACATTTTTGCCAGTAGCCTTTTCTTTAATGGTAGTTTTAATTTTATACATGAAAAAGAGAAGTTTTAAGGTACTAACCTCATGACTTAAAAAATTACCGTAATGATTTTTCATCAAGTTGTTAAGTTCGCATTATGATTTATTTTCATAATGTCCCACATATTGTGGCCACTAAATTCCAAAGACCAATGCAATTAGAAATTGAATTTTTACTTATTGGATGAAAGAGGAAGGAGGCTCACCCTCTGGCAATACTACTAGCTCAGACCACCTCACACTCCCTTCAAAATCTGTCAAAGCCCAGCCAATCAGAGCCCTACAACATCGTTTGCATGTGAGGAATGGCCAGTTACAATCGTCCCAGTCTTCTGTATTACATACAGAGTTCTCTTGTCTGCCAACATGAATGGTTGCGATCATTACTTCAGCCTCCAGTGACTTCAATACATGAATGGCTAGCTTAAGGTCCAAGAGTGGATGGGCTTTCCTGTCTTTTTTCAGAGGCATCTGCCGACCAACAGGAGCAGGCAGACAAAGCTATCTTTAAGTATTCTTCCCATGCCATGAATAGGCAATGTCTAAAGAACAGCTCAAGATGACACCATGGGACATGAAGGCACCCATGGACTTTTGAAAATCTCCTTCCAGAAACACAGCCCTTCCCATATAGGAATGAAAGTAACTTGAATTGAAAGCAGAGCTGTGTCTACTTAACTTTGAAGGAGAGGCATAATAGAAAGGAGTGGTGAAAACAATTCAAGATCTATTGGGGCACAAGGGTGCCATTTTCTGCAAATGGCCCTATTTGCTCTAAGTATCTGCCTTTTCTAGAATCTAGCTTTTTCTCTGGGGAGACAGAATAGTGAGCTCCAGTTTTGCCTCAAGTACTCTTTCATTTTATTCCATGTTTATTGTGATTCCATTATCAAAATAATATCAACTCATTGCACATAATTAGACAAATTAAGAAAAATAAAGAAGCAGAAATCTATAATGCCAGTGAACACAGGAAATTACTGGTATCATTTTGGCACATATCTTTCCAGTTTTATTCCTATTCCTTTGTGTTCATCCAGGACATCAGGCTGAAGATATGAAAGTATCATTATTTTATATCTATTTTTATATCCTGTTTCATATTATTAGCCTTCTTTCCATACCATTAAATTTCTTTACAAGCATCATTTTAATAGTGAAAAAGTAGTACAAATAATTTAGAGGATGATATACATGCTCTGTAATTGACTTAATCACACCCTCAGTAATGAACATTTTGATTATCTCCAAGCATTCTAAATCTTACTAATTTAGTCATAAACATTTTTCCCTAAGTCCATAATGGACATTTCTATGTCCCCCAGAGTTCTACTTCCTTCTAAGGAGTGTCTGCTTTGCCGCCACCTCCCTTTGAGACTCACTTCCCGGGGTGCGTAGGGAGGAGAGCATGCATGATATACTCCAGATGTGTTTGATTAAGAGAAAAAGATGAAATATACTGATCTGTACAATAAAAGAAGCCCTAGCTATTTCTTAAGCAATGGAAGTATAGTTGAAAGAAGCTTATAGCCTTTAAAAAAGTTCAAGTTAAAAAAATTCATGAGATGTATATATTAAAAGCTTGTTTAAAATAAAATCAGATTTAGTCCTTTAGATCCAAAGACTGAATGCACCCAAATGCTTCAATATACTTCAAACATTTCACATTAAAGAAAGTGAAGATATCAGTTATTTATTGCTTCTACTCATTGGTGTTACAAATTCTATTTGGAGTTTTTATATATGTCCAAGGAAATAAAGCTAATTATAGGTAAAGAAAGGACACAGTAGACTTCTCCTGACCCTTGGGTAGTTCTCCGTCATTCACCAGTCTCCCTCTGAATTTAGTACTATAGCAGTTAACAAGTTGCTAAGGATTTCTTTATATTTTTGTCCATTTTCCCATTTGGGTAGGACATATGGCTTAGAAGGAGTACGCTTAAGTGATCTAGAGAGAGAAGCAAAATCCCTGGCTAATTGCCATGCACGCTAATGACCCATTGCCTGAAAATGGAAAAAATGACCACAGGAATTTAGCCTGAACTACTTCCTACCACCAGAAAGCCTGAGCATGTCAGATGCAAGGGAAGCCAACAGAAAGAGGAAGTTCTGGTCAGACACACATTGACTCATTTGATAAGTTACTTCCTCAGATAATTTTCTTGTCCAGTCAGAAGTCTCTCATTCATTCTTATAGAGAGATAGGTAAGGATGGGGCCAAAATCCCTGACATAGTAAAAGTAACAAGTACTCAGACATGGTCTTGATTGCCCAGTTGACCAGAGAGAAGAGAAGCCTGGGTTTATCATACTTATTAGCCACAGGGAAGGTGGAAGAAACAGCAGTTTGTAGATATTCCCACTCAAAGATCACATTTTTCTGAGGCCAAAGACACTTGTTATCTCCGTCAGAGAGAAGGGTAGGTCCCTGGATTCACACTGAAAATATGAAAGCAGTCACATCTGGAGGACTTGGGACCCACCCAAGGCTGATATTTGCAATCCTTTGACAATCCAGCCCTTCTCTGGAACCCACATGGAAGCTGTCAGAGTACATACACAGAAGACTGGTGACAATAAGCTGGACACATCCAGGACTCTCCTAGATACATCCTAGTGATCAATATAAAGCAACTGGAGCCCTGATGCCAAGCAATCTGGAAGTAAAAATACAAATTGTTTTCAGCCTACCATTTACCAGAAAACAGTCCACCTCCAAAGATGCTCAGTAGTTTGTCTCCGGTTAGAAGAAAGAACAGAGATTTTTTTTTAAAAAGATGTTGAGGGCTATTTTGTTCTGCAGTGTAGGCTTTTGAATATTTGAACCATCTGCTTAAAGAGAACCACTTACATATCACTCAGAACTCTCCAGTATTTTAAAGAATTCAATACACCTAATCCCAAACTGAATAAGACATGCTGTAATGTCTTTTTTTTTTGACAACAGAGTGATTTTCAAACTGAATAAAATTATAAGCAAATCAATAATCATGATTTATAGGCCAGCAAAGTATGGTGACTAAAAGCAAGCACAGCCCCAATCTAGTGAAACCAGCACTTTTCAGAGCACCCACACTAGTTGTGGTGCTGCAGGATAGTTGGTAAAACTGGTAAACTGGTCCCATTAATTGCCATAATTCATGTAAAGCAAGTGAGCCAGAGTGTTGATTTTTATTCCTTTTAATGTGCTACATCTTCAAGATCAATAATAGTGGTCTGCCTTTCTCACAGCATCATTTAGTTTGAGGATGAAAGACATAGAATATAAAAATTAAAGTTGCAAAAACTCAGATTTGGAATCAGCATCACTTACTGAGCCAAAATGCCTTCTCTGCGCCAGTCACTGTGCTAGAAGGTTTCTACCTTGTTATTTTCAACATAACATAAAAAAGATCATTCTAACAACAGGCACAGCCTGAGATGGGACATGTCACCCCTAAAAACTCTCTGTCACTAGAGATGCTGAAGAAGGGAGGCTTTTAGGTTATGGTGCTAATAGTAAAGGTTTGAGGAATAATATAGTGAAGAAATGAATGAATAAATGGGTGAACGTTAGAGTTCATGTGATCCAACAGCCTCAAGTGTATGTAAATTCATGTCAAAATCTTGTTTACAACTTCTTCAGGCAAAATACCACATTATTAGCAATATTTCAAGATATCTATTTACTGTAGTAGCTTTGGCTATCTGCAGACTGATCACTGAAGATTACGAATATGACTTCATAACTCATGTCATGAAGTAATGGATATTTAACTGGGGTACAAATTTGAATGGTGTGGCCTGTGATATAGTTGTGAGTCAGGACAGAGGCAGACGTGCAAGCATGAGCCACTTTGCCAGTGAGTCTAGCTGAAGTGAGGCAGAGTCCTCACTTCTGCTTGTGTCTTATCTTCCCTCATTTCTACTCCCAATGCCACAGGTTTACTGAGGATGGGAATATCATTTTCTATGTCAAAAAAAAAAATCCCTGACAGTAAATAAGCAAAACATCAAACAAAATTTCTATAAATGTCAAGACACTTTAGTGAGGTTTCCTCATTAGAAAACCAGAAGTATGGTATATATTAAAGAGAACAGTATCAAAAGTGGTGGCCATAATCTCTAATGTATCCATTACATGCTGTTTCCAAAATACATCTGTGAACTTGTTTTAGCAAATGCTTCAGCCAATGCAAAATTTTCCTCTTCAGTGAGGGATAAAATGTTAGCAAAAGATAAAGAGGTAATTAACTTAGATTACGAGTCTAGTTTTAATGGAAATATGATTTAACAGGAATGGCATTTAACATTCTTATATGTGGTTTTATATAATCATTATTATAATATAACATATGTATATGTCATATATATATATATATAATATGCATTTAATCATGAAGAGCTCTCTTAATTTTTTCCCATATACTACATTCTGTAGAGAAAAATTTTTGCTAAAATGTGTTTTCCGCACATAGAGATTTTCAAAGCCTTGACACTTTCCCTTCACAATTGTCACAGCTTTGGATAATACTAGTATTCTTTGAAATGTTGTCACATATAAATAAAACATCTGCCCAGGTAATCAGAACAAATTTAGGCTCGTTAATTAAGGGTATTTTATTTCCACTTAGTGTATTTGTTTATTCAACAAACACAAAACACTCACCTTATGTCAGTTACTGAATCTTCACAGTCCTTGT
Source organism: Smutsia gigantea (assembly GCA_032199065.1). Classification (NCBI taxonomy): domain Eukaryota; kingdom Metazoa; phylum Chordata; class Mammalia; order Pholidota; family Manidae; genus Smutsia; species Smutsia gigantea. The sequence continues at coordinate 35,693 of JAVSCE010021722.1, read as the reverse complement.
TTCTTTGAAGATCAGGGTTAAAGACAATTGAATTTATTTAACAAAAATGCCTTTGCTACCAACAATGTACCGAGTCCTTTTCTAGGTGCTGGGGATATAGCAATGAATTTTTTTATGTCCCTTTATGGCCAATGTTCTAAAAAATTATCTGGCTGGACTGGTGTTATTCTAAAAAATTACCTGGTGTTGATTCACTAAAGAGAAGAGAGGCCACAGTATTTCCTTTGTGAATCACTCTTATCCAACTGGGGTGAAGAATCCTTATTCCACTAAACCTCATTTTCGTTGGCAAACACACTAAATGGCATTCTCTCTACCACCATGGGCATTTTTGTTAAAGTAAATTCAACCACTGACAACCACAAGTGGAAATCTGGAATGTTTAGCAGGACCATCATCCAACAGCTCATGCCTGACAGCTCTGAAGTCATTTAACTGTACCATGGAGAGAGCATCATATTTGTATGTTTCTCTCGAAACACAGCCTACAGATTCCACTAAACATGGTATATCCTTAATTTGAAGGGGTTTGTTTTCATTTCCCATAATAATACAATGTAGCAAAAAGTAAATAAAAAGGGATTACTTGATCCAACCAGAGTTTAGATTCCACATGTAGTAGATTGTATCATCATTTACTACCTTCCTTTTGAAAAGTTATGCATCTCTTTCTCTTGCCATGAGACCTGCATGGACTCTGTAGAAGAATATAATTACCACCCCTCTGAGGCAGGCTTGGCCAATCAACCTTTTTGACCAATGAAGAATTGTGTGCAGAAATGGCTTGTGTACCATGTAAGCAGAAACATTAAAAACTGTCATATGATCACCATTGCCCAAATAGGAACTGCTCCTTCAGCCTGCATCCCAAAATGAAGAGATACAGGGTGCAGAGCCACAGGCTGAAGCAGAGCTGCATCTGACCTTCAGTGACATGGAATGTGAGATGTCAAATTTAATTTCTATAATCCTCTGAGATTTGGGATTTGGAAATTGTTCCTGTAGCATTACAAAGTGAAAGCTAATTGATAAACCACATAGACATTAACATGTAACTAGTAAAACTGAATTTCATTAGTTTATGGTTATCATCATTTCTATGGTATTTCACTTGAGTTAACCCTTTGTCATCACTCTGCCATTAATAGCATGGAGCCCAGTCTCTTCCTCTTGAGGCTTCCATCTTAATCCTTCATATTGCTCAAAAACACTGGGCAGTATTGTGAGGACCAGTCCTCTAGATGAGGGTTTGGAGAGGCGGGTGAGAGGGTGGAAAGAACACTACAGAACTCCAGTAAGTTCATGAGCATCCATGCTTCCTTCACCAACACATGTGGCAGCTATTAAAGATTATGTCTGTCCAGTCCAATGGACATCTGTCCACTGATACCATGTTAGAGCGGTTGTCATAAATCTCTATCATGGCACATCACTCTTATTTCATGCTGACTTGCTCAGCCATATTTCTTCAAAATACAATCATATGCTGTTTTGGAAGTACCCTTGTTTCTATGACCTTTAGCCTCATGTTGAACTGAAGACACCAGGATACATTCCCCTTACTTTATGGGGAGTTCCCTCCACTTCACAGTGTCCTTTTAATCAGGGAACCCCATCCACCATGAGAAGTTTCTCTAACCTTGAATGATGAGACAGTCTCAAATTCACCCTACAACCCACAAGAAAATGGTCCTTTTACAGACATTTTTAAGCCCCCAGGACATACTGGCATACATTCACATAAGTAAGATATTTCTTACTATGTTTTCTTCTGAGTTTTGTGGTTTCATGTCTTACATTATGTCTTTGATTGATTTTTGAGTTTACTTTTGTGTATAGGCTTAGACAGTAATCAAGTTTCATTTTCTTGCATGTTGCTGTCCAGTTTTCCCAACACCAGTTATTGAAGAGACTGTCTTCCCCATTGTATATTCATGGCTCCTTTATAATATATTAACTGACCATATATGCATGGGTTTATATCTGGGCTCTCTATTCTATTCCATCAATCTATGGGTCTGTCCTTGTGCCAGTATCATACTGTTCTGATTACCATAGCTTGAAGTCAGGGAGTGTAACACCCCCAGCTTTGTTTTTTCTCAAGATTGCTTTGGTTATTCAGGGTCTTTTGTGGTTCCATATGAATTTTAGGATTATTTTCTCTAGTTCATCGAAAAATGCCATTGGTATTTTGATAGGGCTTACATTGAATCTATAAATTGCTTTGGGCAGGATGCCCATTTTGACAATATTAATTCTTCCTATCCATGAGCATGGGATAGCTTTCCATTTATTAGTGTCTTCTTTAATTTCTCTCATGAGTGGTATCATATAGTTTTCAGAATACAGGTCTTTCACCTCCTTTGTTAGGTTTATTCTAGGTATTTTATTCTTTTTGATGCAATTGTAAATGGAATAATTTTCTTGATTTCTCTTTGTGCTAGTTTGTTGTTAGTATATAGGAATGGAACATGTTTCTGTGTATTAATTTTGTATCCTACAATTTTGCTGAATCCAATTATTAGTTCTGATAGTTTTTTGGTGGAGCCTTTAGGGATTTCTATGCATGATATCATGTCATCTGCAAATAGTGACAGTTTTAATTCTTCCTTATCAATTTGGATGCCTTTTATCTCTTTGTCTTGTCTAATTGCCATGGCTAGAACCTCCAGTACTATGTTGAATAAAAGTAGTGAGAGTGGACATCCTTCTCTTGTTCCTGATCTTAGAGGAAAAGCCTTTAGCTTTTCACCATTGAATATGATGTTAGCTGTGTGTTTGCCATATATGGCCTTTATATGTTGACATACATACCCTCTATACTCATTTTGTTGAAGGTTTTTTTCATGAATGGATGGCCCAGCTTCTGTGATATGCCCAGACCTGTGATATAAGGTGTGTGATATGCAACCAAAAAAGGGAGTTAAAGGTGTGAGCCAAACCAAAACAAAGCAACAAACTAGCTTCTTCATTATTGAAAGCATCTGGCATAGTATCAGCTAAGTATGCAAAAATGATAGATGCTAATGTAAATGAGATTAATTTTCACATCCTGGATCAACCAATTAATTGGCATAATTTTGTTCTATGCACCACTCATGTTTATTCATGGTGATAAGTGTGAGAGGGATTCAAGGTCAGAGCCAATATCAGAATTTACCCTGATGATGGTGGGTCACTTACAACATCTATACCTCCAAAGGGCAGAGGGTTACTGCTCTTTGAGATTTCAATACGTGGATTTGAAAATGAGAAATTTACAAAGGAAACTGACTCTATCTTGATCCTTTAATTCTGAGTCGAAGTGAACTGCAATCTGCTGGGAAAAACTGAAGTCATTTTGACACACCCAGCAATAATGGAAAAAATCATTCCTGCCTCATCACTTACTGGCTGTGGGACCTTGACTGAGTTGTGAACGTGTCTATGCCTCAGTTTCTTCAAGGGTTACATGGAGATAATAATAATACCTAGGTTTTCACAGAATATTTTTGGGCAATTAAAGGAGTTAATGAATGCAAAAGATTTACAAGAAAACTTTGAGGTTATTATTGTTATTAATATTACCATCATAGATTTTTCCTGAATAATATATCTCAACTCCAGTGTTTGGGGGCCTATGTGCAAAAACTAAGTAATTTAGTAGAAAGGCACCACAGTTCATTATTTGCCATATTCGTGCCCTAGTGTAACAGTCAACATCTGGATGGAAAAATAAAATAATAAATTCTTTATTGATTTGTGTCCAGCTGTTTGAATTATCTCTTCTGTCCAAAGTTTGGTGTGATGTAGCCATGCCTTTTTTACACCCTGGCAAAGTCAAAAAGAAAAGCTGAAGGGTTATTTCAGGGTTAATTTTATTATGTTGCTCTTTGCTAATTTCTTGGAAAACACAAACAATAAATTTAAAACCCAACAGAGGTTAGATAGAAGAGTTCTGTAGTAAATACTGTGATGTCTCTCTCAGATCCCACTTTAATCTGCTGGTATACCCCATTCCCGGCTTCTGTGAGGGTCAACCAATAGTAGCTCACAAACGCCCTCTTATGTGAAGAGTATGCCCCTGTCAACTGTTTCAACTGGAGTTATGCCCACTTCCTGGCCAATGACTGACTGGTGTGGTATATAAAGTGCTACCTCTTGCCTACACAGGACAACACAGCTAGGTGGTAATCATTCAAAGACCTTCTCCTGTGGATCAAGCCAAGGCGAGACTTTATCTGAGAATACTTTCTTGCTCAGCACTTTCCCTTTCTCTGTCCTGCTTCACTACATTCCTTATGGGCTTTTCCACCAATGCATCTCTTTGGCAAGAATTATGACCTCAGATTCAGCATCTAGAGAACTGAGTCTAAGCCAAGATTACAACCACTTGTGCTGTCAAAGGAATCTGCAGAATAATTCAAAGTTATCAACCTAATATCACTGAGGAGAAATAGAGCTCAGAAACATAGACCCTTAGGAAAGAAAACTCATGGAATTAATATGGAAAGTAACAGAGGAGATGATCATAAAGCAAGGTAATACCTCAGACATTAGGAATGGCACATCCTCAGCAGGATAACTAAGGCTGAACAGCTGCTGTTGGTTCATTTGTTGGTTGGTTGGTTGGTAGATTTATTGCTGGGGACATGTTCATCTCCCACGCCTCTCCTTATTTGGGGGGAATAACTCATTGTGTGAGGAGTTGGAGATGTGAGGATCTCTGCCTCAAAATGCTGATGGAAAAGGTGGGCAATGCTTTTCTGTCTGATCCAGAGAAAAGGACGAGGTTTCCTAGTCAGTGCTTGGCCAAGCAGCCCTCCAATCCAAGACTTTGATGCTTAAGTTTGTGCTAAGATATGGATGGTTGGAGTTCATTCATGATGACTGCTGTGGGATCCTGCGGTGGGAGCCAACAGTAATGCCTTGAGATTCTCGCAGTGTCTGGGACCAATGGTAGAGTGAACAAGCATCGGGAAAGTACATCTCCTACTGTCCATGTTCTATGCTCTTTTAGTTTTTTTCTATGCTCCAAGCATACACTTCCATTTTCTCATTAATTACATGAGCTCCCTATTTTTCCAAAGTCCCTTTTCAGGTAAAAAATAGTACAGTTGCTCTCTTTCACCTGAGATAATTTTTTAAAGTCCTTACTGATACAACACCTCATATAGGTATTTGCACAATGCCAATTTTTTTATATGGGCCAAACTATATGTTTATAAGTATGAAGAAAAACAACTGAGTCATATAGATTAAGACAACTAATAGACTATCAGTAATGGACTGACCTACTTTGACAACATTTATTCTGTTCTCTCCTTTTTGCTGCTGTGGTTGTAGTATTCACCCATGATATACTAGGCACAAGCATAAATGAACAATAATCATGGGCCTGTCTTTATGTATCATAGAGTTTCACAAGTGCTAAATAACATAACAATTAAGTAAACGTATGCTCAAAATTATTGGTAAGTCATTGCAAATATAGGGCTAAATGATGACGTGTAACAATAGAGCCTTCCTTAGTCCAGGGATGGTCTAATTTCCACAAGGTTGATGAGTAAGTAAAACTTAGTAAGCAGAGGGAACAGTAGGATGAAGACCCCAAAGTGGAAAGGAGATTGACTAGCACAGGAAAGGAACCAGGAAAGCCAACATGGCTGGAGCAGAGTGAGGGGGTTACTGGTGTGTGATTGGTGCTAGCCAGATTTGTAGGGTCTTACGGACCAAGTTAAGGACTTTTCTTATGTTTGTGGGTGTCAGTTATTTGTAAAACTCCCTGAAAGAACCATGTAAGTAAGACACTTTGAGTCAGGGCTGTGGCCAATGGTAGTGCTGAATATGAATTTGAGAGGACAGGTTTTCTTGTCCACTAAATAATTGTAGATGTAGCAGAAAAGGATTTGGGCCAGTGTCTGTCCTGGGTCATCAGGAGAGGGAGTAACAGCAAGAGAGGGCTTAGTCAGAGGGCAGGACTAAGAAAGAGGGGCTCCTCCCTGAGGCTGGCAAGCAGGAGACTGAATCTCAGGGTGAGCTGGATAGGCAAGTGCACTCTGCTGGCCAAAATAAGTCCAGAGATTCCGAAAAGGGAGACGAGGCAAGGCAGAACAAAGCCAGGTCCTTGGGCCATGAAGAAATAAAATCCCAATAGGGTAAACCCTTGCTGCAGAGGGGTCTGCCACATGCATGGGCAGCTTTGGACTACAGTGGTTCACCTCAGCCTGAAAGGTGCCCATCTCTTCGGGAGTGAGGCATCCTTGTGGGTGGCTGAGTTTCTTCAGTCCCTAGGTTCATTACTGTAGTGTTCTTCCTCTCCTCCCACCTCTTATCTCTGCCTGCTTTATCTCATCAGATCATCTGAGCCAGGGTTTTCACAGCAGAAAATTTGACACATACAAATATACACACACTCATACACAACTGAAAAGCTGACATTGGAAGCTGCCAACATATCACAAGCCATTAACTGCTTTCCAGAAACTTCTGGAAAACAGGAGCAAAATATTGGGGATGGATGAATTTTATGAAAAATCAAAGTGTCTCAGTTCTCTGCTTAATTCCACTGATATGCCTGTTAATGAGATGTGCCAAGTTGGGAAATTAGAAACCTTCATTATCTTCATATCAAAGAAACACAGAGTCATGCAAAGAATAACAAATGTGAGCAAATAAACTAAAGGTTCTAGGAGAAAAAATAAAGGAAATAAATGAATGTATTGGGGGAGAAATAAGGCAATAGACTTACCAGTAGATTAAAATTTGAAAACAGAAAGAGACAGTTAACACTTAATTCGTGAGAATGGAATTAAGAAAAACAATGATACTAATTGTACATTTGAATGTCAGGGAAAATGAGTTGGCAGTGTGCACTAATTGGATTGTAGAAGCTAATCTCCCAAGGGAAGGGGTGGACGCTTCATCTTGCATATTAGATGCAAAATTCTCACTGGCAGGAGTTAGGCTAAAATGACCTAATAGGTCTTTTCCAACTCTGATTTCTATCACTTGGCAAGAGAAACCAAGTCAGGAGTTACACAATTAAGCATGCTTGCTGGAAAAATAAACACAGAGACGTCGGATAATGCAGATGCCCACCACCCCCCACCCCAAAAAAAACACAGTGGAAGAGATGATCACAGCACCAATAAAGCCATAGGATCCAGCCAGGAGAAGAATTCCTGACATGGACCAGGGATAAATAGATGCTTTCATTCTCCTCATTTTCTTAATCCCCAAATCTGAATGGAAAGGGGTGGCAGGTTTTCAGGGGTGCTGGAAGGCAGGGGCTTTGCATAATCTCCCCCTGAAGGTCTGCTCTGTGTGGAAGAGGCTATCCTTTGAAGAAGACTGGATAGGATCCAGCAACTTTTCTTCTGCTCCCACAATCTGTTGCCCACTTTCCTTCACCTCTTCCTCTTGGCTCTCCCCATCTCTGGGAAAGTGGGAACATTACAACAAGCTTTAGATCCTTTCTTGGAAAATTGTAAGGAGGGTATTATATCCCAATAGCCTGTGGGCAAATCCAAGCCCTGTTCAAAGAAAGTCCACTTTGAAAACTGAGTCTGTAGAAATGTGGACATTCCTGGGAAAATACATTTCTCCCCTCTCTTTTTGTTTTCTTGTTCTATCTGAGGGCTTACACTTTCTGGTTTTGTTATTTGGTTCAGGGCTTCCGCTATTCTGTTTTCGGAAACCACCACCAGTGTAGACAGAACAGAGTATATCACACAGCAATGCCTCTGACTGTTGTGACTGGCACAGGACTATCACCTAGGCACACTGGCACAATTAGGAGAAAAATAGCTTATGAGTTTGTCATTTGGGAACTAGCCGCAGTGAGTACCAACCCCAGGTCTGAGTCTTTGCTTCCTCTCATCCTTGCCTTTATAAATGCCTATTTTGGGATTTTATCTGAATCATTGAAGTTAGGCAATCAGAAAAACCTGGCACGGATGGGTCTTACTTCGTGTTTTCTCAAGAGAATGTAACAGCTGCAACCTTTTGGATAAATAATGTTCATTTTCTAGCCATGAGTGGATTTTTGTAAACCCATGGAGTCCAGGGTAAATTATGTTTTAAAGGCTACCTCTATTTGACTTGCTCCTGTTATCCCTTCTAGCTCTGTGCAGCTCCTTTGAAGACTTCAAAGAGAACATGACTAGATGTAAAAACTACTTAAGGGCAGTCACAAATCCAAGGGCAGATTTTGCACAGATATTGATGAACCAACACAGTACACCAAACATCTGGCTCTTCTTCTTCCATATCCTTGTGGAGGGGGGAGATGTTTTTCACATTTTCTACAATTAGCATGCATGATTTAATTTGCTCATTTTCACTCAGCAAATATTTTTGAGCAGCTATTATACACCAAGTAGGCGAGACCCTGTAACACTGTAGAAAATACACCATTGAAAGAAAACCAAAAAGTTGGATATTATTTTTTAAAAGAGGAAGAAAATTATTTAATAATGACATTTAAAAGTTTGAAAAATTTATCACAAAAGGAAGAAGAAAGGAAGGGAGGAATGGAGGAAGGGACAGAAGGGGGCTGAGTTTTTTCTTGAAATCATTTGGTTCTTACTACAACAGACCCAAAGAACTGATTCTGTTTCAAAGGTTTTGATTTTATTTCCCTTAGAAAACTGAATAAACATCCCTCTACTTCTACTACTGGCTAATTTACATAAACCTAACATTTTGTGTGGAATAATCTCACGACAATGGTTACTTTTATTTTTATAAACGAGAAACTTCCCCAATTATGCCATATACATTTCCCAGTGCATATCTTTTCTTTTTTAAGGAAAAAATATGAATTAAATGAATAAAGACCAAGTGTTTGTTATCATTTTAAATGGAAGATTATGGAAAATCCTAACTGGGATTTGTGGGGTTTCTACACTATTATTGCTGATTATGTTTGATTTCAGTCCATCTTTACCTAAGGATTGCAAATACTCTTAGGAAGAAAACCCATCCATGTGAAAGAGGCATAATGATATTCTTGGAAGTTACAATTTAAGGGAAAAGAAAACCCCACAAGCTAATCATGCAAGATTTTTTTCAAACACAGAATCTGTTCAATTGAAGAATCTGCTTTTTGTATCATTTCAGAGCCTAAATTTGCAAAGCATGTGTGCATGACCTAGCCCCTGAGCTTACCATTAATAAATTGAGTCCTCAGATTTGGGTGCAATATTCAAAGTAAACTGAGAAGCTGTGAATGAAATTAATTTTGAATTATTGATTTTAAGCTTATTTTCATGTCACTCTACAACACACAGGTAGGAGATAGTGAATTTTAAGAATATCTGAAGAGTCCAATGCAGCAGAGATACTGAGACAAATTAACAATATCTTCCCTAGGTTGACATCTTCACGTCAGTTTGGAGAAAAGATTTAAAGCTGGCATACTAATGTTTTAAGGAGTTCTAGGTTATATCATTTATTGAACTATTACATTCAAAAGTTGGAGATTTAACAAAGTTCTATTTAATTAAGCCATGCACATAGGAAAATATTATTGCAATATTTTTTCCAGAAATATATAGCCTTGACAATTCTACATAAGGATATTTTGATTAAAGGATTTTTGTGAATTCTACTCCAGGAAAGAAACATACACTTTTCTATTTTTTTTCTTCTTTTCTTATTTCTTCTCTTTTAAACTGTAGTAGGTAAAATATAATGCTGCAAAATACTACAATATAATTCTATGCTTTCAAAATAACATAAATACTTATTAACCTCTAATAAGCTATTACACAGTCCCAGAACTCTGCTCATGACTGACTTCTCAAAAAGTCATGAAAACTGAAAAGTAATAGAAACATATACTGCATTTTTAAAAATAATTTATTTTGGTTTCATTAATCTACAATTACATGTGCAATATTACGGTTATTAAACTACCCCCTTCATCAGGTCCCCCCCACCAACCCCATTACAGTCACTGTCCATCAGCCATATACTGCATATTTTTAAAACTCAAAATACATCCTGCTCATAACATTAAATATGTTTCCCTATGGATCCTGGCAAGTGGACCAAGACTTACTATATTTAAAAATAACCTACAAATCAAAGCTCCTGATGTTTAATTTGAAATAATAACAGCATGGATAGTGATTGATTTATTAAAATTTCAACCACTTGTTTCAGAATGCTGCTGAGTAAGTTACTCTCAGATATTTGAAACAAATTTCTCATTTAGTACAATTCTGTTTCTATTTTGCACAGATGATATAAAATGTATAGAAAAAGATTACTTGAAGGAAAATTCAAAAGAAACCATTCTATCTTTTATCCAACATTTACACAAAATAAGGGTAAGAAAATACAGATTTTGTGCACTGTTGCTAAGGAGTTTAATGATCTACAGGAACCACAGTGTAATATTTTCACCCCATCACACATTTTTATATAATGCTGGCTACTGTGGCTGTGTCTAGGTGGGTATCTAATCTACAAGCTCTCTCTGAAGCAAAGCCTCTTCAAAGGATTCCGCCCTGCTGTCCCCCTGTCTTGGTTGACTCACTTTGTCAGCCCTCCCCATCTTGTAGGTGTCCTGACAGAGCCTGGGTCTCCATTTTCCAAGGGGAGTTTTCAGTGAACTGTGAACTATCTTTCCATTGGCTACGTCTGTAAACCTTGGTGGGCTGGGTGGGTCCAAAAAAGAAAAGAGGATGTTTTCTTTTTCCACTGTTAAAGCCTCTTGTGAGTAATTCCCCACAGCTGTACAAAAACACCCCCTTTCTGAGTGGGGGGAAAGAGGTCTCAGAACAGAACAGCTCTCTCTGTTTATCAAATTAAAACAAATCATGGCAACAGCTCCTTACTTTAACCAAAAGGGAGACTCCTAGTCCCGAGGTGTTTTGTAGGGAGCTTAATTATACTCTGGGGCTTCAGGCTAGACAGATCCTGAGTTCTTCTTTAAAGAGGAAAAAGGATAAAGAGAAGAAAACATGTTCTAAATTGCTGCATGTAAACAAACTGGGATTCTTTTGCAGCTATTATGAGATTGTACAACAATTAAGTCGCTATAATTATAACCCCAAACAATGTTTGACTGGGCTGGCTGCCTAATCAGTGAAGTTGTATTTTCACAGCAGACTAAGCATATTATTGTTAAAATAAATGTTATTGGAAAAACAGCTCTAGAGAATACATTTCTGCCTACAGAGAATTGATGGTTATTTTCGAAGATGCCAAGAAAATCAGTGCCCACCATTTAGAGGGTGTAAAGTAACACCTCTGGGATCAAGTAGAAAATATTAGGTTTGTTTGCAAATAACCTCTTGCTGTTAGTAGTTTTAAAATATCACTAGATAGAATTTTCTAGTTTTTAGACCCATTTGTTCTCCTAATCCAATGTCGTTGAGATGAAGGCTTAGTGATTTTGCAGGTTATATATTAGTAGAAGACCGTGAAGTCCCAGACTTCTCTGCATAAGCCCGTCATAGTCCTTATAATTACAGTAATTGGTTTAACTATCTGACTTCATGCTTAGTTTATGAAATCTAGATGAATGATTACCACATAACATCCAAAAGACAATAACAAATGCTGGTGAGGATGAGGAGAAAGGGGAACTCTCCTACACTGTTGGTGTGAATGTAAATTGGTTCAACCATTGTGGAAAGCTAAATAGAGGTTCCTCGAAAAATTAAAAATAGAAATATCATTTGACCCAGGAATTCCACTCACTCCTAGGAATTTACCTGAAGAAAACAAGATCACAGATTCAAAAAGACATATGCACCCCTATGTTTATCACAACACTATTTACAATGGCCAAGATATGGAAGCAACCTAAGTGTCCATCAGTAGATAAATGGTTAAAGAAGATGTGGTACATATACACAATGGAATATTATTCAGCCATAAGAAGAAAACAAATCCTACCATTTGCAACAACATGGATGGAGCTACAGCGTATTATGCTCAGTGAAATAAGCCAGGCAGAGAAAGACAAGTGCCAAATGATTTCCCTCATTTGTGGAGTATAACAACAAAGCAAAACTGAAGGAACAAAACAGCAGCAGACTCACAGAACCCAAGAATGGACTAACAGTTACCAAAGGGAAAGGGACTTGGGAGGATGGGTGGGAAGGGAGGGATAAGGGGAATAAGGGGCATTACAATTAGCACACGAAATGTAGGGGGGGCACGGGGAAGGCAGTATAGTACAGAGAACACAAATAGTGACTCTATAGCATCTTACTACGCTGATGGGCAGTTACTGCAAATGGGTATGTGGTGGGGACTTGATAATGTGGGTGAATGTAGTAACCACAATGTTGCTCATGTGAAACCTTCAGAAAATTGTGTATCAATGACACCTTAATAAAAAAAATTATTTCCTAAAATGACAAAAAGAAAAAAAAAGAATGAATACCATGGCATACACTCTGCCTGGTTAAGGTGTGTGTGTGTGTGTGTGTGTGTGTGTGCATGTGTGTGTTTGGGGCAGACCATGTGGATGGTGGTAAAGGTGAGCACCATCCTGATTGTATAATTATTTGTTCGAAGTATTGATTAATGGCTGAATTGAATTCAGAACATAAACAGATAATGCTAATACTAACTCTGTACATTCAAACCTAAGTGCATTTTGGAAAGGTCTTCCCCAAATGTTCTTAGTCTCTGGAAAATTACCTTTGCTTAATAGGAGAGAGGAAAGAAGAAAAGACTTTATAATCTTACAATTCTTTAAGGCTACCTTCTCATCTTTTTCAGCAATTTTACTCAGTTTAAAAGCCTTCATCTTTCTACTTTAGAGTTCCTCAAACTTACCTGATCCTAAGAATTACCTGCAGTACTTCTTAAAAACACAGCTTCTCTGGCCTCAACCCAGTCTAAGGAATTAGAACAGAATCTCTGGGCAGGGGGGCTTGCTGATGGAACCAAGTTTGAAAAACACTCTTCTAAATAATTTCTGGCTAGCTGAGGATATCAAGTGGGTCTTTATTATCTAGGGTAATTCCCACTTTTTCCATAGAGTCAAGTGGACCATTATAATTAAAGTTTCTGTTCATTCAATTTTTAATTATCTATCTATAGCCTACACTTCTGTTTTGTATCTTTACATTTATTTTCTTTATCATTACCTTTTAATAGCATCATTAACTTCTAGAGGAAAAGGACTGAGCTTTATTTTTTCTCCACATTTAATCAACATTTATTTGCCCTGGCATGGTTAGACATGGGGGAAGGATAGAGTAATGGTGATTAAGACATGGTTTCTGTGCATCTACAACTTGACAGGTAAGATTTTGTAAGATAATACTATGTATTTTCTACAGGGTCTAGCACAGTACACCTCATATAACAGAGACTCAAAACCCACTTGTTGAAGAAATAAATGAATAAATAAGTAAATGAATTCAGACCTAAATGTATAATTCCCAAACACTATATAATCCAATGAGCTTCCCATTTGGCAGTTTTCTGGCAGTAAAAATGATTTTGAAAAATAACAACCACAGTGGCGACTTAAATGTGCCTATGAGGTTACAGCTATTAAAGACTTTTCATTTGCACCATCTCATCTCTTCCTCACATCATTCTACTGAGACAGAAATTGCAGATTTTATTATGAGTTTTATAGTATAGATGAGCAAATCGTACCTCAACAAGCTTAATTAACCTGGTTAGTCAGAGTTGACCTTAAAACTGAATTAAAACTATTGCTGGTATGAGATTGACCCTGGAATGCAAGACTCAACAGTGAATGGCAAACCCAAAGATAAAACTCAGGAGACAGAACACAACACTTACTAAATGGGTTATCATTTTAAACTACTTAACCACATTGACCCCATCTTCTCATTTAATCAACTAGGATTGATAACGTCCACGTCACAAGATTGTTACAAACATTAAAAGAGCTGTTAGAATGCTTTTTGAAATTTTATATGAGAATTTTGGTTCAGCACCAAACCGAGATGGATGGCTTCACTTGTGAGTACATACTTCTGCCTAATGAATGGATACTCCCCATAAATTACCAGACGCAAGATAAACTGGTGATTTAACCACGAGTGCTGGGATTGCTCTGGCTGTGTTTATATCCAGCTCTGCCACTTAACAACTGTGTGAAGTGAGAAATTGTCAATCTGCCTGGGCATGAATTGTCTCATTGATTAAATGAACATTAGCAATACCATCTATTGTATGAAAAACTTGAAGGGAATGATTGGTACTTACATATGTAATGGCAATGTCTGCTACCTGGTAGGCATTTAACAGGTAGATCACTGATCTTGTTTTTATTTTTGTTGTATAGATTAGGAGCTGTGAGCTGGAATTCCTCTTAAGGATTATTTCATTTTGTATTTGGTAAAAATATACTGAACACCTATTGCATGACAGCCTCTTCTCTAGATATGGGAGGTTCCTTCTTAGACAAGACTAAGGTTATCTTTTTTATTTTTTTTCCACCACTCTAAAAATAAGGTGAAAAGGAACTTTCCCCATTCTGGATTTTGGAGGGTGTACATTTAGTCAGTGGAGGTAGAAGAGGGGGGCCCTTGTCAGCTGTGGAGTGCTGTGATTAACCTCTGGAAACTCAGGGATTAGCCAGGTCAGGACTCAACCGTGACAGTTCACACAGGTTAGAAGTTCACTTTTTCTTAATTGATTCCAGACTCTCGTTATGGACAGTCGTCGTTGGTGGCGGGCTTTGGAGGCAGCCTGCTCTAGGTGTCACATCAGATAACAAGACTTCATTTTCCCCTTGGGTGTGCTCAAAAAACGGTGCTCACTCAGGCTGCTCCTATTCTTCCTGGAGCAGTTTTTCCTCACTCAGCAAATGACAAATCTAATACATTTACATTTGCCTAACTTGTTTATCTCAGGATGATGGAGTCAGCAGTTCTCTCTTAGTTACTGACCTTTTAAACACAGAAGAGTCTATCTGGAAGTTGGATAGAGATCACAGTGTTAATGAAATGTATGTAAACAGCCTAAAAATACTTCTACCTCTAATAGTTACTGTAAGTATCAAGGAAGATAAAAGACATTAAGTAATATTTTTCCCAATTAAACTTTCTTATTTTGAGAAAATTGTAAAATCACATTCAGTTGAAAGAAATAACACAGAGACATCACAAGTACCCTTCACCTGATGTCTTCTTGTGGTGACACCTTGCAAAGCTCTAGCACAACATTACAACCAGGAAATTAACATTGATAAAATTCACCAATTTTATTTAGATTGTATCAGTTTTACCTACACTCATGAGTGTGTGAAAGCATGCATGTGTATTTAGCTCTATGCAACTTTATCACAGGTGTAGGTTCATGGATCTACTCCATGGTCAAGGTACAGAACAATGCCATTACCATCACCACAAGGATCCCTCATGTTGACCTTTTATAACTACATACACCTCCCTCTGCAACCACCACCCCCATCTGGCATGAAACCCTGGCAATCACTGATCTTTTCTCCATCTCTATAATTTTGTCATTTAAAGAATGTTATATAAATGCTTCATACAGATTGCCTGAAATTATAAAGAAGAGTCAGCTGGCATCATTATTATTTATAGTAATTTTACTAACTACAAGTATATGTTATTTTTTTACACCAACCATATTCTGTAGACAATTATAATTTTCTGTAATCCATGGGTTTTCTGGTTGGTTTGTTGGCCCACTGAAAAGGAAATAGTATTAAACAGTAGCTGGGAAAATGGTTGGGGTTTCTGAATATTTTCCTATGGGATGAAACACTGCTAGGGAGAAACTGGAATCTATAAAACAGAGCTGTTCGCTTTTTCTGGAAGTTTTCATTATTAGCCTTGTACAAATAACCCAGTAGCTTTTCCCAAAGAGATATACAATTATCTAAAATGTGATATATAATATACCTTGACAGTCTCTGGGATCAAAGTTGATGTTTTAAGAAGACCAAATGCAGCAAAATCTTTTCACAGTAATTCTGAGACAGGTCTCCCTGAGAAAGAAAACTAAAATAATTGTTCTACTAAACTCAGCAAACAAATAATTATTGTAATAATTATTGTGAGACATTGTATTTGTAGTATATGCTAAATTCTAAGCATGTAACATAAAATACTTTATGTAATTCTTACAACAAATGTTCATGATTAGTTTTTATCCTATTTCATTGATGAGAATATTAAAGCTTGGAAAGCTTAAATTACTCTCTCAAAGTCCTATACCTTGTGAATGGCACAGCTGATATTCAAACAAGTCTATCAAGCTACAAAGCCCATGCTTTTTTGGGAGAGTATGTATCTTACTCTATTTTATTTTTTATTTTATCTCCAATATTTGTATTTTGATATAATTCAAACTATCAGAAAAGTTGCAAGAATGTATGAGAAATACCAATATACTTGTTATCTGGGCTCATCAATTGTTAAAAATGTACTGAATTTGATTTTTGTTGAAAACAGTTGTTTCAGTAATAGTCTTTGTAGACATATTTCCTGAATCCAGGATTTAAAGATTTAGTTTTCATTGTCTCTTTTAATCTCCTTTGTTCTAGAATAATACCCAAAGCCCATCTTCTTAGCCACTGAGGAGTGCTGCCAAGCACCTATAGCATCAATTTAATGATGAAAGCAAATTAAAGACACTGTAGTGAGGCAGTTACTCTCCATCCCTCCCGACGTGAACAAATACTAAATTTTCCCTGTCACAATGGCAGATGGTGAAACTGGGCATAGTCGTTAGGCAAGCTTTTTCTACAGTACTGTACATTCAGACCATAAAATATGGACACAAACTTTACTCTATCCAAGTATTTAGAAGGCCTGAATTCTTGTAGGCTTATAGAGTCTTTAAAGAGCTTTTAAAATATGCATCTCAATTTGTCAAACTTCATGCAGCAGCAAAGGGCCATCTACAGAGTGCCTGGGACTATTAAATATCTGAGTTTGGAATAGGCAGACTTGGGTTTAAATCTCAGATCCAGTGTTCTCCAGATAGGTGACATTAACCTTCACATCTCTAGTGTCCAGTAACATCATGTGTAAGATGGATTACCTGTAGGTATCTTACAAGGCTTTTACATGAATGCAATGCAAGTGATAGGCATCAGCATAATGCCCTGGCACTAGCAGGCACTGGATACCTATGAAGTATTCAGATGTAGGATATGCTGAAAACATATCCATGCCTATTTTATATCTATAACTCCTTTTCCACTGGGAGTTCCCTTTATTTCTCTGGGGAAAATTAAGTTTTAGCAATCCTTCCTGGTTTTGATGGCCCATCTGCTGTTGGATAGAGTCCCCTGAGAGATGGAGCGACACAAACACACACACACACACACACACACACAAGACTTTAACCTTCATCTCCATGCTGGATTAGCACTAGAATTATGGCCTATCAGGCATCTCACCTTGTGGTTAGAAAGTTGTCCTTTGGCTTGACCACAAGCTGATTTTCTCATTCCGTGGTTTGCTGTGGTTTCTATGTGCCGTATTCTCTCCTGGAAAAACTATGTCAATAGTCTATATTGTATAATAAACTCCTGAGATCAGTTTCTCCTTCTCACTCTTCTAGCTCACTCTCTGAAAGTGATCGTTATCTTCTACAGGAATCATCATTTATGTGTTGACAATTTTTTCCTATTCCCTATTACACAATGACAGAAAGAAAAGCCATTTGTGTATCATGGTTTCATTTGTTGTTTTATTTAAAACTTTTATGAATTCCTGTTTCTTTTTTTCCCATTTGTTTTATATTCTCTATTTTATTTGTTTCTGCTCTGATATGTATTATGTCCCTCCTTCTGCTCACTTTGGGTTTCATTTGTTCTTCTTTTTCTAGTTTCTTTAGTTGTGAGTTTAGACTGTTTCTTCAGGATTGTTCTTATTTCATGAATTAGGCCTGTACTCTATGCACTTCCTCTTAGATCTGCTTTTACAGCATCCCACATATTTTGAACTATTGTATTTCTGTTTTCATTTGTCTCCATGTGTGGTTTGACTTTCCCTTTGATTTGTTTGTTGATCCATTATTTAGAAGCATGCTGTTTAGCCCCCATATGTTCATGGGTTTTTTTTGTTTTCTTCATGTAGCTGATTTCTAGTTTCATACCATTGTGGTCTGAGAAGCTTGATACTATTTAAATCTTTTTTAATTTACTGAGGCTCTTTTAGTGGCCTAGTGTGTAATCTATTCTGGAGAATGTTCCATGTGCACTTGAGAAAAATGTGTATCCTGCTGCTTTGGGGTGGAATGTTCTGTATATAACTGTTAGGTCCATCTGGTCTAATGTGTCATTCAACTATTCTGTTTCCTTATTTATTTTCTGTTCATTTTGTTCATTCGTTTCTGTTGATGATATGTTCATTGATGTAACTGGGGTTTTAAAATCCCCTATTTCCCCTGTAGGTCTGTTAGTATTTTTTTTATATATATATACTGAGGTGCTCCTAAGTTGGATGCATAGATATTTATAATGGTTATACCCTCTTATTGGACTGATCCCTTTATCATTATATAATGCCCTTTTTGTCTCTTGTTATGTTCTTTGTTTGGAAGTCTATTTTGTCTGATGTAAGTACTGATACTCCTGCTTTTTTCTCCCTTTTATTTGCACGAAATATCTTTTTCCATCCCTTCACTTTCAATCTACATATGTCTTTAGGTCTGAAATGAGTTTCTTATATGCAGCATATAGATGGGTCTTCTTTCTTTATCCATATCTATGGCTTTTGATTGGTGCATTCAGCCAATTTACATTTAAGGTAACTGTTGATAGGTATGTACTTATTGCCATTTTATTAATTGTTTTCTGGTTGTTTTTATAATTCTCTGTTCCTTTCTTCCTCTTATATTCTGCTTTTGTTATTTGATAGTTTTCTTTAGTGTTATGCTTGGATTTCTTTTTTTTTTTTAATTTTTTGTGTATCTGTTATAGGCTTTAGGTTTGTGGTTACCATAAGGCTCATTGATAGTTTCTTAAATATGTAACAGTCTATGTTAAGTCAATGGTCACTCTATTTTGAACAGAGTCTAAAAGTACTACTTTTTTATTTTTCCTTTTCCATACTTCATGTATAAGATATCATAATCTACATTTTTTTTGTATATCCCTTGACTGATTTTGTGTATAGTTGGTTTTACTACTTTTTTTGTAACTTCATACTTGCTTAGTAATTAATTGGTCTAATTCCTTTACTATAGGTTTATTTTTGCTGATGAAGAGTATTTAGGCTTAAGAACATTTCCATTTACAGAACGTATTATGTGAGGCTGGTTTAGTGGTGATGAATTCTTTTAATCTCTCCTTCAATTCTGAATGATAGCCTTGCTGGGTAGAGTACTCTTTGTTGTAGTTTCTTCCCTTTCAATACATTAACTATTTCATGCCATTCTCTTCTGGCCTGTAAAGTTTCTGTTGAGAAATCTGATAGCCTTATGGAGTTTCCCTTATACATAACTGCCTCTCTCTACTGCTGTTAAGAGTCTTTATCTTTCATCTTTGCCATTTTAATTATTATATGTCTTGGTGTTTCCATCCTGGGGTTCTTTTTGTTAGGGGTTGTCTGTGCTTCTAGACCTAGATGTCTATTTTCTTCCCCAGATTGTGGAAGTTTTCAGCTATTATTTCTTCAAAGAAACTTTTTATTCCTTTGGCTCTCTCTTCTCCTTATGGGACCCCTATTTTGTAAATACTTTTTTGTTTGAAGTTGTCACACAGCTTTCTTAGCATCTTCTCATTTTTAGAAATTCTTTTTTCTTTCTGTTCCTCAGCTTGGTTGTTTTCCTATTCTTTATTTTCCATCACATTGATTCTTTCTTCTACTTCCAGGGTCTACTATTCATTCATTTCATTGTATTTTTCATTTCAGTTATTGTATTCTTCAGCTCTGAATGGCTCTTTTTCAAATTTTCTGTCTATTTGTTGAAGTTCTCACAAAGATCACCAATTCATTTCCTGAGGTCAGTGAGCATCTTTATGACTGTTACTTTGAAATCTTTATCAAGAAGATTGGTGATCTCCAGTTCATTTAGCCTTTTTTTCTAGTGTCTTATCTTGTTCTTTTGCTTGGAACATATTTCTCTGCCTCTTTGTGTCTGGGTGTCTGTTTCTTCCTTTGTATTAGATCTGCTATGCCTCCTGGTCTAGAAAGTAATGGCTTTATGAAGAAGAGGTACTGTGGTGCCCAGAAACTCAAGGCTCTTTGCTCACTAGTGCCTGTTTCTCTTGTGTGGTGGAGCCTTAGTTGCTGTTCTGTGAAGCCCTATTTCAATCATTATGTAAGGAACTCTAGATATTATGATCATCAGCTTTATGTATCAACTTTATTAGGCTACAGAGTACCCAGATACTTGGTCAAACATAATTCTGGGTGTTGGGGAGAGTGTTTTTTAGATAAGATTAATCACTCCCTTAATATGAGTGGGTATCATCCCATGAGTTAAGGCCAGAACAAAACAAAACAGATGACTTTCCCTGACTAAGAGAGAATTCCTCCCACATGACTGCTTTTCAGTTGGAACATTGGTTTTTCCCTGTCTTCAGATTTGAATTGAAACTAGCTCTTCCCTCGTCTAAAGCCCACCATCCTTTGAACTGGAGCTACTCCACTGGTTCTCTTAGCTCTCAAGCCTTATGACCTAGAATGGGACACATTACTGGCTTACCTTGCAGGGTCTCCAGTTTACCAAATCACCCTGCAGATCTTGAAACTTATTAGCTTCTAGTCATGTGAGTCAATTTCTTATAATAAATCTATACACACACGCATTATATTGGCTCTGTTCCCTGGAGAACTCTAATACAGATAGTTGATCTCATTTAATTGTCACTCTGACTTAATTATTCTTGGTCCTCCTCAACTTTGAGGACCCTCAATCTCAGTTACTTTGAGGTACTTACCTAAGATTCCTCTCCTGATAATTGACTGCTATCTTTGCTGGGGATTGTCTGACTTCAGTTCCCATACCCTTTGCATAAAGGGAGATAAGCTGACAGAGGTTGTATAAGCATCTTCAATTCCACAGTACAAAGCCAGGTGAATTCCCTGCATTCACACACCATGTCAAGGAAGGGTACAAATTTTGAGGGATATCTAAGGTATTAAAGACTTCATTTCTGCAGCAAAAGCTATGATGTCAACTCTGGGCATTTGTTTGCTGCTCAGTGAATCATACCACCTTCAAAATGCTATTCATTTCAGTAAAGCAAACTTCAGTTATCACAACAGTATGATTATTAATGTTTATCATCATTTTTAATGACTTTAGAAAAGCATGTTTACATTTTTTGACAGTGTTTAGAATTCCAAATACCTGCAACTTCATCCTAGTTTTCTTTGCTTGGAAAACCACTACTTCTCCTTGAAACATTTACTGCCCAGATCTAAATTCCTGCCTAGACCAATTAAGTCTAGTATCTGTTCACTTTAACACATTTATCAGGCAGTTTATCACAATGATTACTATTGTCTCTCCCCAGTTAGACACATAAGAGCATTTTACTGAACTTTACTGACATAGCAGTCTTTTTTGGAAAGAGTGTTTGCTGAATGGCATATATTTGATTGGAATATAGTTAAGAACAAATATAGTCAAGTTTGTTATAAGATAGATGTAAGTAGAATTCACCAAATCCAATTAATTTTTGCCAGATTTACAAACAGCCAACATATTTTATGTGTTCTATGAATCTCCTTTGAAACTGGTAAAGACATTCTAAGTACTCTTAGCTGTATTTTTAAATATGCAGGTTATTACAAATTGTAATATATCAGTTTCCCCAGATCTATAATATGATAATATACAACAGAGTGATAAATATGAGTTTATCCTGAAACTCATTTGGGTTCAGGTCAAAATGTTTGGAGGAAGACATTTCATTGCACTTAGCTGAGAAAACAAAGGCAGAAATGTGACTGCTGAGAACTAGAGGGATGAGGGAAAGATATCATTTCTGAAAAACGAAAGGAAAGGAAAAGTAAGACAATTTGCCAGGGAAATGAAAATTAAAAACTGGTAAAGTTGGCTTGCTGTTGTTTTATAAGAGAAACTGAGATTTTAGGAAACAAGGAAAATGCAGTAAATCAACAGACAAGCTTATTTTGTTGGGAGTGGAACTTAACTCTTTTAAGTTCTTATAAACTGCTTTGGGGAGGTAAGAGGCTTCCTATAAACTTTACTTGAAGCACAAACCTTTCAAAGACGGCAGCAGATTGCTAAGAGGGGATTGTGTTGTATTGAAACCTTCCATATCATAAAGAACTATACATCTTTCCATCGAAGATCCCCCAGCATCATGATATGCTGTGTAAATCATGAAATACTTTTATATACAGTACCTCAGGGAATCAGGAATATACCAGTAGGAGAGTAAATACGTTTACATATATCTAAAGTGCATATTGCAGGGGAGGCAGCATCTGTTCTTTCATCACTCATTGTTATTAACAACACCCAAAAAAATGTACTCATAAAATAGTCAACTCAACCACCATTTGAGAATTATATAGATTTATGTATATATAAATATATATATACAAATATTTATATATTATATATGATATATAATATCTATAACATATAAACATATGTTATGTATAAGCACATAATGTATTTATAAGTATACTTTTATGTTATATATTTCAGTTTAGTTACTCATTTCTCAGCCTCCTTGGCAGCCTGATGGAGCCCATGGAACATTATTTGCAACTCCAGGTCAGTTGCTTAAAGCATGTTGCTTGCCTTCCACTGGTCCTCTTCTTGATCTCCCTGTGTGTCGAAACTTAGAGCAGGATCCAGTGTTGGCCTGGTTCCCCTGATGGCCTGTAGAGCAGCGGCTTGGCCAACCTGGACCATTCATTACGTGAAAGAGAAAGAAGTGAGTTTCTACCTTATTTAAGCCAGTGTATTTTGGACCTGTTTGTTAGAGCAATATACTCTATATTGCAACTAATATAGACATCTCTTCCCACCTGTCAAATATTAAAATTGAATTTTAAAAAGCAAAAACATACACTGTAGAATAGTTAGAGAGGAGTGTTTTAAGAAGAAAAAAAGCAAAAACATCCTTAAATCACAGAAAGAACTCATGCCTAAAATGAACTTTCAGTGCCATTCTAAGTAAACATTCCATTAGCCCATTTCCTTACCACTTATTACAGCAGCCTTCTTATCTGTGGGGGATATATCCCAAGACCCCCAGTGGATGCCCAAAACCACAGATAGTACTAAACCCTATATATTATGTTTTTTTCCTATATGTATAAACCTATAATAAAGCCCAATTTATAAATTAAGAGTAAGAGATTAACAATAACATACTAGAACAATTATAACAATAAACTGTAATATAACTTACATGAATGTGGTCTCTTTTTCAAAATATCTTATTGTACTGTACTCAGCCTTCCTCCTGTGATGATGTGGAATGATAAAATGTCTACATGATGGGATGAAGAGAGGTGAATGAATAGGTTTGTAATACAGGGTTAGGCTAGTATCAACCTTCTGATGATAGGTCAGAAGGAGGATCGTCTTCTTCAGTATCCCAATTGACCCTGGCTAACTGTAAACACAGAAAGAAAAACCACAGATAAAGGGAGGCTACTGTGTAATAGGAAAGTATGTTCTAAAGTTTCAGAGTCCAACAGACCTACATTCAAGTGTCGATCTTCACAGTGTAATGAGAATATTATTTAGTGCCATCTATGTGTTGGAAACTGGGTTTAGCAGCAGGTATTTGATTTTGTTTAATCTTCAGAAACCTAATAAATTAGCTAGTATTCTCATTTTATAGTAAAATAGTATGAGGCTTAGAGGACCTCATGAGGCCACACTAGGTAACATACCTAGTAGTAATGGGGGAGGTGGGATCTTACTCTAGGTCATTCTAGCTTGAAAACCTGTACTGTAGGGCTGCTTTATCACAGGCAGCTGAGGCACAGCTCAGGTTCCTTATCTATAAACTGGCGATAATATTTAGCTACTTATGAGGTTGCTGTGAGTACTGGGTAAGTCTGCATGTGGTTCCCTTTCGGATCCTGACACAGAGTGGGCACACAATAAATGCTGGGTGCCTTTCTTCCCCCCCTTGAAGGTCTGCGAGCTCTTAGAAGGAAGGAGCAATATTCCTTTCCCCTTTGTATCCTGTAAAATATATGGCAAGAAGGAGGTCCTTAATAAAGATTAGGATAAGTCAGGAAAATGAGCAAAGCAGGTACAGAACTGGCAAATTAAAAATTGGTAATAAGAATAAGGATCCAGTAAGATCCAGAAGATTGATCTTTACTATATTCTAGGAAATACAATAATTACTTCACATGTGTTTTCTCTTTTAATCCTCATGATAGCCCTATGAGGTTGGTTTTCCCATTTTCCCAACTGTACAGATGAAGCCCCAGAAACCCAGAGAGATTAAGTAACTCACTCACAGTCACACAGACGCTAGGCTATGTAGCTTCTACTTGCACTAAGCTTTATGTGAACAGCCCATCTCTCACTCTCTTCCCCATACCAAGCTACAGAAATCGAGAAACTAAGTGCCAGCCTTAGTTCATAACACTGCTGCTTGGGCTCCAAATGCCCCCGAAAGCCTTGTTCTGCATGTTCAGTAGGGAAGACCAGGGTTTTTAGACTCCGGGCGCTTCCCAGCTTGACCTCTCAATGTCCTGCAGTAGCCAGGTGGGCTGTAGCTCCGGCTTCTCCCCTCCAGGGAGAGTTCCTGGGTGGCCAAGCAAGGCCTGTGGGCTTGCACAGCTGCCTTCCGTGTCGCCGTCCAAAGCAGCTGGGCACGTGAGCTGCTCCAGCAGCCTGGAGTCAGATTGTGTAAACTGCTGTATGCTCCTGGCAGCTTGGGGACTGGCTGAGTCCCTTCAGGAAATGAAGGGAAAACTCCAAGTGAGCTTGACAAGAGCTGCTCTGGGGCAGGAAGCAACAGACACTTGACCCCACTGAATTTCCAATACAGTCCCTTTCAAAGGCACATGCTGTGTCTTAATCTTCTACAAACGTACTCTTTTGCCTGCCACAGTGCTTGTTGCCCAGTATGTGCTCAATGACATTTGGCTGAGTGAATGAATGACTACATCAAAGAGATGCAATTCTGTTTGCTGTTGGTAGGGGCAATACAAAGTAGACTTATTTGGGGGTCCTTTAACAAGTTCTTTGCAACCAGTGACATTCATCGCCTGCCTCTCTCCAGCTTCTTCCTCCTCCCTTGCCTTCTTCGCTAGCACTCCATATTACACATTTCCCAACTCAACCTTCTTTTTCATACCCTATAAAATTTACCACTTTTTGATCCATTATGTCAAGACCTTGCTACAAAATAGCTACTTATTTGATTAGAATGAAATAACCACAGAAATAAACCAAGGGTTATATATTTGTACTAGGAACCTCCACACTTAAAAAAAATAGAACATATTTTAGTTAGAAACATATTTAAAATTTTGTTTGATCTAACCTCCAATATAGATAAAGGGAATAATTCAGTAATAGTTGGTAAAAAGAATCATCTGCGAGAAAAGCCCTAGACTGAAACTTCAAATTTAGTTTTTTAAACTTTTACTAGTGACTATATATTTTAAGAGTGATTTTATATTTTATGTTTCAACTAAGTAATTATACATTTTAACTTCCATGACTAAGTGTATGTCATAAATTGTATATTTCATATGTATGGCAGAAAGAAATTGTCTACCCCTAGGCATTTTTGTTTGATTTTAGAAATATGTAGAATCTTGTATGAAACTCTTTGAAACCTAATCAATGAAACTATTGAAACCCTAAGAGAGATTTTCCATTTTGACTTTAGATTTGAAAGTGTAGGATGGTTAAACTTATTTCACAACAGGTAAATGCTTGAAATTCAAGAAGATCAAGTATATCACAAATCTCATTCAGATTTTAGTCTTGAAATGCTTTAGATTTTAGTCTTGAAATGTCCCAGTGCCACCTGTCTACTCACTAAAGGTAAAGTAACATTTAGTAGGGGACAACTATCTTTGTAAAGGTTGTTTTCAATACTTCTTTTAAAAACTCTGTTGGTCACACCTATGAATATGTGACAAATAGATGATAAATAAAAAAGAAAATCAGGAGCTGGATACTGAGGTGATATATTTAGGCAAAATACAATAACAACATGGGATTATATGTTACTCAATTTCTCATGGTTTATGTTGTCACAAGCTGGATAACTGGAAGACACTTATTGCAGTTAAATATCTTTCCTGAAATGTATAAATTTGAGTCCACCCAATAGAATCAAATTCTATCCTGTAATCCAGTGAAGGATATGTTGGAGCATTCACACAACAGATAATTATATCTCAGGATACAGGTAAACAGAATGCTACATTTAAGGAATATGGGTTATAAAGCAAGATGGACCTTGATTCCAATTCCATATACCAATTTTTCTGACTTCAAGTGAGTCCACTTCTCTTTTTAGAGCAAAGGTCCCTCCTATTTAAATAGAGGAAAAAATCTGAGGAAAAAGTTGTGAGGATGTGTATGTAAGAGGCCTTGCACATAGTCCTGCACATAGGTGCTCAATAAATAGTGGCAAATTGGATCAGTGGTTTTGTTACTGAAAAAGCTCATCATTGCCTAAAAATTAAGTTGAAGAAATCCATTCTTCCAGCAGATAAGTAAAAGGATATTATATATATATATAAAGGTGTTCTTGTGTGAACATAAATGTTTTAGTTTAAGAGAAAAGATATATCTGGGAATAAGTAGAATGTGTATTTTTCTAAATAAACTAGGCATAGAGTTGATAAAAGAGAAGTATCCAGGATAAAGGAAGGACATAGGAATTAAGAGATGATTATCTTTGGCTGTATCATTGGAAACAGTTCATGTGCACAGACAAAAGTACAAAAATCACCATTCTAGCAATATGTGATTGCATCCTCAGAAATGCATCAAGAAAATGACTGTAAGCTCTTAATGAATGTAAAAGAACTGTACTTAGCTATAATAATGAACCCATGCTTCACTAGGGCTTTAATAATAAGAAGATTATTCATTAAAGTGATAAACAACTATCTAAGAAAGACTATCCTATGGCTACATGTTCTTTTGGGTCAAGTATCAAAGTTTTGGTGGGTCAATGAAGGTATGATGACAGCACAAAGGACCGTGCTTTTTGTGTTTTTGTTTGATAAAACGTATCAAATACTGGGATTTGAGTAGCATACATAAAGGAATATAAAGTTGAAAATCTACAAGGAACGATTATCTAGAAAAGTATTCATTTATTCAGTTGGTCACTGTTCAATATTCACAACTTGGGTGAGATTTGTTGTGCTGCTGTGGTAAATAGTACTTATATACTCGTGAAACAAAATTATTGCATATTCTAATAAAAATGTGATCTACCATTTCATCTCTGCTATACATTACATCCAACAAATATTGCTTTAGTGGGATGTATTCTTATTTACAGAAAAATAAATACACCAAGTGATGAAAATTTGGCCCTGTAGATTTAAAGAATTCAAAGCCTCATGGCTAAGAAACATTGTACTGGAAAACCAAGAATATGTTTGTTGAGCACTGAAGCAATTTATTTATAATTTAGGCCAACATTTTTGGGTAAAAGAAGACAGGGTTTTATGCATTTTTTTAGTTTGAACAAAATAATAAATGGAAATCAACTAAGTTAAAGCATAAAGCCATATCAATTTTCTACACAGCAACCAGTAAGAAGAAATCTTCATTCATTTTTACTAAATGTCAAAGCCTGATAACATTGTTTTCAGTCTTCTACTGAATTATGTTTGTCTTGAAAGTAATTGTTGCAAGAAACTACAGAAGAAGTTGTAAATGAATAAATGCAAGTTTTGCTAACAAATGAGCTGAAGATAATTGGATGACTTGGATTGACTACTCAGTTAAAAAAAAAAAAGCAAATAGATAGAACAATTTAGCATGTGGATAGTGTAGGTTGTGAGCAGGCAGAATTACCAAATAGTGCCAGTCTATCAAGAGTTCTATTGAGTTGAAGTGCTGAAATGCAAATTCAGGCTTGTCTGCCTGCATTATACTCAATGGTTTTCCAAATTAAACAAATAATATGATAAAGTAAGAAAAGAGGGGAACTAACGTTTACTGAGTATATGTCATTTATATGTAATTTTATGGATTTCTATTAGTTAATAATGAAATGGATAATGACAACAGCAATGTAAATACAGGTCAAAGAATTACTAAACAGGAAACACAAATTTTTAAAAATCTGAAGTTGCTTCAGAAGAACCACAAAGGAGATAACTTTATATGTGAAGCCCTCACAACTTACTCCACTATTTACATAAGACTATTAATTTAACATTTTTCCCTTAATTGGAAATCCAGTGCCTACAACTCCAGAAAGCTGTGGTGTATATGTAGCTTGTCTCACAATATCTGTTTGCTTGGTGTTACAGAGATGATAAGTCTGTACATAAAGCTGAATTTTTCTTTTGCCATCCAACCGTTTGTCCTTGACTTGTGGACGATTATTTGGCTTGCTTTGTAGAGATCAATCAACTATAGTCAACAGTTTGTTGTCCCAGTATCACAATAAACCCAAAAGGTTTAGATAACCTCTAATCTTGTCATTTCAGGAAAATTCTTTTGTCCGTGATATCCATGTCTTAATATAGTTGAACTTTGTTCTTTTCGGTTTTTACTCTCAATCCTACTTACATGACTGAGGAACCATGAAGGGTAATCATATGTGACTCATTTCCCATGCCTTCATTTTTCTAACTCTTTTCCTTTCATCCAATACTTAGACTTATGCATATACATAAAAATAGACCTTTTTCTTCCATTTTACTGTTTTTAATTCAAAGTCATATCACGAACCTTACTTATATACTTACATGTATGTAATTTTCCTTACATGTAGAAAAGAGGATATATTTCAGAATAATGTCTTACAGAGAGCTCTTCATGATAATGAGAACACTGAATATTTATATACTGAAAACCCACAGTGGCTTTCCAGTCACACTTAGGATAAATCCAAACGCTTATCGTTATCTTCACAAGGGTCAAAATGACCTGGCCCCTATCTTTCTGACTTCATCTCACAGCCCCTCCTCTTCTTTCAGTACACTCCAAATCCGTGGTCTTCTTGTGATTATTTCAATGGGTCAAGCCCACCCTGCTTTAAGTCAAGAATGATCTTCACATGACTGTGGTTCTTGCAATTCAGATCTCAGAGAGGTCTTCCTTGCTCACCCAGTAAAAACTGGTTATCTATTCATTCACTCTTTCTCACATCACTTCATTTCACGTTTCTACATGGTATGTATTTTTTCATATTCTATTTGTTTTTTTTTTAATACAGCCTGCTGTTTCACCCTAGAATTTAAACTTCACCACTGTAGCTGTAGTGTCTAAGTCTCTCTTAGTACTTAGCAGGCACTGAATTAATGTGTTAAAGGACTCTGTGTTTGTGTGTGTGTGTGTGTGTGTGTGTGTGTGTGTGTGTGTTTATGATTTATTTCCTTTACCCTTATGGAAATTTTCAAAATATAGGCAAAAGAAGAGAGAATATATAATGAACCAGCTTCAAAGTTATCAACAGTTTCAGCACTGATATGTAATTAGTACTTGTAAAGTATGAAAAACTTTATTGCTGATTGTTCTGTTTCCATCTTATCCACAATAATAGCTTTCATTTATTATTTGAAAACATCTTGAAGGAACATCGATGTCAAGCAAATCATTCTATTAAGTCGTGGTTAAAAATAAATTTGAATAAAATCTCTGTCCTTAACTGTGTCAAGGGGGATTAAATTATGTACACAGAGAATTAAAAACTAAGTATATATACAAGGTGCTCTAAGAGAGGTAAAGAAAAATATCATAATAGAAGAGAGAATAGTTTTGTTTTGTTTTCAAACTAGAATTGTATTGAAGAGCTTTTCTATGAGGCAGTGTTCTTTTTTTTTTTAGTTAGGTCTTAAAGAATAAATGAAATTTTAGTAACTGAAAGTATAGTAAATAGCATTCAAAGTAGAAGAAAGAACATTAGCAAAAATAGTAAGTGCAGGGAAGCAAATACATTGACCGGAAACAGTAAATTTGGGCCTAGCATAGTTTAAATGCATTAAGAACAGTGGAAGAAAATACTGCAAAGGTGGACTAAAATTAAAAATTTGTACTTCATTCAGAAGGAAATGGGACCCATTGAAAGCTTTTTGGGGTGGAAAGCACTGTTAAAGTTGCTTTAGAAGGTGAATATAATGGCAGTGGCAGCATACAGGATAAATAAGAAGAGAATGGGCTACAAAAGAAGTTAGCAAAGCATAATGTCACAACAGACAACGCAGCCATTCTAAAATATGATCCAATATTCTTAGACACTCCTCCCATCTAGAAATGGGTCTCTGTCTCCTCCCATTTAATCAGGGCATGCTTGTGATAATATCAACCAATAGAATATAGCAGAAGATGCTCTGAGACTTCCAAGACTAGGTCATAAAAGGCCATGCATCCTCAACCTGTTCTCTGGGGATGCTTGTTCTGGGAAAAGCCAGCAACCATGCCTGAAATATGGCTAGCCTAAGATCATGCTTGAGAAACAAAATATAGGTAATCCAGTTGTCTGTACCAGCTGAGCTTCAGGAAACAAGTGAGCCATGTGAGTGTGTCCATTTTGAAAGTCCAACCCAGTTGTATCTTCAGATAACCACAGCCCCAAATGATGTATCATTGCAGGTTCAAGAGACACTGCAAGCAAGAGCTGCCTCACTGAGCCTTTCCCAAATACTTAACCCACAAAACCATGAGTAAAGCAAAACGTTCCTTGTTTACACCACCAAATTTTGGGATAATTTCTACTGTAGCAATTGTGACAGCAACTGTCCAGGAGGTGAAAAGTGATGCTTGAGTTAGGAGATCAGCAATTAGGGTGATAAGGAGGATAGAGATGTATGAGAGACTTGTAATTATAGGATTTGATGACTGATTAGATTTGGATAACAGCAGAGGGGGGAATCAAAGATATTATTTTATGTCTACATGACTGTTGGGATTCTAGTTTCATTAACTGAAATATGTAACTGCTAAAATTGCCCTATTCAATTGTTCACCCACTTAACCCATCTTTTATTGAACAAATGATTCCTGAGTGTGTAACATATGTCAGTCAATGTGCTGCAGACTAGAGATACAAAGGCCAAAAGGCAAGATTCTTATCCACTGAATGCTCTCAGGCTAGAAGAAGAAACTGCAGGCTGCTTGGGTGTAAGTGCTATGAAAGGGTCAGCCCAGGTGAAAAGATGACCTACAGGATGGGGTGTTCTCAAATCAACCAAGATCTGTCCAGCAGTATCACCTCTGAGAGTGTTCTCCTGAGATTCTGATCTATTCCTTCCATATCCATATTCCTCTAACTCTGGCACACATAATTTCACTACTGTTAAATAGGCTTTGCCATTTCTTCCTAAATAAGTAGCCAGTCTAATTCCCTAGTCCAGTACTGAAGGCTTTGCACAAATGCCTCTCCATAGGTGGTTTGAATCTGTCTCACCAAATGGAGTTGTTTCCCTAATACAGTGTATTCATTATGATCTCCAGAGCTTTGTTATCTGGGCCCATCTGCCTGGAATGTTCTCTCTTCTCTCTTCTCTTCAAAGCCCAAGTAGTCAAAACCAAATTCAAGTCATATCTCATCATAATATTTTTCCCTTCTGAATCCCCATAGCATTTTGTGACCTGATCATTCATGGAGAACTTATATTATGCCATCCTATCTATAAGTATGCCTCATCTTCTTACTAAATGCTTTTACAGGATAAAGACCAAAACTTTTCATTTAAATGTCTCATGTCTAGCACTGTGACTTATACCCAGGAGGCATCTGACTAGTATTCTCTAGAATAATAATGCTATTACTTCCTAGTATTTCAAATATAGTTTATGTATTTCATATAGTTGAAGCGGATCTATTGTTTACAATTTTATAAATGGCTTCCTTCCTAATTATTTGTCATTTTCTAGGCTGCGATTGTGCATTTGGGAATGAATTTTTTCCTGTTCTCTGATTTTTTGCCCTTTTCAGAAATTGAAAAAAAAAAAGATATTATTGTTACCTGGATTCAAGCAAACTTGTTTTGTGACTCTTGGATATTAAAAAATAGGCATTGTGTTATCTGGACCTAGTTTTCCAAATCTTAACTTTCTTATGGGGAGTCCAACATTTTAAATACACCTTTTAAAAAACAAGTATTAATTTAGTTATAATTTTCATTCAAACCAGACCATGGAGAGAGAGAGTATAAATTGGAGCTATCTCTTAGATTATTAGTTAGGGTAAAGAATTTAACTGTATATGTATTACTGGAATATGTACTAATGTGCTAAATCTAGAGCCTACACAGAAATTGCTTGGTCCCATCAATATGTTAAGGAAAGTGAGGCAGATAAATAGAGAAACACGTATTTTCTCAACGACTGAGGCAATCCTAATAATCTGTAGCGAAGGCTAAAGGTCTAGTTGTGAATGTGTTATTTAAGCCTCCCCCGAGAAACAAAAATAATTGACCCTGATAAAGTTCATGCTGACCAAAATGTTGGTTTATTTTGTATGTGTCATCTTAAAAATCAAAACAACGGACACGTTGCTTCTCACATCCCTATTATTTATTTGCTACATAAGGACAAACAGCCACAAATCGACCCAGATTGTAACGTGACATGAAATTTTATTTTTCACCAGTCCCAAATTGGCTATGAAATTCTGGTGAAATAAAATGTCAGGGTGTGGTCCCTTTGCTGTTCCACTTTTTTGTTTTTTCTTTCTCCCGGAGTCAGCCAGCAAGAGGGAGAGGACACAACCCTAGAGTAATAGTAAGAGAACCTACACCTCCCACTAGCAAGCCCTTATTGCTCAAAAGTGAATTCTCAAAGGATGGCTAGGGACCTGAGGAGACTGGATTTTTCTTCCCTGCTAAGCATTTACAGTCTGACCGTGCCCCTGAAGCGTCAGTCAGGGAGTAAGCATTCACTTGAAATAGTTAATCCAATCCAGACATCACCATGATGGTGTCTCGCCCAAAGAGGTATCCTCCCATTCAGTCGGGGAAGGCGGTTTCGCAACATTAAGCACTGGGGGAGGTAGGTTACAAAGGCTTCCTTTTCTGCCAAATATATTTGAATCAATTCCTTTACTATCTTTCTGGTGATTCTGGTGATTTGAATCTCTTAAGAATAAACTGAAGCTCAATTTTTAAAATCTTTTTTCTTTAGAGGAGCAATAAATGTGAGACCATTGAGGATAAATAGCATATTGTTTTTAAAGAAAAATCCTGTGCAAATGAATTCACTTTTGAAAGTTTCAGAATAGGTTTGAGTCATCAAAATGCAGTTAAGTTTTATTTTTGTGGGTTCAACCTCTCAGATTCTATCCAATTGAATGAGGATGTTCTCAGTTGACTTTTGTCAATAATTTTGATAATTAAAAATTATTGACACCAACAGAGTAGAGAAGTGAGGGTGTGTAGGGACAATTCAACTTCTTGACAAAATCGGGAGTCAGATTGGAATGATCTTCGTCCCTCTCTCAACATACTCAATACAAGAGATGTTTTCATAAAACACAGTGCCAAAATGCAGAAATGGAGGGGTGGGGGCAGAGAGAAAAAAAAGCATGAGATGAAGAAAGATTCAAGATCTTGTCTTTGGCCAATTTATTATCAGTATGAGTGGTCTTACACAATACACTTCTTTTAGCAAAAATTTCTTCCCTGGCATGGAAGTTAATGTCAGCAGTGGTAAATGGTATCCCACAGAGCTCAGAAATAATGAAGGCCTCCAGTCACTAGGGTAGAACACAGGGGCAGGGCCAAGTTTACTGAAGGCAGAATGTTGGCCTGCCAATTTGATTGTTTGATATTAACAAATATTACTCCACTGATTATAGCCATGATTTATTCTCATTAAAATGCTGTTGATATTTAGGAAATGTGATGCCTTACACTCATATCTACTATTGACAAGTGACCTCAACTAGATTAGTGAATCATTCTATAGCAGAGGAGAGAAAGGGTGGCGTTAAGAACTGGGAACTTAATGGATGTTTTCTGGGGAATGATGGGGGAAGAAGTAATGGTCACTTATGGGAGAGAGAAACATACAATTGCAGTGGAACCTGGAAGAAGACAGAAAGTGTAAATTCTCGGAAAGAGAAGGAGAGTATCTCCTTATTAGCAGAAGGAATAAGCCTGGTTCTAAGACACACATTAAAATGGAAGCGTGTCTAATCTAAGAGACATACAAATGGCATCTCTTTTAATTTATGAATACTTTTTCCACCACATCTAGGCTTCTGGGGCCCAGAACTAAAGGGTGGGGAGCAATGAATGCTGTATTCAGAAAGAGCAGGAGGTTCTCTGTCGGAAGGTGGGAAACTTCTTTGTCACTTAAATTCATTTGAGCCCATTTTCTGGATCTGAATCCCACCAAGGGCTTGTTATTGTATAGACTGTCCAGGATTTAGACACCTGCTTTATAACAATCTCCCAGTTATAGACACACAGCAGGCTAATCTGCAATGAACTCATTTTTCTAACAGAGCCAGGAACAAGGCCTAGAAAACTTTTATCTGAGAAGTGATTTTGATGGATCCCATCCTGTAGTTGCATGATTAAGGGAATGAAATGTATCCAAATTAAAAATTCAGAGACTGTCCTGGAGACTCCTGCCCAGCTCCCAGGACCTTCTCTATATTCCTGATGGCCTTGTTAAAACTAGAAGCAGTCCAGTTTACTGAAGTGCCTTCCCCTACATCCGCTACTCCACAACTTCCCAAGCAGAATGGGCTCCCCCAAGAGGCAGGGGGGAGCATAGGTTTAGCTCAGGAAAGCACTGGGTAGATGGAAGTATGTATTTGATGGTTTCATTGTCTATTCGTATCACCTAAGTTGTTACTCTTGCTGCCTCTTGGCTGTAATCTGAAATAATGATCAAGGCATTCCAAGAAGTGGTTGTACCCAGAATCTCTCTTATACCTACAGTCCCCTCAGCTCCTGCTGAGTTTATTGTGACACAAACCCAGGCATGTGACATAACTGACTGTATAGTGTGGTGAGGCTGAAATCTAGGAGAATAAGGGAATCCCGGACAGGCTGTACAGCCAGGACGTGGTGTGTTGCTGCCAATTGCCTCTTGGCGGTAGCACTTTCTTTTGCTCTCAGTTCTGTGTACAAGACTAAGAATGAAAAGAGAAAACCTCTCCAAGCTCTTCTCTACAATTCTAATCTTATCTGTCATATTAAATCATTTTTTTACTGGTCAACTATGGTAATAAGATTCGCTTCTTACTTCTGACCTAATGGTAAGCTAAGGGATTTAAGCTGAGGAAAAACAGCCCTTTTCTGGGAGAAGGTCACAGTATAGAAACTTTGGGAGCAGATAAATAAATAACATGATATAAGTGCTCAAGTAGAAATCAGCATTCGGCCCAGAGGCACCCAGCTTCAAATGGGGAACAGGGAGCAAAGGCTGGGGATGTGTTTCTCATAAGAATCTAGCTTAACAGCTGGGAATTAGTTCTTCGGGCAAATCAAAGAAAAGGAGGTATGTTTCTAAGCCAGTAGAATACAATATGTGTAAAGGCACAGAAATTAGGAGAACATAATCTTTTGGGATCAAATAAGGCACCTCTGTTAGTAGAATATAGGATCTGAGTAGAAAACCAACAAGAGTTAAGCAAAAGCCTGGTTTTCCAA
>JAVSCE010021721.1:455000-501631 GCA_032199065.1 Smutsia gigantea | reverse complement strand
AATATAAATTAACACAACCAATTTGGAAAACTATGACAGTATCTAGTCAAGTTGAAAATAACCATCCCCTATGGCTCAGAAATTTCACTCCAAGGATATACTTTAGAGATCTGCTTCTTTATGTGCACCAGGATATACATACAAGAATGTTCAGAGCAGTACCATTACAACTATCCCAAAATTGAAACACTCAAATGCCTATCATAGAAGAGATTGATAAAATTGCAGTATATTCATACAGTGAAATACTATAAACATACAGCAATGAAAATTAAAAATCTACAGAAACACAATAACATGAATGAATTGTATAATGTTTGAGTGAAAAAAAGTTACAAAGAAAACAATAATTCTACTCATGTAAAATTCAAAACAGGCAAAACACATCTACATTATTTAGGAATGCACATACAAGGTGGTTAAAAGATAAAGAAAACAACTGTTACAAATGACAGGATAGTGGTTACCTCTGGGGAAACAAAAGTGAAGGCAACAGGCAAGGGATACTCAGGGAATTCTGCAGTCCCGATAATGTTCTGTTCCTTCACCTTGGCAGTGGTGATTACATGGTGTAAGTTGATAACCATTTGATAAAATGCACATGTGTTTTATGGACTTTTAAGTATATTTAATAACTTAAAATTTTAACGAACTAAATTTTGAAAGTCTTACATTTAACAAGAGGTATAGTATAGTGAGAAGTAATGGAAAAGATCTTGATTCTAAGGATGATTAAAAGAGATTAAGAAAACATGCTATGGAAGCATTCAAAACTAACTTTGAATACCATGAAGAAAAAAGACAATGTTATATCTGAGATGAATTACATTTAAATCTGTTTCAGGGCTGGTGACTAGATCTCATTCTTTCATTTTTACCTACCTTGTGTCTGACATTGTGCCAAGGACTGCGACTACAGGAAAACAGTCCTGTTTCTTAGGTGTCTCTCAGCACTAGGACCCTTCCTGACTTCTAATCTCTTGTGGGATAAGAGATTTTGCTATCTTATTGATTGGAATACTGGTTTGAGGTGGGGGGCAGAATCTCAGTTCCAAAATGTACAAATAAAAAGGCATGGAGGAATTATCAAACCGAGCATATGATAAAGTTTATGCCTCAATTGAGGATATAAAGGGAGAAAATACATGCTAGGTGTTTTCTTCTCCAAACATGAATAAACACAGACAACCTTTATTTTTTACATCAGATAAGAAAAAGATTGAAGAGGTCAGTAGCAGGAACTGAAACATGAGATGAAGGGTTTTAAAAAACAAGAAATAAAGATACAATTTAAACAAGACTTCTTTCTTGCTTTTCTATAAAGGAAACATATCTATAAAGTGACGTGATCTTTATTACCCAACTTTTTAAACTTTTTTATTTCCAGATTTAGCTCTGAAAAATAAAATTTACCCTGAGAAGGCAAATATTTGCTATTAATGAGATTTTAAAATTGAGCTACAAACTTCAAAACTCAAAAACAAAAAGTTCCTAAGTTAGTGTAGTTGGAAAATAAGATTTCAAACGTGTTTACAGAGAAATTAAAGTCAAGAACAGAAAACATCACTCATAAACATGAACCAGCCAGCAAGGAATTTTTTAATTACTTAGAAATTAAAAATTAGTAAGAAATTTAAGTTAAAAGGGGAGACAGAAAGATCTAGTGTGAGACTAGTCTTCTCAATCAGTACTCTATTAATATCTTTCTGACACTCATAAAAATGAGATTGAAGTGATGCCCAGAAACATATGTCATACTGTCCCAAGAAATAATTTTCACTTACCAAAACTCACATTTTACAACTTAGACTTGGATAAAATATGTTTCATTTATGTCAATCTGGTTACCTGATTCTCCAGTGATATGGTGGTATTTTTTAAATTAATGGTTGTTAATATACTGAAAATTTTATGTAGCTCTTATGGTCAAAAGAAAATGGAATCTGAAGACCAAGTACCAATTATGTAACCCTGAGTAAATCACCCAAACCACTCTGAGCCTCACACCAACCAACCTCACAATATATGAGAGCAGATAAAGGATATATATATAAATAATGTGTGAGCTCAGAAGTATGGGAAGCTCAGTTTCCTCAACTGCAAAAACAACTTTCTTCAAGCTAATATTTTGTATTCACTTTTCATTATGGGAGAAATCTAAATATACAGAAGTGTAGTATAATGAAGTCACATGTATTCACACTCTAGTTTCAACAATTATCAACTCATGGCTAATTTTGTTTCATCTATACTGCGCGCATTCCTGGTCTTCCTCTATTTCTTGAAGCAAGTCCCAAACATCACATCATAAACTAAGAGCTAAAATCTTATGTCCTTTTTTAGTGACTGTACAGGTAAATGAAGTCTAACAGGGAGGTCTGAGTTAGAAATAAGAACTTGAAGGTCACCAGTAATGAAATCAAGAGTTGAACCTATAAACTTTGGATGAGATCACATATCCATTTTTGGGAAACAAGAAGATTCTTCTATGCTCCTTCATTAAAAGTATAAATAGACATAAAGCACAATTCTCCCAACAAAGAAGAAACTGTGTGGATTTTCAAAGGCCTATAGAACTTCCATATCCTGATCTTAATTGTTCTTATGCCTTAAAAAAGTGTCCCTGTATATTAATAGTCACTACTCTAAAGGATTTAACAAAATCCCTGAAACATAAATAGACTTAATTTATGTAACAAATTTAAACACTGGTATTGTAGCCAATTTCAAATCTACTTTCTGACATATTTAAGAACTTGTTACTCCACATATTTTCCTTTTTCTTTAATAAAGTGTGTCTGTTTTATATTTTCTTTTGTATGTATATTTCACAATAAAAATTTTAAACTTTAAATAGAAAACATGATTTCTACATCTAAATAGCTATGCCAGATGACGGCATATCTTACAAACATTTAGAGCTTTGAACATACATAACAATACTTGTCTAGTAAAAATATTTTATAAACTCTTTAGACATCATCTTGAGTCAAAATCCATTTAGTCCTACATTTTAATCAATTTTACTCCAAATGTTAAAAATAGTTAAGATTTATTTACACTCCACATCAATCCTGAAAAAAATTGTGACTCAGTTTCCTTAAATCCAAATTTTACAATCCACTTTAAAAGATATTAAAATTTTCTAAACTAGTTTCATAAACTGTTCAGTAAAGATTAACATTTGAAAAATGAAGTATTTATGACCTTTGAAATGGAATGGAACTTTGTGTCTTTGATTATATTAACCACCAAGTAAATTATCCCACGGGAGTAGGACAGGTACAATTTTTAGAAACATAATAGATTTTCAGTGTTTAAATTTTGATGCGTCCTCATGATTAAACTGAGACTAGTCCTATTTGATTAGAAAGAACTCCAAAATATTTTAAAGCATATCCTTATCTTTAAGTAATAGCCCCAGAAACATGAATGTACAATTTTATGATTGGAGAGATGTGTATTTTAGTAATCATACCATATAGGTATTGGTTATTTTTTTCTAAGAAAAAATTGGATATATTTAAAAGCAGTTTCAACTTCAGCTATATTATGTAACTGCCATTTCACCTAAAATACTGAAGGATTCGAGGGAAATATTTTTGATTTTTAAAAACTTTTGTAAGACTGTACCTAGTGTGTTTTAAGTAAAATCCAACTCATTTTTAAAGCATGATTAAAGAATCATTAGGTCAAAATGGCATGTTCCCCTCTCCCACAAAAAAAACAACTCTTTCTTCAGATATCAGTAAATATCAACAGGATGATTAAGTGGCATAATTGCTTTTTCAGGAACCATCTATTAAACACAGCCAAAAACAAACAAACAAAAAAAAGCTCCTTTCCAAAAAAGTATATTCCTGACACCTACATATTTAAACATTCTTGAAGATAACAAAGATATTTCCTTGTTCAATAAGCAATGCATTATTATTATTTATTTTTTGGTTGGTGATTTTTACTTTATTATATCGTTGAATATAAATATTCTTTAATCAAACTTAGTGATCTTTTTTCATTCTAATTTTATATATTAAGATGTATGGGAGAAGGGAGAATAAGTATGAAAAACATAGAATAACTTGTTGAGAACTTGTTCAGTTTTCAATTAAGTAACTTTATAAAGATATCTTGTTGCTGTTCCTAAATTAATTCTGCATCAGAAGTCAAATGATTTTTGGGGGGTCTTGAATAGTAATGATACAGACTTTCTGTACCACTAATATATATATTAACTATATTTAATGTATCAGATACATTCTATTTCTGTATCTTTAAGGAAAACCTTAGTGCCTGTCAGGGGTTAATGACATCAGTAACACTAATTCTGCCAGAGTAAATTTATCATTTATTTTCACAATCTAAAAATTCGTCAATTTATCTCTGAAATTGCTATTTTCAACAAAATACATGAAAAAACTAGTAATTTTCTTTTGACACAAGAAATGAAGCTACTCAGCTTTTTGGTCTCTGTAATGTAACAGGCATGAATTTGCTCATGTTCAGTGTCTTTTCACCTGTTTTTCCTCTCACGTTTCTCTTTAATACCCTATAGCTTTAAGTTTCTTTTCCTCAGGAAAAAAAAACTCCCAATTCAGGGAAATTGTCCCCATATACCCTCAGTAGGTACTGCGAAAGAATACTGTAAAGCTCTCCAGCAAACGAAGTTACTTCACTGAGTCTTTTCTGAGCTTCAGCAAATCATGCAGTGCTCTTGAGATATTTGAAGATTTTCAAAAATTTATTTAAAAATCACCAATATGAGTTATTCCTCACACTCACACATGTTCCCTTCAGGGTAAACTGTATGCCCCTAGAGTCTGAGCAGCGATTACAAGTTATGAGTAGAAGGCGTGAAGATTTCGTTAAGCGGTCAACGAAAAGAAAACTGTTGCGGTCTTAACGTTGCTAGATATTCTGAAGCCGCTAAACCTCCTTAAGCAGCCTCAAATCTAGCTGCTTCAGTAGGGTCACGAACCCGAAACACAGACGCAACAAGTCTTTTCCCACAGGACAAGGGTGAGCTGAGGACGGTTCACAGAGAACCGGCACGTAACAGGTGGGCGGCCCCGAGAGGCCTCCCGCCGCCCGGCCCGCGGCCCGCTCGCTGACCTCCCGCCACCCGGCGGCCCGAGGTGCCCCGCGCCCTCCCGCTCCTGCTTTCGACTTGGCGCCGCGGGGCCTCGGCGCAGGGTGGGAGGCCCTGGGGGAAGCACGTGCCTCCTGTCGAAGACTCGTTCCCGGGCGGGAACTCCCGCCAGGCCGCGGGGCGCCTGGCCGCCGGTCCCCGTCCGCCAAAGTACGCAGGCGCCGAATCTTCTAGACGCCGCCAAGTGGCTGGGCCTTGGGGATGCTTTTTATCTCTCTGCAGCCTAAACCCAAGTGTGAAGTTCTGGAACGTCCCAGGCCCAGCGTAGCCAAATAACTGAGGCCCAGGGCTTTGGGTACCTTGCTCCGGAGGCCACACAGACGTGCGAGCAGGTGCGAAGCCTGGTCTCCTGGTTTCACTCCTCCGAGCAGCCAAGAGGACCGCTGGGGTCGCACAGAGCCCGCCGCGGAGAGCTGCGGTTGCGGACAGCTTAGCACCTGGGCCTCGAGCGGCCCTGGCGGCTGCTGCGTAACCCGGAGCGGCCCCAGCTGGGTTTGCGGAGGGCAGCGCCCGGAAGGCCCGCCAGCCCGGGTGCCCAGGCCAGTGCCGGGCGGGCTGAGGCCGCTGCTCCAGTCGCCGCCGGCCCAGCCTCTCCAGCACGTGAGCGCCCCGCACCCCAGGGGCCACGGCGCACGCCGGCAGGGAGACTCTGCCCAAGGAGGAGCTGCGCGGGCGCGGCCGGGCCCTACGCTGGGGTCTCCCTCCGGGGGCGGCGCCTGCAGGCCAGGCTCTGCGAGGCCGCGGCTGCGCCCTCCCGCGGGCTTTTGCGGAGGCGGGGATGAGGGGCTTGCTGGAGTGGGAAGGCACCTGCGCCGGAGCCGGGCCTACGGGTCGGGAGCGAGGACGCGGCTAGGAAGGTTTCTCAACAACCAGGGCTGGCCGCTCTAAGACCTTGCTCGGCGCGGGACCCTAGGGGGAGAGGTCGTTCTCCAGACCCGGCCTCAGGGTGTGTTCTCAGGTCTCACACGGAATAAAGAAAAATAGGATGTGGTCATCACTTCACAGGGAACTTTTCGTTGTTTCCTTATTTTCTTCTCGCCCGTGGACAAGTTGAGCAGCTTCTCGGCCTTACAGCCAGGTGGTTTCAAACCAGAGCGTGGACTTTGAGCTTCGAGCTCTGGGTTTCCCAGGGGATCGTCCCACCCCATCCCACCCCTATCCCCGTCTTTCCTCAGGGGTGGTGGTCCCGTCCTTCCCGACCCCGCTGCAAGCCGAGAGTCTTCTTCCTCACTCAAAGTGGGACGCGCCCTTGTTGACTTTCCTAGATTTTGTGCGTGTATTTAAAAAAAAACCTCTCAGTACGAACAAAGATAATTTGGCTACTTCTGGCAGGGGGGGGGGCTGAAGGTTTGGAGGGGCATCTTAGCACGTGGAAGGAATGACTCGGAGCCCCCAGCCGCCATGAAGCCACCCGGGACAGTTCAGCAGAAAGGAAGGTTGTCTGCTGCCAATATACAGGATATGGATCGGGTTTTTTTTTTTTTGTCGTTTTGTTTTCTTTTCCTTTTTGGCTCAACACTGAGAGTATTACAGAGCCATCCTTTCCCGCCTCCCGACCCTCTTCCCCTCCCCCTAGTCTTTCTAGTGCAGGCAATTAGGGTGAAGAAATCAGTGCCAGGCTCCTGCCTCTGAAGAGAAAGGAATTGCTTTGGGAATTGAGTGCTGACACCAGTCTCTGTCCTGGATGGCAAGAGGGGATGCGGGGTCAAAACGCCTGGGGGAAGAGGCCGGGCTGACTAGGAGGGGAGGACACTCCCTAAGAGAATGTTTCTGAGGACTTCTCTTGCAGCCTCCTCCCGCCCTATCCTTCGACCTCCAGTTTCACACAGGTCATTAACATGCGGGTTATTAACACGGGAATTTCCCTCTTTTGGGTCCCCCGAGACCAGGACTTGGGGCTGGAATCAGAAGAGCAACACTGACAAGCCGTTCAGTAATTTGCATTTATTGTCGGGAAATAATGTAGATAAAGGGGGAGAAAGGGAACTGCCTTACATTTCAACAAGTAATTTGTGATCTTCACATCGGACAAATCAAATTTACAAATTACTTTCCCACCTACTGGACAAAACGGCCAAAGCCAAAACTGATACACAGGCGCGGGCTTTGCGCAGATTTCGGAGAATGAAGGTGCACTAAAAACTCACTAGACAAAACGGGATTGTTTAAAGCGAGAGAAACCGACAGAGGATTTGGAACCAGGGTTTAGGGCCCGGGTTTGTCCGTTTGTTTTTCCATAACGATATATATTTTTTTCTTTTGTTTTTGGTCTCTAAACCTGAACGGCACCCCTGTGCTTAGACCTGGTGAAGGGCTCAGTCCTGCGCCCCCGCCCAGCCCAGCCCCTCCGCTGTACCCTAACCTGGCTGCTTCCTGCACACTCCCGGGCCCTCCCGCTCCTCCGAGCCCAGCTTCCAGTAATCAAAAGGTCCTCTTTAATAAATACACGAGAGAGAGAAGGTGTTGAGAGGGTAGGCCAGCTTTCCAACTGAAAAAGTAAAAGCGCCATCGATGGAGAAAGCGAGAAAGAGGGACTGAGGGAAAATATTTTTTGCTTTTGTTTTATATATGTGTGTGTGTGTGTGTACGTGTATATGTATATATATGCTGTATATATCTTAAAGTTCTATTTCCTGGGCGCTAAGATGACATATGCTCAGTTCAACCAACAGCAACTAAGAAGTTTAAGTGGTCCCTGGAACGGACCCGTCTATGTACAACATTCCCGCCGCCGAGGCGGAAGCTAGAGCCAGTTCTACGCAGGGCGGGGCTGTGCGCGAGAGAGTAGGGGCGCTCTGCTCCCTGGGGAATTGCCCCAGCTCGTCCGGCTCGGGAGGAGGGATCGCCGGGAAGCTCTGGCCTGCAGGCGGGGAACGGGGCCAAGGGCAGCTGAAGGGGCAGCAATGTGCACGCGAGAAATATTTAGTGGCTGTTTTGATCTGAAGTAGAGTGTGGGTGCACGCCAATGGGCAGACACATGCCAGCTAGTGACTCCAGTGTCCAGAAAGAATAAATAAAAGTGTAGGGCTCAAACAACGAGTCAGAGCGAAGCGAAGAGCCTCCGAAGGCTGCAAGTGCATAACTGTCCAGAAAGACTGGAAGAGAGTGACTTAAGAGTTCATTAGGGCTTGAGGAGGGGAGCACACAGCTCGCCTACAGAACTTGTGCGTCAAGCCACAGCACTGATCCCCTCATCCAAGGGGTGGGCAGGTGTGCACATCCCCCAAGCAAATGGCACAAAGATGAGGGTGGCAGTGCAGGCAAAGGGCATCTTTTGGGGGCATGAGAATTCAAGTCTGGAGAAGCCGAGGCAAAGGCGGGTGGTGCAGCAGCAGGACGGGACTGTGGAGGGTGCAGGTAGTGCGTTTCTCCTTCCACTCCTGGGCTCATAAGACCTGGAACCGCCATGAAGCTTGGTCCTTGTAGTCCAGACAGTCGGGCGAATTGAAGTTGAGTTTCCAAGCGGAGGAAGCTGCGGCGGCACCAGGCTCCTTGTAATCCAAACAGTCGGCAGAGTTGAAGGCAAGCCCGGAGCCGCCGTAGCCCTGGTGGTGGTGGTGGTGATGGTGATGGTGGTGGCCTGAGGACTGGCTCAACGGATGGTGTGCGTGCGGATGGTGGTGGTGGTGGCCTGCCATGGAGGAGGGTGCCATGGGGCTGAGCTGGTGCGGGTGATGGTGCGAATGCATGGGCGCTAGGTAGGAGCTGCAGTCCACGCCGCCGAAGTAGGAGGAGGAGGGCGCGGGGTACCCCTGGCCATAGCTGCTGCCCTGGCCGTAGGACATGGGGTACGAGGCCGCGGCTGACGCAGCGCCTGCGGCTACCGAACGCTGCATGCACGATGCGCTGCTAGGGGCGGCCAGCGGCTCAGGCACCGATACCGACGCGGGGGCTGAGCCTGGCGAGATGGAGGCCGGACTCCAGATGGACGAGGTGGCTGGCGTACTCAGCGACGACGGGACCGCGGCCGCCGGGTTCCCTCCCAGGCCAGCAGCCGTCGGGTTGACGGAGGCGCCGGACGCCGAACTGGAGGACGAGGC
This sequence comes from Smutsia gigantea, assembly GCA_032199065.1. Taxonomy (NCBI): domain Eukaryota; kingdom Metazoa; phylum Chordata; class Mammalia; order Pholidota; family Manidae; genus Smutsia; species Smutsia gigantea. Next base: position 492,442 of record JAVSCE010021721.1, on the reverse strand, counting down.
GGAGCTGGACACTGCGGGCGGAGTGAACTGGCCGCTACTTTCTGAGCCCGAGCTCTCCCGCACTGGGGACGGCTTCTTCTTGGCTGGGCGGCTCTTGGTGCCGCTCCCGCTCTGCTGCTGCTGGCGGCACTTGGCACGGCGGTTCTTGAACCAGACCTGCAACGGGCCGGGTGGGGGACAGCGTGTCAGAGGGACGAGGGGAAGTTGCTCGTCTTCCGCCCTCTGGACCCACCACCGGCCTGGATTTCCATCCCTCTCCTACCCAGGCCTTCGCCCCTCCCCATCTCCGGCGGCGCCAGACCCTACCCCAGCGCCCCCAGCTACTGCACCCTCCCCCGTCCTTCTGCTCAAAGATCGTCCTCTGGCCAAGTAGGGATGTGCACCTCCCCACCCCAGCGCGACTCTGCCCTGGGACTGCACAGTTGCGTTTGTCCAGTAGAAGTTCAGCTGTCTCTAAAATGCTGCTCTTGGCCGCTTCCCAACAGCCCCGCATACGTTTGGAGGCCCTGTCTTCTGTGAACACATCTCAGGAAACAGCGGAGAGGCACAGCGCAGGCGGCGAAGTGTGGGACAGTCACCAATTTATGGCCGGAGCCGGTCTTCCCTGAAGGCCCAGTGCTGGCCAGGGCGATAATTTGGGTGGGAACAGAGGCAGTACTTGGGGGACTAGGGAAGGAAGGCCGGACAGAATTTCGTTCGGCTTCTTGGTTCCAACTGGGGAACCAGTCTTAAGGTTCTCACTTTTGGAGGGCCCCGGTACATGGCATGGCATTCCTGGGTTTTTTCCTCCAGCCTCCGGGGGGAAAAGGCTAGATAAAAGGCCTTTGGGGAGAGTTCTGAGTTATAATACCAACAGTATTTTTGGGACCCCTTCATCGCAAAAATAGAAACAGCAAAATCAGTAGCCGGATTTTGCGTTCGGCATCCTCTCCCGGCAAAGAGAACGTCTGATCAAACTGGCGCCACCCATGGAGCGCACGGCCAGACAGGGCCCTGGGGTCAGGCCAAGCTCCACTCTTCCATTTCCAGTATGCCGGGGATGCAGGGCAAGACTGGATGCAGAATTCAGGGCCCGGAAGGAAACTGCAAAGTCCTGGGGCAGCCGAAAAAGCAGGGGCAAGTGTCAGGCCCTCAGGGGATTTGACTTTACAGGAGCCTCGCTTGTCCTCCCTCAATCCTATAAAGGTCTCTCATTACCTAAAGCGCCTCGGGGCCAAGAGCCCCAGAATACAGGGCTCTAAGCTAGTTCCTTTAACTTTGCCCCTCTTCCAGGTCCCCGCCCAGCGCTAGGGGGAGTCTAAGAGAAGCTGCCCAGTCTGTACACCCGCCCCCACACCAGACCATCCTTTGGAGGCTCTCTCGGACAAGCCCCGGAACCCCTACCCTGACCCCTGAGCCCTAGGCGCGCGCACCTGGACTCTGGACTCTGGCAGGTTGATCTTGAGCGCCACCTCCTCGCGCATGAAGATGTCAGGGTAGCGAGTCTTGGCGAAGAGCGCCTCCAGCACGTCCAGCTGCGAGCGCGTGAAGGTGGTGCGCTCCCGCCGCTGTTTCCGCGGGGTAGCTGAGGGGACACGCGGGGGCACCTCGGGTCAGCGGTGGCCACTCGAACCCGCTCTAAAGGACACATACAGGCCTCTAGAAGGCCCTGGGCCACGCCTTTACACAAGAAAGCCAACTTCGGAGCAGAAGAAACTCCCCCAGGAAGTCAGGCTGAGTGGCCACAGGTGGGAGAATGAGCATGTGTGCGATTGGGAGCTAGTGTCTCCTAGGCTCCAGGGCTGCCCCCTTCCTTGTCTCTCAAAGGTTGAGAAAGGAAGAGAAAATATACAATCTCCCTTCTTTAACCCCCACCCCCACCCCACCTCCCTGATCCTCCACAACACACTCTTTTGCTGGAGGGTGGGGAAAGGATACACAGAAACACGACCTGAAAAACACTTTCGGAGGGAATAAATGGGGGTAAAAGAGTGGGAGTTAGAAAAGCCAGAGTTCGGCTCAAGTCCTCCACTCCACATCAGCTGTGCAAAAGTTGGTGCAGGCTACTAGCTTAGAGGACATTTTAATTAGGGAAGGAGAATCTCCTTTCCTCAGTTCAATGAGTCTCTTTGCATGAGTGTTGGCTCTTCTTATCAGGGCCTAGCAAACATCCAGATTTCTCATTCAGTGTTGGGGAAAAAGGAAGAGATTCATACAAAGCCCATAAAAGCCACCCGTGGTAAATTAATCCGTGGGCAAATGTGCCCTGTGCTGGCGGTGGCGCAGGTTGCCGGTGGAGAGCGGCCACGTTGCACGTTTCTGCTGCCCTGGCTCACCTCACCCGCCCGGACTCACGCAGCGTGCTCTGCACTGCGAGCAGACTAAACAACCCGTTCCAAAGGCCTGCTCATCTACAAAGCCTGGGCTCAAACCCGAGGGGATGGGAGTTCCCAAGATTTGCAGAGGCTGGGAGGGAGGACTGGTGCTCACCCGGATATCCCACGGAGGGGTGCAGAAGGTCCATGGCAGGCCCGGCCAGGCCCAGCCCATTCATGCCGTAAGGGGGTTGTTTGAGGTAAGACATCATGCTAACAGCCGGGTGGAGGCGCCCCGAAGGATCCAGGGGGCCGAGGCCAGGCGCAGTGCGGGGCTCCCACTGCGCAGTCCTTCAAGCTCTGTTGCGTCTGGGGGCCTAACCTACAGGAATAGGAGACACATGGAAATGATCATTAAGAGCCATCCCGGCTTCCCAGTCTTCTCAGAGGCTAGGAGCCATGGAATGTGGGGGGCACACACGCTATGGAACTGCTCAGGGTGGTCAACTCGGCTCAACAAAGACCTTATCCCCAAAGACCTCAGCTTCTTTGAAAAGGTTGTCATCGCCTCTTTTTGGGCTTGGAATGGGTCAAAGACACTCGCAGGGCGTCGCTAGGAATGGGAAGAGGTTAAAAGCAGGGCCAAGCTGGGGAGGTCAGAGCCTGAAGCACGGAGTGTGCAAGGTACCCACGCCTAGGCAAAATTCTGGTCTGGTGGGAGGCAGCCTCATACTACACAAGCAAACGTTTACTAGGCTCCCTGGCGTCAGGCTGCCCTTTGCATGAAAGGTTCTTTCGTTTTGTTTCAAAATATTTTGAAAGGCGGACGTGAGGGAGAGACTTCAGAGAACCCAGTTGAGGCAACTGCAGAGGGCTAGCAAAACCTGGGCCTCTCCTGGACACATTGCCCACTTAGAGTATGTTCCTTCAAAGGTCTCCGCGGCTGGATCCAGGCTCCAAAGTCCACAGCCACCCTTCCGGGTGACCTCTCTGTGCCCAGCCCCTGAAGGATTGGTCACCCGCAATCCCAACAACCGCAGTTACTGGCCCAGCTCCCCCAGAGGCGGCCAGGAGACACAGAAGGAGCCACTCTGGATGTGGCTGTTCTAAGACACGGCCTGTGATCGTAGGCACCTCTCCACAGCCGCAGGCCCTTCTTCGCCAGCGCAAGTCTGTCCTTTTTTCTGCCGGATCCTGGCCGCGGACAATATGGTCCCAGTGGGAGCTGAAAGGTGACCCACCTGTAGCCCCATAAAGTCTCGCGGATTTGGGAAGCCTGAGTATGGCAGGTCCGGTGCGCTCTGCTAATCGTATTGGCTGAACCCGCGGCCGCAGAACCCCATCCAAACTAGAGAACTAGGCCTCGGCGGCACAGCTCGCACTGACCCGGGCTAGAAGATCGAAGCCTTGCTTTCCCAGTTGCCCCGAATCTGAGGCGCTGTTCTCAGGATCAGGAAGTGGCGCTGGAGGAGTGGAACTGGGCCCCAGAGGACCTGTCGCTTCACCCGCCTTTGCGGGAACTCAAAAACAGGCCTGGGAGCGGGCTACGGAGTTCAGGGAGAGAAGTGGAGCTAAGGAAGCTCCAAGCTTCTATTCCCCGGGACCCCAGGACTGGGCTGGGGGAACCGAGTTTGCAGGGAAGGAGACGAAAGGGAAACAACCAGAGCTCTTGGGCGAAGGGGGAATGAGACTCAAGCCTCGGCGACATTGCTTAGGCTGCAGTGTGAGTTTTCAAAGACTTTCTTCAAACTTAGCACTTCAGCACGATTACTTCGGAGGAGGCGGGGGAGGGGGAGAGGGGCCGCAGCAGAGCTCTGGGGTCCTCCGCGCACCAGGAGCGGAGTCAGGCCTCTCCCCACTCCAGCCTATCTGCCGGGGACCTGGAAATCGGGGACCCGTTTGAGGAGGGGGAGGCAAGAGCCACTGACGCTCCCAGTCCCGGGCGGCCCCGCGGCTTTCTCCTTACCTGCCCTCAGCTGCCGGGGCCGCTCACCATCTACCTCGCGCCCTCACACAGACCTGCCGAGCAGCCAACCTGTAAAACAGAGCGGCACAGGATTACCCGCCAGGCTGAGCGGTTGGTCTGGGACCCTCGGATTTCTTTCTTTCCCCAACTTCCCTCCTACCCTTCTCTTTCTTTCCAGTGGCTTTGTGAGTGTCCCTCCAGGTTTCACTTTATTGCACAGACACTTTGTTTGCAAAGCTCTACACGTTCCTCAGACACAATCTCGCCCAGGACCGCGCCAAGGGGCCGCAAGGGGGAGGGTGGAAGGTGAGGGGGCAGAGTTGGGAGGCGGCTCGCGGCTGCCGTTGCCCTCTAGGTACAAAGTGGAGGCGGTGGGGTCTGGGGAAACCCTGCAGAAGAACTTCGCAAACTAAATAAATCAAGCGATTTACCTTGTCGGAGTGGCTTGTCTTGCCGAGTTGTTTAGGTGATTGGAAATGTAGCCTGATGAAGATTGATCACCTTTCTACTGCCCTCCCCGGGTATGTGAACGCGAGGTGAGTGCGTAACGGAGCTAGGCTGCCAATCCCGGGCCCAGCGCGGGCTGAGTGACAGGGAGCCGGGCAATGGCAGCACGAGCCGGGGGTTACCTCCGCGCGCCCCCGCCCTCCCCCGCCCTCTGCACCCCGCCCTCCCGCCCGCCTGCCTGCCCCGCCCCGGTCGCGCGCTAACTCCGGGACTTGGCTGGCAAACGCGGCGCAGAGCGAGGTGAGGAAGGCGAGTGCTGCGTCGGAGCCCGGGCCGCGGATGGGGACTCCGGTCCCGAGGCCGTCCCGGGGTCCCCGCCCTGTCCTCGCCCTTTTGGCGCCCGGGAGGGAGTGGCAGAGAGAGAGGCGAGGCTCTGGAGAACCGGTTCCCTCGCTCTCCCGCGGGCCACCCGGCTCGGCGGCCTGGCTGTGGGCGCGAGGGCTCCGGAGCCGCCGGCTGGAGGAGAACGGGCCCCCGGCCCCTCTCCCGGCGCCGCCAGCCCCAGCGTCTTCCAACACCGCGCCACCACCTGCAGACTGACGCCGCGGGCTACTCGGCCCAGCCGAGCAGCTCCGGGGGCGTCGATCCCGCCTCGGCGCCTCGGGACTCTCGCGCCCCGGAACATCACCGCAGGGAGGCACCGCCACTTACCTGCTCCTCGACGTCTTCTGGGCCTCCCAGTACCCACGAAGAGTGTTTGCAAATCTCAAACGCTTCTTCTGAAATACTGGAGCCCAGGGTTCCCTCCCCCTTACACACACTACTTCTGAATGGAAAGATTTTGATGAGAAACTCTTTCACACTGTGTGTCTCCTTCCCGGTCTCCTTCTACAGGGACGGTCTGGTGGGAAACAGGGCCACAGACCTCAGCCCTCAGTTTCTTGCCCACATGCTGCAAAAGGAGCCTCCGTGAGGCGATTTCCCCGGATTGTTAGTACTGGCGAAACCCATTTCCCAGCCGAACAAACTTCGCAAACCCGTCTACCTGGGTGGACTTTTCAAAGTGCAAAAAAAGTTTTTGTCGCATCCCTGACCACTGCGATTCTTTTAAACGGCACCTCCTCCTATTAGGCAGGACTTTACTCCCTTTCGAGGAATTCCTACCCCTCTCTTTAATCCCTCCTCCCCTGCCCTCCACTCCTAACAGGCGGAGTGAAAAGTTTGAACAGGAGTAAGCGTGAGGGTGATTCCCGGAGACGACAGGCGCATCGCGGTGGGGAGCACCGGCGCTGCCCGGGCCGCGAGGTCGGGCCCGGAGAGCCAAGCCGGCTCTGGTCGAGGAGGAGGAGCAGAAAGAAGGGGGAGCCCGCTGAGTGAAAAGGGGCCGCCGCCGCCGCTCATCAAAGTGCTTCCCCCTCCCCCAAGCGACACTTTCCTTTGCAGCCCGAATAAAATACGGTAACAGAATATGATGGAGGGCACACTGTTTCCTTAACTACTTCTCAAAGGACCCGGGAGATCTTCTTAGGACCTTTAATAATGCTTTGGTCGGTTCTTTTGTTGATCTCTCAAAATCAACTCCTTCTAATTGAAGTTGGAGCTGAAAGCGAGCTAATGTTCAAAGAAAGTGGCCGCCAGACCAACGAAATTACATTTTTTTTTTGACGATGAGGGAACATCTAATCAAAGGGGCAAAGGAGGAGGGGTGGGGTGCGGAGTATGAAGGAGAAAAGGAGGTTTTACAAGATCCTTCTCTGGTTCACAAAAGTCAGCGACACGGGCGCTTCTCTCCAGAACAAAGACACTGCGGCCCATTCACAAAAGGGAGAGAAAAAGAGAGAGAGAGAGTGAGAGAGAGAGAGAGAGAGAGAGAGAGAGAGAGAGTGAGTGAGAAAACAATAAATGAAAGAGAGAAAAGGAAAAGCTTTAACAGGAAAAGAAACTGCGCTTAGCGCAGCTCCGACCCGGGCGGAGACACACCTCAGGCTCGCACAAGCTCCCGCAGGGAGTAGCACGCGAGGCCCGCGGCTCAGAGCCCCAGAGACGGGTGCAGAGTTTTAAGGAAATAAATGAAATACACCCCGCCTTAATTTCTGGAAAAAAGGCGCGGGCCGGAGCACAGTAGTTTGTGCTTGAGACTTTGCGGGAGTCGGGCGGTGGGGGCGCTTCTGCAGAGTCGGCCTCCCTAGCTAGGCGCTGCCCTAGCGGGGCCTGCGCGCTGTGTGCCCGGGTTAGCCCTCCGGTGCCAGGGTGCGTGCCCTTGTAGTAGTCCCTCAATCACTCGCTCTCCTGCTTCCTCCCGGCCCCGTTTGGCCTGCAGCTGCATCGCCCGGCCAAGGTCCGGCGCGCTAGGTGGGGCGGCTATGCGCGCTGGAATGTGCTCAGGCGGTCCCCAGGGCCAGCCACTCGGGAGTCCGGCCCTCTCGGTTCCAGATGATGCCACAGTCTCGGGGAAGTTGGAAGGTATCAAGTAGCACCATTCCCACCACCTCTCCGCCCCCAATGAGAGTATTTATCTAATCCCAAATTGCAGGAGAATTTTCTTAATGCTCAACCCATAAATCCCGGGATTAAGAGTAGAAAAAGAGCGGGGAGAGGGAGGAGAATAGAGAGAGAGAGAGACAGAGGAAAGTTTCTTCTGCGCGGTGTAAAGGACTGAGGCGGCCGTCGTTAGGCAAACGTCCAGGTGGGAGACTCTGGGCCAGACGCCGCTACTGTTCCAGCAACGGCCGTAGCGCGGGGAGGGCCAGAGGGGGCATCGCAGGGGGAGGGCCTGTCCACTCTGCCTGAGGCCCGGGGACTGGGAAGGGGACATGGGAGTTGGGCCCCGGGACCCGGATCCAGCATCCAGGTGACCTCGAGGCCAGGCCAGACTCTGAAGGACACTTGGGGCAGGGGGAGGGGTTTGGCTGAGGGGCCGTAGGATCCTGGCCAGGGGCGGAAGTTCTGCACCGGCCCGAGGGCTGTGCCCAAGCTAGTCCGCTGCCAACAACCCTTCTCCGCGGCCAACTCCGGGCCCACAGCTTCTTTTCCTGCAGCCTGGGCTTTCGGGTTCCGGACCTCTCGGCACTCTGGGCTCGCGCCTGCGCTCAGGAGGCAGCTTCTCGGAGCCATGCGACAAAATCGGGATGCGGCGTCCTCGCAGCGGGCCTGACCACGCTAATTCCGGGAGTCAGCGCTCCGCCGCCGCTGCGGGGCGTGCGCCGCAGCGCCGCCCAAATGGAGAGCCCTCGGGGCTCGGGACTGGGGCAAGAGGGACAGCAAATCGTCTAGAGATGGCTTGTCAGTCAGCAGGCCAGAAGCAGCTTTAGGGAGCCGACTCTGCGAGGCTCCCCGGGAGGAAGGGTTTCCCGAATCCAGCGTAAATGGGGTGGGTGACACTGGCCACTGAGGCCTCAGGCGGTTTCGGGCTGGCGATTTCTGTCCGCCGGCTTCCCTGGGGTTAGAGCAGGCTCTGAGAGCTTTTCCCAGAGAGCGGCAGCGAGCTCTGCTCTCCTAATCAATAAAGAGGGCAAATACTCGATTTCATTTAGTTCCTATAACTTTTCAGTAACTTAAAATTCTCATGAAGAAATTGTACCGTATCAAGTTTTTATTTGAAGGCGGCTGCATACTTTTCGAACGTCATTTATGAGTGTGAATGTATGTGTAAATATTTGTGTGTATATATATGTATGTGCGATTTAGGCTAAGTATAAATGGTAGTGGACTTTGCTGTCTCCAGACTTGTTGAACTAGCTTTCTTTGTTTTGGACACCTCTGTAGACAAGCAATGGAAACTACCATAAAATCGCGTTTTTTTCTATAGCCTAAAACTTCTTGTTCAAAGTTCCCTTTCCCTCATCTCATACCCAGACACCTGCACACACATATGCAACTCCACCCCAAACCCTTCTCCGTTCTCTTCAGCATCTACAGACTTGCCGGTTATTAGAAGACAAAATTCTTCTTCATAAGAGTGCTAAGTTATAATAGAAAATAACGTGCAAAACTCCTTGAGACCTTAGCATTTTTTTCAGTGCTGTGGAATCACAAATTTCCCTAAAATTTTAACAATAGAGATGGTCCTTTACAAAAGATGATATAGTTGACACTGCTTAAGGAAATACAACGAATTACTTTTCATTTCATATTTGGCTGTCAGCAGGGCCCTTTTGGGATGGTGGAAGTTTTTCAACTCCAAATACAGCCCAGTATCCTGCCCTGCATTCAAGAGGACCATCTCTTCCACATGAAAAGTCTGGTGGATACACAAACTTCTGAAACCAGTGTCAAGTTTTCATTGCAAGGAAGTAGCAGCAGTGTTTAAGGTAAGAAAGTTTCTGCTTTTATTGAAAATTTATATATGATTCAGTATTGTAATAAATAAACATAACCATTTTCACACACAAAAATGACAGTTCTATGCTGGAGAAGAAAATATTAATTGATGGAAGTACTCATAGTGGCAAGAACGACTTTTATCAATACAGAATAAATATTAACAACATCCATGAGCCAACGTGGAGACCTAACAAAATGTAGGAAGCTAGATGTAACAAATAATTATCCAGAGAAAAAGATGGCGCATCCTCAGATGATAAGACTGTCTTTGTAAACTGATGCATGTCAATTAGCCCCATCCTCACAGCTCATCTTCAAATCACAGGACTTGTCTCAGGCTATGTTAAAGGGCTATCCTCTGAGGAAAGCAGAGGAGAGGAACTCTATTATCCTTACAGTGAAATGCAAAACAACTGCAGAAAATCCCACTGGTAAATAGAACACAGTTTAATAAGTAGATGGAATATGCTCTAACTATAAAATTTAGGTAACAGAGTCAGTGTTACATACTGCAGGACTGGATAAAAATCATTCATGACATTTTTCTCACCCCCCCTCACCCCCCTCCCACCATTATGCTATTAACAACAAAAATGTTTTCGAATTTTCTTCCCATCAAAAAATGAGCGAAAATAATGAGGGAAGTTTTTCTCTTCTTTCTTCTTTGAACGGTTTCTTGAATACGCCCAATACCAATCACTCACAAGGTGTCTGTGCAAATTTAATTCGCATGATTTCAAGGAAATGAATAACTCACACAAAAAAATCCTTAAAGGTACTTCAGAATTCTGGAAATGAGGGAGGAAGAGGGGTGGTGGTGGTGGTAAATAAGTACAATCCAGCCAAACAAAATGTCAAAAGTTTTAAATCAGTGAGTCTGACTTTTTCCGGCCTGAGGACCCAACACTAAAATGTTGGGAAAGATTCTGGTCCGGCTGCTATTGAAGAACACATTTTTCTTCTTTCTTAGCCATCTTGCCTTTGTTTTGCTCCAGAGTTCGCTCCAAATGCTCATCTTCTTCTTCGGCCCTGGAAGTCAAACAGGAAAAACAATTATTTTTCTTCGTGGAGGGCAGAGCCGCACTCCTGTCTCACCCTGCGTTCCGAGGCCAGTGGGGCCAGTGGGAGGCTGCCCCCCGCCCGCCCGCCCGCCCAGGACCTCCGCTCTGAACTTTCCACAAACTTCTCCGCCCCTCAGCACACAGTAGAGCCTCGACCCCAACCCCACTGCCCACTCACTGCTTCTCCTGCGCGTCCAGGTCTCTGACGAGCGCGTCGCGCTTGTTCACTAGGGCCACAAGCTCATCCAGCAGGAGTTGCTCACGTCGTTTCTGGGCCTCGGTCTTCTGCCAGTCTGCGGAGGACGGGAGGCTCGTTACCCACCCGCAGAGCCAACGCACACCGGCTCCCGCCCTCCTTTGCTAGTTTCCTTGTATTCCTCTGCAAACTGTATTATAGAGCCACTAGCTAGTGTTTTATGGGAGGTTTGAGCGTCGTGGTGAAGATTTCACCCGCCAAACCCAACTCCCTAAATATTTCCTGCAGACGGAGACAGCTACGGCTGGGCTGGAACCTGAAAAACAGACCAGGTGTGAGCCGTGGCCAGTCGGAGGTGCGCACCTGATTTCAACCAAAAAGGGGAGGGAGAGGTGGAGGCCCAGAGGCCTTTGGCCTCAGGGTTGGGGTTGGGGGTGGGGGTAAATGAGGGGGCGGGAAGCAAAGATGGGAGAAAAAAGTCCTTCTGAAAAGGCTAGAGGATCTGCCTGGGAACCTATCCTCCTCCCCCACCCTCGTGCTCACCCCATACAGCCCATTCTTCGCTAATTTCCTCTTCGCTCTATTTTAGCAGTTGGATGTATCTCACACTGGGCGCCATATGCTTCACAATAACTTTAAAAGTAGTGAATCGGCTAATTAGCATTTTTCTTTGAAGTAAAAAATAAATTTGCTCTGCAATATTACACTGCAGCTCTCGATCTCATCACAGCCAGTTTTCTTTTGGAGTGGTTTGCTGGGTGGTTTCAAATCAAAGCGCTTTTGCAGAGGAAAAACTACACACTTCTTTTTGAAACCCCATGTTAAAGGTTGGAAAATCCGATGGGCAGTGCTCTTTCCATGGGTAGGAGCAGCTTTTTGAAGGTTTTAGGTCTCAATAATATATTTCTTAATCTTTGCTGGTCTGATACTTTCCTTAAGATGAGCAGCAGTTTCGTTTAATAAAAACAGGACCAAATCGAACATTTAAAGCACTTTTGAAACCAAAGCCAACTGCTCTCTGGCCAGACTGTAAGGGCTTGTAACTGTCAATCAACCCCAGTCTACCCCGCCTCCCTCATTAGGAAGGTAAACAATGAAAAGAAGAAGTAGATGATGAGGCAGATAGCAGAACAAATGAGGACCTAGAGGGAAACAGGACACCAGCTTTAAAACAAAACAAAACAAAACAAAACAAAAAAACCCCATAGCCACTAACTCATGCAGCCCCCTCCCCCAACAAATGCACTTTCCAAAAAACAGAGGAGTGCAGTCCTTTCGGGTTTCTCTCTTCTCTCTCCATTGCCCTGGGCAATCATGTTAAAACTCACATGGCTGGTGCTTATTCAGATAAACCTAACAATGCACACCGCTGGTTACCATGTGAATCTTCACAAACCACACAAGAATGCGCTGGTTCAAATCCCCCCCAACCCCCTCCAAAGCAAAATTTATTCAAGACAGCAAACTGCTCAGCAGCTTTATGAAAGCAAATGGTGCTAGAGGGAATTCTATCTTGTATTTACAAATTAAAAATTAGATGCATCATCATGCAATAAAGGTTAGTATAGCAGCAAAAAGCTAAAATAGCTTATTCAATTTTTATCATTATTCCTTTCATTATAAGCTCAAATACATACGTACATATATATGAAACATACCACAATCATCTGCATTTGATATAAAACATCACACAAACACATTAAATAGCTGTTCACATTACATTTGTATAAAAAAAGGAATTTATTCCATAGCATTAGCATGGAGCAGAGTATATAAAATATTACGATGGGAAGTTTTTTCCTGAATGTTAGATTTAAAAAAATAATAATGAAACAGCAAAATTGAAGAAAAGCCGTATCTATCACAATTTTATTCTCTGGATTTAAACGCAACTGAGGTCAGGAATGCTGAGCAATTTTATCTGCTTCTTGTTCTTAATCAGTCTCATTCTACATAGCAGATAAATTAATACACACTCCAGGTTGGAAAAATCTTTAAGGTCATCCAGTTTAATTTCAGGTAACTGTAGTTGTAGAAATATTAACTTTGAGAAAAACCTGCTAAATCAGTAAAAGATTTGTAACTAAATTTCATAATTATCACGATTACCAGTTTTGATGAATATTAATTTTTGTGTTTCCAACCTCAATAAATCATTCTGATTATAAGCTTTAATTTAATAACTCTTTACTTCTAAAACATTTTGATAAGAGCTTTAGGATTGGGAGATAAATTTTCTCCACCATACACTTAAGAAATATAATTAAATTGAAAACTACAAATTTTTTTAAAACCAAAAAAATTATTTTTAATTATAGTTTTTAAAATTATTCCTTCTCTGCACATGACCAACTTTTAAGGCTTTAATTAATAATCAGAAATATCAAGATTTCTTTAATTTTAAAAAAATAAGGCTTTCAACATATGGATGAGAGAAAGTACTTTTTAAAATTTAACTTTGTCCTAGGTCAATAATGACAGTTCTAGTAACTGCAAAAAAAAAAAAACATTTTTAAGCTATGAATATTTAGATAATTTTCATAATTTCACAGTCAAATCTGACATTAGAATTTAAAATGTTTCAGCATAAATTTACAGAATTTTTCATATTAAATGTCATTCCTACATTAAAATCTATCTATAAAATATTAGTCAATTGTACAGAAAATAGCTATGTGCAGTGAGATTTTACACTAACAAAACTACCTTTACTTTGTATTTATTTGCTTTCTCATGGGGGTAAATTCGTACACATATACACATGTAACTGAATGCTAATCTGGGAGCAAACTATTTTGATGACCTTTTAAAATAAACTTTAATAATACCTTTAAAATTGATCAAGATTCACATCTGCATGTTAAAACCTAAATTTCAAATTTTTAAAATCCCTTTCAAATAACTTCCCCTAGACAAACTGTCATGTTTAAGAAATCTTAATGTAAGTTACATGTTACCTGTTAGGCATTTTAAGAAAGGATTACTCACCTGTAACACCAGTCACAACTAACTAGATGCACTGACTTTGACTACAATGTGGGTACTGATTAATTTAAAGATTCCCGTGGTATTTTGCTACAAAAGCCATATCCTCTCCTAACAAATAGGATTAAGTTTTGATGCTGCATTTGAGCCAAAGTGTTGAAATAAAGAGATTCTGTTTATGTCCACCTGCCCTGATCTGTTTTGTTAATTTAAAAACTCTTTTTTACATATAGGACCAATTATTCATTCCCCAATTCAGTTTATTTGCTGAAGTTGATAATTACCTTGAAAAAAAGGCAAAAGAAATACCTATAAATACTTTAATAGAAAGAACCTAAAGTACCTGTAGTAAACCTTCAACCTCACCACTACAAATAAGCCTGGCACTTTGATGAAAATTAACACTACTTTTATAAAGAGCACATTGGGGGATTGCAGTCAAGTCTTATCTTTAGTTCCAGTCAACTAGCAATCCTGAAAGAGTTTGCATCATCATCAGAGCAGGCCATTTGATAGGATTCTACCACTGTACCTAATCAATCTATGGAGGACTGTGGCTGTGCTGTGTAACAAAGCTAAAATAGATTTACAAATAGGGTTTTAAGGGATAAGCTCCTCCACAGGATTACATATTGATTTTAAATATAAAAAGCTTATCATATAAACCATAACTACAAAAATAGTGAACCTATGCATAAATCCCTTTAGAAGAGCACCCACTTCAAACTGTAAGCCAAGAATAAATCAAGATGTACAAAATCCCAGAGAAGATCCATTTCTTGTGCAGAAAATGAACACACCACTTTCCAAAAGCCCACCCCAATGTGTGCAGAAATGAATTTATCTTTCCTGAGGGGCACTAAATAATCTGGAACAAAAAAACTATAGGAAAAGTATCTAAAAGATGTTTGTTAGCTTAAGGGATCCTACAACTTAGCTCAGTAGAGTGAAATTCGTGCTATGAAAAACACCTTAGGGAAAAAAGTAGAAAACAGGCCAAAGTGATTATGGATTCTCAGAAGAATGGATATACTGGATTTTTTTCCTCTCAAACCAAGCTGTTAATATTTCTTTCAATGTGCTATGGTATTAGGATTCTATGCTTTTCTCCTGGTGAATGGTCTCAGCAGATTTCTTTGAAAAGATTATAGTTAATTTATTATGGAAACCATCTTATGGCTACTAAGTAGAAGAGATGGGAAAGAAAAGAGGAATGAACTTTAAAACAATGGAAAGCAAACCAAACCGAACCAATACTGCCTATTTATGTGTTTTTCTGTGGTGTTTTAACACTTCAAAAGGCTATTAAACTGCATGTGTACATTTTAAGTGTGGGCTCAGAGGACACTGTCATCATAGAGCTGATCATCATGATGGTCAGCACCTCTCTGGGCCAGTCCAGTCCACATACTGCCCAGGCTAATGGGGCAGGCCTCTCTCTAAGGAAGTGTTTATTTGTAATCAGCAGGCTGTTTCTTTCCTCAAGTCTCTTTTTTCCTCAACCAGCAAGAAAAACTGGCCAAGAGATTTAAGGCACAATCACATGTACAACACTGATATTAATTAAAAGAAAAAGAAAAAGAGAAACAGAACAAAACATCAAGAAACTAACAATTGTATTAAAGGTGTTTGCAAAAATACATTATTTTCTTCCCTCTTCTTCAAAAATATGACTTTCTACTAGAATGTAGAAGAACAAACAGATAAAACATTAGATTACTTATGATTGTAGGTCTGGTATATAGGGATAGGACAGCCGATGAAACTGGGCTCTTCTGTCTGTATCATGACCCTCCTTTTAAGATGATATTTGGTAATAATACTCATTTGGGTATAGAAGCAGTATCTACCTTAAAAGTCAAGTGTACTGTACTAAGCTGTGTTTTAGGGATGATTTAACTCTCATATACGTGAAAGAGTGGGTAAAAAAACCAAATACTCTGTATTGAATGTAATGTATAATGAATCTATAAAGAATTAACTATATAATGAGTTAAACATTATACATACTATCAATACCTACATTTCATATTACACATACATGTAGATGCCATATAAATACCATTTGCTATACCTACTTTTCAATTATTTTGCTTTCCAGTCTCTTTTAAAGACTACATACCAAAACTACAAAAAATTCTATCAAGAGGGAAAATATCATTTAGTGTACCTATGCATTTTATTTCAATGGCAAATTTCACAGAACTTCTTAAATAACTTCGACATATTTTATAGTCATTATCAGTGGTATAATTTGATACATTTGGATAGCCTTTTGAAGTTAGCTATCCAAAGCCTTTTAAATAAAGTAAATCTGATTTCTAAATAAGGATATATACAAATGTTGTCAGTCACATTTATCAAATGAGATTATGAATATAAAAATAATTACAAATAAAGCTTTTATAAATGGGTAAGATAATATTTAGATAAATAGCATGTAATTTAATAACAGCATTAATTAAAAAATTTTTTAAATATGTGGTTTCATTTGGCTTTACTTTACAAACTTAAATGTCCAGTTTCCGAACTAATTAGAATTGACTTATTATGGATCAGGTATTCTCAGGTGAAGAAGGAAATTACCATGGACAGTGAATGGGTTAAGAGGTCAATACAGAATAGGAAAATCAACTTGCATTGATTAGACAAAAGGTCCATTTTACAGAGCCTAAATAATTAGCTTTTAAGCAGACATCTTTAAACTATAAGACATTCTCAACTAAGTATAAGGAGAACAGCATTCTAAAATGCCTAAGAATTAAAAAACAAAATTATAGATAGCAAATGCCATGGTTAAGATAGCTGATGTTTACTGATACTATGAACACTGCTCAAGATTACTATATAATTCATTTAAAAGCTTTATGAGAAGTGTGAAAGTATTTCACATATTCCTTTGCCAATCTTTGCCTGAACAGTCACTTAATAGGAGTTGATATCTTAAGAACTGTAGTAGACTGGAGACATTTCAGGGTTGACACCAATTAAATAATAAAGAAAAATTTAGAATTTGAATGTGAAAAATCAAATTGATGAATCTTTTCCAAACTTCCCCAGTGGAAACAACTTTAAATTGCACATAATAAGATATAATTAAGTAATTTAACTCCTTATATTTTCCATCTTATGGACATTTAAATTTACCAACAATTGTTAACTTAATTTTGTGTTTAATAGCCAGTATACTGATTATCTGTCTGAATTAGGTTTATATGACTTAGATTTTATATGACTATTGCTTTCTGACTCTAAGGCATTTATTTGCAATTCCTGTAGGTCCCTAGTCAGACCACACCTAGTGAGACCCTAAGAGTATTATCCTGTTCAAGTCTCTTTGACAATTGATACCTTACAGACCTCAGTCCCACCCCAGCATCTCTTACCTTCAATGGCTAGCATTGCCCGCAATTCCCGATTCAGGAGCTCATACCGCCGTTCTAAATCATGTTCTTTTTCCCTAGGCAAGTTGCAAAAGTTCATCAATATGCTAATTACTAAATCATTAAACACTTAAAAGAACCTTTAGGTTACATCGATTTCAGGACTCATAACTGACTTTTCTATTTAACTTTAAGCTACTCCAAACAAATGATACACAAAAGTAAAACCTTCCTCAGGTTGAATATTTACTAGTACTACTGTTTTTCTCCTTCAATTTTGATTGCACAGAGGTATATTTTAATCTGCAGATAAGTAGTCTCATTCTTTAATGCTTCTTGTATTAAGTGCCAGGTGTAAGGCTATTTTGTAAAATATTTTTCAGAGTTCACAATACATACTCTTTTGTCTAGAACTCCATGTAAAGAGAATACAAGAAACATGAAAATACTACCAGTGCAAATTTAGTATAGAGACAATTAAAACCCCAGGAACAGTTAAGTTTTGTGCTTCTTCATAACTCTTTTTAACAAAACATTTTTAGGCATGGCAGAAATGACAAAAATAGAGGTTTTCACTAAAATAAAACATGTAAGCCTGCGACTTATACTTGGCATAATGTAAGAATATTGCTAGTGAGCAAAAAGGAACAAGCATTAAGTACTACAGTGAACTAAGTGCTGAGTCTAAGAATGCCTTCATTTGGTCTAGTCTCCACTTTATTGTAATTCTTGCAAGCATTAAATTGTCACTTCTGTTTAAGTCACTAATCTTTTTTTCTCCAAATTTAGGGTACATCATCTACAGAATACAAAGATACTTTTGTCCTTATTAAGAATATTTTAATTTTTAACTTAAAATTTGATGTTAAATAAACTTCAATTTTATTTTTTCCTCTCCACCTTTTAATGTAATCCAAACACCCTTTTTGTGCACAGTAGCTTTATTTCTTAAATACAATAATTGTTTATGTTCCATGGCTTTCTGTATAATAAACATTTTTTTCCAGTATTTATCACTCTATTTAAAAATTCTTACTACTCAGATGAAAACTGGTTATATCCTATGTTTTATTTTTATATAACATATGCTGTAATCACTAAGAAAAAAAATTAAGCCTAATAAATATAAAACCCTAAGTACCCAATGATAAAATGCCTAAGATTCATCAATGTTGTAGGAAAAACAAGCATAGTCATGAGTACTTACAGGAGAGAGAGCTGGTTCATTCTCCTTATTAAGGCATTTTTCTTGTTAACTAACATAAACCATTCCTGCATCATAGCTTCTTCCTCTTCTGTGTTCCTTCCTATAATTCAGGAAGATTTTCTTCTTATTATATGACGTTTTACCAGCCAAATAATAGTTTAGCACAAGTGTTTTTTTAAAACACGAAACATACTTAGTTACCCCAATAGCACAAATTAGACTGCTTATAGTAACATAAGATTAAAATCCAAAGCCTGAAAAAAGAAATCAATATTTAAAAATTCATAAGCCAATTTTCTAAAGCTGGCATTATTCAGTATGTATATTTCAGTCCCCCTGAACATATTACAGATCTTACTAAGTACAATAAAAAAAAAAGGGTTCTAAGTTTTAAATCCTCCCCAGAGGCTGACTTATTATTATGAGGAGCTCATGGCGCTGACAGACATGGTCATGATAAAAAAAACCAAAACATTAAAAAAATCATTATGAGAATTAAAGACTAGCAGGAAGATCAGAAAAGTCCAGAGATTTTGTGAAAGCTTCCACTTGTAACAACTTGCTTTTTCTCATATTTTTCTACCCAAAAGCAAACTAAAGATAAATGTGTATATCCATTCCAGAACTCATGGTCCCTAATGGGGTAAACACTTGCAAATTATTTTAAACACATTGTAAATAAACAAGCTAAAAAAATACCTACAGCTATCAGTGAAAAAGCACATTATAATGAACATATAATAATGTTCAGTAAATCAGAAAACATTTGAGCAGAGAGATCTAGAATTTTAGATTACACATTTTATGAGCACATTTACAGTTCACTTTCCCTAATATCCATTCCATCATCTATACCACTATATTGTTCATGTAGCAGCAGGCTACAATATACTCAAGAAAAATATTGATTCCCCACCTTCTTCCTTCCTTGCTCTTCAACTTGAACCTAGTCAAATTTACAATTCTTTGACTGTTTTTTTCATTCTTTTTTTGAATTTCATCCATGATTAATTTATTGTTTTGCTAGACCATTACTCAATACTTCAGTATAACTTTTGTATAGATTCATAGGGTTAACTTAAATATCTAATAAAAAATTAAATTTCCCAGTTAATTCCCTGTTTTATTTTCTTTTTAAGTGAGATATTTTCTTAACTTTCAAACACACTACCGGTTCATTTAAAAAATTCAAACAATTCAGAGGTATAATTGAGTAAAAAAGTCAAGTCCTCTTTCATCAACCCCACATCCTCAATTCCCCACTCCACTTCTCTTCTCTAGAAATAAGTACTATTACTGTATAGCATTATCCCTTCCAGACCACATAGCTATGTCTGTCACACATGTATATACTGTATCTATAGACACAGACATATACAGGCTTCTTTTGTTTAACATAAGATAGACTGTATTATAATATTGCCCTGTGATTTTCTTCTTTTGTTATGCTGTTCAAAGATTTTCCTCATTCATTTTAATACTTGCATAAATTACAGATGTACCATAATTTAACTATTTTCACATTAATAGAAATTTGAAGACATTTTTAGAAGGAAAATAGAATATAAAGAGCTGATCTGTGTGCAAAAAATTAAACATGTACTTCAGAGCATCCCTGTAAAATAGGTATCTGTTATTCATTATTAGGAAAAACAATGAAGATACGTGCTTTCATTAAATGCTGTTAAAACTTTATGGCATGTAGCAGATTTAGGATAGATTCTTGTAGAGTATGAACAAAAGTCTTTATTGTTTTACAGTATTTTTAATCTCTCTTTTAAGGATAGCTGGTTTTGTATTCACTTTGGACCATGTGATGGCTTGACACTGGTCATGTGATATAGGCTGCGATAGGCACAAATCCCTGGGTAACAACAAAAGAAGAAAGAGTAAAAAGAAAAAGCTGAGAAAAAGCTTGCAATTTGGAAAAGGGCCAATTGTACCCTGGTGAAGGCCTTTTTGATCAGTGAAATGACACATGTGTGCAATATTAATAGGTGCAGTTTTTATGATATTTAATTTTTTGACTAAGACTTAATTCTTGTGTTTATAACCTAAGTGGCTTCTAAAAATATAGACATATTAAAACTTTGAGTTAAACTTAACCTTTAATTGAGGCTTTCAGGCAATACCAGAAACAACTAGCCTACTCTTAAATTAGCATCATTTTCTTCAATGGAAGACTGCTTTCTTGAGAATAACAATATTGATATGGTACTGTGTTATTTTCAGTTTAACTCTTGGCTATGATTTCTAGCTAAGGATAAAAGATCTCCCTCCTGTAATTGTTAGGAAATGAATAATAATACAATAGCCTGATGTTTCAAAAGGAAATGAGCCTAACAATAAATATTTAAAGACATAGTATACATTGCTACATAGATTATATAAATTAACTGAAAACCATATTTGAGGTTAAATCAATTCTGTATTACTAATTCTTTATTTGAGATAGTGTACAATGATGGAAATCTATACTTAGCCTAGTAATAAAAAAATTAAATTTTCTTCTAATACATCATCACACTATTGTTTTCAGAGATTTTAAATTTTTTAAATTTAAAAAGCTTTTGAAAGCCAGTAAATTGAACCATTACAAATTAATCCTGACTTTAATAACTGGTTAAAGACCCCTTTAGCTTTATAAGTAACAAAAAATATTAAAGCCTGTGATCACAGTAAGCTTTTCTCATTTCTCCTCTAACCATTTGTTATTTAATCCAATACTAGTAATCCAATTTGTCCATCAGACTTTTAAAGGGCAGAATGCAACTTCCTCAGCTTAGACACTTTTCAAAGTACAATATATTTTTCAAATGAATGCTGGATGTTTCATTTTTCCCAACTGTTCCTAGCTCTAATGCAGGAGGGAAAAAGAACAAGATGAACATTGTTCATACTGATTAAGTAAGAGCTCATTAAAGAGCTGTCAGTGCAGTACTTTGAATATGCATGAAGCATATAATCAGATCTAGTACCGTCACTAGAGGAGAATACGGTAAGTACAAAGGATTGATTTAATTACTTAGAGTGGGCTGTGGTGGTAAAGCAGTCTTGTTAGTGCAAAAAGAAAAAGAGGCTGTATTCTGGCACTGTTAGAAAAAAGGCAGTTTTAGTTTCTGCCACAATACATAATCTCAGAATAAAGCACTTTACATTGTAGCTTAAAATGAAGACTGTCATTATTTTATAAAATGGCCATATATCATTTTATCTTGTTTAACCTCACCTAGTTAACTACCTCTCTTTCAAAATTACCTTTAATTTCTAATTACAACTACATTTTTGCTACCTGAGAGACGATACTTATATGTTTTTAAGTCTTAAATTTTTTTCAGTTTCATGAACTGAAAAGTTCAAGACTTATACTACTGAAGACTATTTTGAAATAAAACATGACAAAATACTACAGGTCAGTATACAGTTACTAAAATATGAAAGTATGGAAGGTTTGTTATACTAAATTTTAAAACACAGTGCTTCATGCTTATTATAAATATACTGTCAATAAAAACACCACCATAATATTTTAAAATATTTGACTAATTAATACAATCTCTGCTAATGTTTTTTTTCTGCTTTGTTTCCTCAAGACTTCTGTTTTTTTATTTTGCCTCCAGGAAAGTAATGTCTTTTCTGAGTTCACAATGTCAGTTTCCCTCAATGTCAACTTTTTCTTTTAACCAATTACTGTAGCTGGAATGTGATTTATAAAAGTTATTAAATAATCAAGAATAATGGCAGGAAAAGTTTAATTCTGTAAATATGACTTCAATTCATTCTTCCACAGTTAACAAGAACCACTTAACAGAAAGCAACATAATACAGAGTACTACATGTGATATACTTAATAAATGGTATTTGACTACAGTAACCACTTTTATAGTCCATATCCTCCCTCCAAAAGGACTTAAACTTAAGATTTAATTCCATTCAAGAATTCATTTATTCATCCAGGAATTTGTATATAATTTTCAATCTTTTTGCAGAAGCAGTGTTTTCAATGTAAATTTTAAATGAATAAAAGTGATGTCAAAAAGCTAACATTATTAATCTTATTTTTAAAAACTGTCTAATTAACCCTTCCTAATTAATCTTTCACCATAAACTTATAATCTAGTTACACAGATACATTTTTAGACCATCAATTCTTATATAATATATGCAAAATAAGGAACAATACAATACAATCTTAGCCAAACACAAGACGGATTTAGTGGGAAAGCATAAAAACACAGAGATGTAGGCTGTTGTACATATAAACAAATTCAAGATATCCCACTATGAAAACATTAAAGAATGTTGAACTCCTGCCACAGTTCCATAGCAGAGATGGCTGATTAGTGAACCACATGGCTCTTAAAGAATACAACTTAGCAAAGTCACACCAAACATAAATATGGAAAAGTTGTCATTACAAATTGTCCTGATAGTATAACATGAATATCATAACCTTTGAAAGATATATATTGCAATATATATGAGAGACACATGAAGTAGTCCAACTAACTGGTACTGAAGAAACATGTTTTAATAACAAAGGAAGTAAAATCTGGTAGATTAATTTAATGGATGAGAAAGATGAACTTACTGCAGTTATGTAGGGTCATGGACACAAACTCCAAAGCCAACATTTATTGCAGGATTCTAGTGCCCCAGTTTTAGAAAATAATTCAAACTTAGGACGTAGAGCTTTATTATAAAAACAAATTTTACTATATAGGCAAATAGCTCATAAATGTTCAAGAATATCCGTCAAAAGCAATCAACATAAATGGAGAATCTCATCATCTTTACTGATGTTTTCAGTAGCAACTGTCTTAAAATGATTTGCTTGGCATGATAAATTTGTTATAATATTAGGAATATAAACTTTGGGGAAAATCCTGTCTCCTTTTTATTGAAGTAAAATAAAAACTACCATGCTCTTCACCCATGTGGTAAAACAGAATGTAGTAAGAAATTCAGGGTAACATCTCTCTACAGACAGGTTTTAACAGACTTCTACCATGTAACTTCTTACAGGAGGAGGTATGGACAACTTTGCCAAAGTTCTTCCTCCATAAACTTATACTAAGAAGCTATTTCTAAAGGTTGGAAATTAACAGCAGTCTTCTTGTCCCAACTCCTTAACAGAATCTGAACAGCACTTTTTATTTATTTATTAACTTTTTTTGGGGGGGTATCATTAACGTACAATTACATGAGCAACATTGTGGTTACTAGATTCCCCCCATTATCAAGTCCCCACCACATACCCCATTACAGTCACTGTCCATCAGCGTGGTGAGATGCTACAGAATCACTACTTGCCTTCTCTGTGTTATACTGCCCTCCCCGTGCCCCCCTACATTACATCTGCTAATCGTAATGCCCCCTTTCCCCCTTATCCCTCCCTCCCCGCCCATCCTCCCCAGTCCCTTTCCCTTTGGTAACTGTCAGTCCGTTCCTGGGTTCTGTGCCTCTGCTGCTGAACAGCACTTTTTAAGCAAAGATCAGTGCTAGATTTCACAAAAGGTAAACTAAGCACAAACTTGTTAGTACATAAATAAATACAAGTAAAAAGTATGGAAGTAGTCATGAGAAAAATTACAAATGATGAAATTTTTAGTATTTACTTATAGTTTAATAATTTATAATTTTAAAAACTACATATTTTTAAAAAGTTACATACTTCTCACTTCTCAGTGCTAAGAGTTTTCAAAGGTATTATTAACATGACCCATATTTCAGGTAACACATGCCTATCTTGACTATCTACGAAGAGCTCAAGTTAAAACACTCAGAACAAAACTCTGAAACTGTATTTAATTTCTTAAGGTACATTTAACATATTTTGTAAAGTGGGATGAAATATGGTGAGTCACTTTTATAGGTATTATTCAATCACACAGACTACTGTCTACTTGGAGAATTAATTAGGCATCCTTCAGTACGGGGATAATTTGAACTGTGAGCCATGATTACAGATGGACAGCTTCTCCTGCCAGTTTCCCCCTCTTTTGAAGCCCCCTTTGTTTGTACTGCACCTAGCAGACTCCTTTCTACCCCCCTCCCTGTCCTACAGCCTTCTCATAGTCATGCCATGAAATGACTTAAAGGGTGGCTCTAGAAGTAACAGAGATATTAATGTTAAGGTGAACATTAAGAGTTGCTAAAATTATTTTTTCAAAAGTAGGAGTGGAGAGAAGCAATATCTTTAATGTATTTTAAGATGTGATTTTAAATATGTGTGTATATATGGGGAAATTAAATATTATAAGAGATTTCTAAACTTCTATATTTTAAGTAGGTCAAGATTTCTTGGGGGGGATCTTTTCATTAGGAGACTAGGGGTTCATCTATTTTTTAGGTCATTTGGCACATAGCTTTTATTATAGGGTGGTCTGGGAACCCAATCCATAATTTAAGTATTATGGAAAATATCTGACTTATAAATCAACTTCAGAAAAAAAAAACCCTCTTGTAAATTAAGGATTACCTTTATGAATGTTTACTTACATTAATTCTGAGAAACTCCTGTGGATAAGACTATAAATTCTGGTATGGCCAAGCATAATGTAAAATTTTACACTGTCTATAGTTTCTGTGGCTGGTTACATCTGTAGTTTTCAATATGATGCAAATAAGATAAACATTATATCTGCATCCAAAATGGCTTTTTTCCAGTTTGGTTTTAAAAAAGGAACTGAGGCCCTTGATCTTAGACTCAGTTTCTCCTTATCTGTAAGAATAATCGTATTACTTCTAAAAAATCATCTGGTTTGTTAGATGAATTAAATGAAAAACCCATGTAAAGTCCTTAGCACAGTGCCCAAGACAGAATGCTAGCTGAGATTGTGATAATGACAGAATGAGGATGGCATGGGCCACACTGGAATGCGGAACTGGAGACACAAAGATGACCAAGATGTGGTCCCTGCCCTCAAAAGGGTTCAGAGTCCAGTGCAGAGACAAACCCATAATCAGGGATAGCTGGAGTGAGGGAAAACATCTAATGACTCCATGGACACAAATTATATTTTAAATCTTTGTTAGTTATAACAAAATCTATAGTTAGTACAGTGAGTACATCATTGGTCATAACTAGAACAGGTGAAAAATGCAGGTGAATCAGTACAAATTCATCTCTGCAGATGGAAAAACTCATCAGAGTCACTGCTGCACACAGAAGATAGCTATAGCTATGGTGACACTGCCATGTGGCTGAGCTACAGGTAATGACAGCCTAGTTATTTACAGGGGGTTTTTGAGATTTTATAAAAAAGTAGATCATAGAATACTGCTTAATATAAAAAAATGGAAAAGGTAGATGAGATCAGATTCTATTGAAAATGTGGAAAATTAAATACATATCATTTTTAAAATATAGAAGGATAAACCAGGTAGATATGCTCCAAATAGGCTTCTTTCTAATGTAACTTCTCTTAAGATGTTTTATGCAGTTAGTCAGCTACTTTTTTAGGTAATCCCCTCTGGTGTTGCTTAATGTCTTTAAATGTCCTTAAAAAATCATACCCAGGGTGTCTTCAGAACCTCTAGTTTCTAATAAGCGTGAGTTGAACTCCTAGCCCCCAATACATCACCTGAACAGTAACTTTCTCTTTTACTGGATACCTTCTTTGATCATGCTTGAGTCCAGATAACCACATAACACTAGGATATAGCCTTCCTTATGTGCCTTCTTAAGTATCTTTTATTTGGTGAGAGAGAGCTGAAGGGTATTATGCCTCATCCCTTTCTAGCCTATGACCACATACATTCTCAAAACCCAGAAGCCTATGGAAATAGGACTCTACAGAATCATCTTTAGTAGCCTTCTAACCTTCAAGGGCTTCAACAATTATACAACACTTAGAATCAAATGCAGTGAAAGCTATATTTCAAGACCAGGCTGGGTGACTAGTGTGAATTTCAACAGTGTACTACCTCATCCAAAGCTCCTCATCCTTCTCAGTGGAGCCATTCTCTTTACCAGGGCACGCAAGATACATGCATGATGGATTTGTGTCCACAGTGCTGTTTCCTGAAGCCTTGGGGACAACAGTATCTCAGAGAGGCTGCTCTATGTCATATAGCTCCTTTATAAGATCACTGACAATCAGTGACTTTCTCATACGCTGGGAATAATAATGATGATATAATGATAATAATAGCATCAAATATTTAATGAAGTCATGTAACTTACCTAAAGTAATAAAGCTAGTTAGTGGTGGAACTAGGCCTCAAATCCAGGCAGTCTGGCCCTACCTGACACTCATAGGTAACTAGGCTTCAAGACAGGCCTTTTGTTTAAAATTCGGGCCAACCTTTACAAAGCCTTCAGCGTGGCCCTGGTAAGCAAAACATAAAAAAACAAAACAAACAAACAACACCAAAAAGCAAGCCTCCAAACTTCCGATAAACAATCAAACAAACCAAAAAAACCCCACTCAGTTCTCTTGGCTTATCCATTAGTAGAGTTTTGTTTACTTTTCCCATGTTGGCCACTGGGATGTAAAGATCTCAGAGTGGTACATCAAAGATATTAAGGGCAGTCAGCCTTTCTTCCTATGCAAATACATCCATATGATCCTTGAATTATAGGTTGGTGTATGATCTCTCCCAGAAACAAGGGATTCCAAGGGATAGATCTGCCTGCTTCTTGAGCAATAAGCTACTCTGATTCTCTTTGAACATTTGAGACATCCTTCAGTGAAAATGGCCAAACAAGAATACTCTGCCTAACACTGGATTGTTAAGGTGCATTCAAGTTCTAATTCTGCCTTTTAAGAGTTATGGGAACTTGGGCAAATAACTTAATCTCCCCATGCCTCATTTTCCTCATTTGTAAAATGGGAGAGAACAGTACTACTTCATAGGGTTTATTGAAGATTGAGTTAATATATGTAAAGTACTCAGAATATTGCCTGGCCTATATAATAAGTGTTATATAAGTAATACAGTGGTGGTTGCTAATTGTTATATTCATTCCTCTCTCTTTCTCTTCCCATCATCCCCTATCACACAAAAACACATGTGTTCTCCCCCAGTCCAAGGGAGCCACATTCTTACTTCAAGCTTCAGTATCCTTCCTGACTGTCTGATTCCTAGGATTATTGATGAACAAGGCATGGTGACTCCTTTTGCCAAACTCACAGTTTTTCTGACTGCCTATGCAAGCACCAGAAAGGCCTACACACAAAAGTAAATATGTTGGGCACCTTGGTGCAACTTTGAGATGTTAGTTGCATTGGGCATGACATTTCGAGTTGTGTTTACGTATCTTATTTTACTGGACCAGTTGACCAACATGAGTGCTACTATCATTTCAACTTTTTCATTCCTCTCAAGTATGGAAGCCCATCAACAATCCATTACCCATTTTTCTGTTCTTAAAGGAGCTACTCAAGTGCAAACCCTCAATTAGTCATTTCCCTTCCTGAGGTTATACGTGTTCTGTTAAGTCTGTGCAAAAGGTTATCTTGCTAACAGCAGTTCCGTCAATCAGAAATTCAGAGAAAGTCAAATGTGTGAATCCCAGATTCTCTAGAATTCCCAAAGATAAAGTTATTTTAATCCCTAGGATATGCTCAATTCTCCCTTTTATCAGGATATAAATTTCAGATACCCCTTGGACTGAAGAATGTCATGATACCTCTCTCAGATTCTGGCATAAGTCTTATGGGCCAATTTCCACCAGTTAGCTGTATGCCTTTTTGCTGTATGTCCTCTCCCAAGCTATAGATCACTTAAAAAAGGTCAGAGCAATCACATCTAAATCACTTAACATATATTTCCAACCAAAGCCATGGGCAACTCCAAGTCTGTTTGGCCCTTACAATGTTCCATTTAATATTGTACATTTTGAAATTTAGCAAAATGGCCACCTAGTTTACACTGACAATTTTGCAATATTCAGTATAATTTTATTTAACCTTTTACTTAGATTCAAAATAAGCATTTGAGTCAAAACAAATGGTATTAAAAGTTTAAAATTTTGACTCCCTCGAATTTTAGTCTCATGAGAAATTAAAGTATATATGATTACCTTAATAATTTTTATCCGGGAAGGTTATTTTTACCCATAATACAAAACTACTTATTCTTTTTTAAAGCACTGAAATTCATAACAAATGCACTTTTTAAATAAAAAAAATTGTATCAGCCTAAGTATTTTCCTTGACTTACATTTTTAACTTTCCTTATTGAGATAGATCCTTCAAAAGCATATCAGATACAGCTATCACCACGTACATCAGATTCCAGCTCAGAAGTGCCTAGTCAGGGAAAACATTCTGGTAGGAAAGAAATATTGGTGCTTTACACAATTCCTAGCTTTGGCCACCAAGTGGTGCTATTAATTCAGAGTGAACTGGCAATGGAGGAGTGGGATTGGGTGACCTTGGAGTGGGTGAAGTACATAACCAGTCAGTAAATGCAGAGGACAACCACAAGTTGGATATTCATAACTCTGGGTACTGTGAATTTACATATCATCTCCCACTCAATGTCACAAGTATAAAAACAGAAGAGAAAACAAATTCATATATTCTTATTTTGATGGTAGAGTTCACTATAATCCCTCAGGAAAAATAACTTTATATATACAGATCTGTACCAAACTTAATCCTTTCAGGCTATGCAGCTGAAGAAATAACACAATTTTGATTAATCGTCCTCTCTCTGAAGAGATGAATTGATTAAACATTCATCCAAGTCCCCCAATTAAAACAAAAATAAGAAATCTTTAGGAAAAAAATTATTCAGCAATCACTGTTGCAAATTAATCAGTATTAAGCATTTAAAAATATCTAATTTTAAAAAGTAGATACCAGCTCAACGGTTTTTCCTTAACTTATAAACATTTCCTGAGGAAAGAGCCACTCTGAGTGAATGAATACCTTTCACATTCCAGCTTAGAAGTGACATGTGGGGACAGGGAACAGAAGTTATGCCTATTTAAGTTTAGTTTTCTTATGAAATATACCTAGAGGCCTATGAAAATGTTAAAAACATAACTAGTAGCTAAAAGAAAGTCACACTAATTTACAATTCACTAGAATAAGAGCTGGAGATGTCTCTACAACAGAATGAACAATGATTTGAAAGCAGAACTTGGTAAGCCTCTGCAACAATAAAAGGTTGGTTCATGGCTATTCAATTGGACAGTTCTATCCTAAAGATGAAAGGGCCTAGTAAAAGTCAGTATATATCGTGTCATCTCTGTAAAACAACATACATATTTTTTAAGAAAAATGTTTCTATTTGGGGAAACTGGGAGAAAGCTGTTAGAGCAGATCATGCATCTTTCCATAAACTACCTCGATTTTTGACTCTGGACAGAGGAGCCAATTCACATAGCCATCTCTCATGTCATTGTCAGATCAAATTAAGAAATCTTGGATAAGCTTCTTAGGATAGTGTCAGGATGAAACAGAAGAGGAGAAAATGCATTTGCAAAGTTGTTCCTACATGGTGTCCTAAAATAAATTCCTAAAATATAATGCTTATGGTTGTTAATTTCTGTATGTGCTTCATCAAACTCATATAATTACTGTATCAAGTCAATGAAACTTACATGGATTGAAGGACTAGCAAGTTCCTAAGGCTTTCTCCTAGTATTTATTTAGTTGTGAAAATGTTCATACAAACTTTTATCAATTACTTTTTATATATAACGGTTAAAAAAAACCCAAAATACCAAAAACTTTCTAGCCTTATGCCAAATTGCCAAACCAGTTCTTCAGGCATTTCTTAGGAAAGAAACGTGTGTGTGTGTGCATGCACTGAAGGAAGAAAAGAGATGATAGAATGGGGGATGTGCATATTACTTAGAAGCTGAGGAAATTTTTAAAGGAAAGGTAGAAACAGTAATACATAATGAAACTGCTATTATGACTGATGGCAGTAGTTACTTTTATATTGAGCACTAACCCTTTTCCAGGCTCTGTGCTAAGTATTCTTATATAAATTGTATCTTATATCATAGCAACATATTTTAGCCTTTCAATAATCTTCTGAAATAGGTTTTATCAGCCTTTTTTTTTAATTAACAGCTGAGGAAATAGAGGCTTGGAAGGGTTAATTTTGTCCAAGACCACCCAGATTCTACCTAGCATTTTGCTGATTTTCAACTCTGTGCTCTTATTAAATCTCTGTGCTGTGCTACAGTATCCCTTAGCACTTGTAATAGTGTGACTTTAGCATATCTTAGCTCTTTGTTTTTCAAAATGTGGTCTTTGTATTACCTGTGTTAGAACTGCCTAGAATATGGGCCCTACCCCAGATTCACTGAATCAGGATCTTTTTGGCAGGACCTGAGAATATGTAGTTTTAACAAACTCCTCAGGTGTTTTTTTATGCAGATAAAAATTTGGGAAACACTGTCTTAGCCCTTTCACAATAAGTCACTGGTTTTTTTTTTTAAGAAAGGGTGATATTCCATGTATAAGATGTTATTTTAGCATTGGCATGATATTACACAAATTTAATTTCACATTTGGAAGAAAAACATGTTGCTGCCAAATCAGTTCAAATGCCTAAATTTTGTTTCATAGATAGTTGTTGAGAAGAACACATTTTCCTGGAATTTCTACTTTTTTAAGTGTTAAAAAATTTTATTGCAGTCTAGAATAAGGATGTACCTTACTTTAGGCAACAGACATGTGCCAAACTGAAAATTATGGTGATGTGATAATTCTTTAGGTTCAAAAATTATACTTTTCATTTCCAATTCAAAACTTCTAGCAGTGGAAAATACTTTCTGAATATCACTGGTAGAAATTATATACATCTGTTCTTCTGGATAAATGAACAAACATGAGTCAGCAGATGAAAAAGTCACCTTAAGACTGAATATAGTAAAAAGCGGGGACATAAAGTGAGTGCCAAGAAGAGAAGAAAAAATGTTAGAAATGAGAACCTTAGGAGATTCTTTATATTTTGAATCAGAGAAATTCTTCTCTAGAAATCCTATGATCCAGTATCTATTGCATGTATTAGAATAATTCAACCAAAGTTGAGTGCTACTAGTTCTAGGTATGATTTATATACTTTCCCTCTGTAAGTAATTCAAATAATGAAATGCAGGTAGAAACAGATATTAAAGATGTCTGAATTAGCTGAATTGTGAGAGTATAGAAATAAGAATGATAATAGTTTTAATTTTTCTTGTAACTACAAAAGGAAAAAACTAGAGAAAAACAAAGTGTTTAGGAATATTACCAATTTTTAAAATTGAAGGTGCAAAAGATAAAAAGTAAAACTGAAGGAACAAAACAGCAGCAGACTCACAGACTCCAAGAAGGGACTAGCGGTTACCAAAGGGGAGGGGTGGGTGAGGGTGGGTGGCGAGGGAGGGAGAAGGGGATTGTGGGTTATCATGATTGGTGCACATGGTGTGTATGGGGTCACAGGGAAGACAGTGTAGCTCAGAGAAGACAAAAATAGGGACTCTGGGGCATCTTACTACACTGATGGACAGTGACTGCAATGGGGTATGAGGGTGGACTCGATAATAAGGGTGAATGTAATAACCACATTGTTTTTCTTGTGAAATCTTCATAAGAGTGTATATCAATGATACCTTAATAAAAAAAAAGGAAAAGAAAACTTTATCATTTTCTTCACATTGTATTTCTGTTCACCGTTGATTACTTTCAATAATCAAAAGCCGATTCATATACATATGTAATATATAACATTAAATAAAATATAAATGTGCAAAAAGAATATTAATTTATTATAAATATTTTATTTAATGCCTGATGGTAATAGGTAATATCCTAACATATTAAGTGTTTTTCATCTTTAGTATTTTTTATTTCAAAGAGACCTTGACAAATGTAAGTATTAAAGAGGTCACATAAAATAATAATAGATGACAATTATTGACCTCTGCATTTATATCAAGTACTATGCAAATCCTTGATATAAATTATCTAATTTAATTCTCACAATTCTCATAGCTGCCATACCATATCAACTTTGACTCATGTGACCAAATTTGAACTAACTGTGGTATTCATTAACCAAGGTTTTATTTCTACACTCCAGTGTCTTAGGCATAACAAAGCTCAAAAAATAATTGCTGAATGAATGAAACACAACACATAAACCAATAAATGAATTTCATCCTTTATGTGAATTAATATTAGGTTCTTTCCCTCAATTTTTATTTTGAAAGCCATAGTGTCCTCTTTCTATTATAGTGGAAACTGAGGCTCACCTTTCTGAAGCTGAGCTGGTAAACATTAGAATGGAATTCTGGCTATCATTCTCCCAGCCAGGGTCCAAACGCACCGCTGGAAGGGCTGAGCGCATGTTTTCAGATGAAGGTATACGGAGCATTAAGTGTGGAAGAAAAGCCTCTCCTGTAATTACTCTAACAGCAATGGAAGACAGATGGGCTTCTGTATGTAATGGACAGAGCACTGAAGAGACGGTTCACATGGAGACCTTGGAGAGCTGGGCCTTGGCTCACTGTTCTTCCACCTGGCTGTGGTTCTGCTAATCAAGGATGTGAAAGAATTGTTTGACATGTTCTTTTATGCTTTTAATTTTTCTGAATATTGGATTAGAATGTAACTGCATGAACTTGTATCACTTCTTGCAATTAGAAAATGGTTTTATATTATTTTGCATTCTTAGAGTTAGGTGACACAAAATAACTATAATCTTGACGCAGCTAAAAACACAGACACATAAAACATACTTATAGCTCCACATTTACCAAAAGTATGTTAACATTTTACTTCCAAAAAGGAGTAAATTCTATCAACTCTTAGAGTCTATCAAAGGATGTGGCTTACTGCCTTTGGAAATTTTGCTAAACACTTTAGGAAAATGTCCGAAATAATATGCTATTTTTTTTTTGCTGGAATTTTTATTATGACACAGATTTAATGTCCTATGAATTGTTAATAGTAATTATTTTAGTGGAGAACAACAGGCTGAGTCTATACTATTTCAGAACTTCAGAGGTCATTTTATTTACTTTATAGCATCAAATCCCCTTATTTATTTTGTTACTGTTCATGAAAAGTTACTTTGCAGAGACATTATAATCTTGTCTGTCCATTTCATATTTTATGTCTGTAACATCAAATAGAAACATTATACTTTATTAAGCTAAAAACTTCATTTTCTATTTTACCAACATGTCATATATGATGTTAGAAAAAAAATTCACTAATGAGAAGTCTACAGTTCTTTTTGTTTTGTAACTAAAATGCCAAAATAGATATCTCAGTTTAATGTATGTTTTTCAGTTGCATGGCCTTTTTTCTCACTGTAATGTGTATGAAAGCAGACATATTATGCCTATTAAAAAAGAACCTCTACAAAATGGAGACATTTTATTACATGAATACTAATTCCCATACATACTTGTAGGAAGCACAGAAACATCATACTAAATGATATAGCATATAGAAAAATCAGATATTAAAAAAACTTTTTATTTATAAAATAGTTTCTATTTTTCCCCAACTTTATTAGCTATGAGTGTCCAAGTTGTTCTTACTACTAGTGTTTTTCCCCTTCATTTTGTTAGAAGTGTGAATAAATTGCAGCATCTTAAGATGCAGTACCTTAAGTCCTGTGAACAAAGTTCAATGCACAAAAATTTAATTTTTCAGGGTAAGGTAAAATTTAAAGAAAACTGTATAGAAATATCAGAAATATATGTTAAATGTGAAAAACTTGTCCCAAATTTTCTGTACAGAAAATCTGAAAAATATTATTATATCAAATTTCCTTTCCTGGGTATTTTATTAGTTGTACAAAATAAGTTTTAACTTTAAATTCAGATATCTTTGTATTCAAAAATGTACCCAGTTTTAGTTTTCATTTTCCCCTTTTAGATATGGGTATGGGGAAAGATGGAGTGGCTACCACTAATCTCCTATTAAGTGTACAATGATTGCTAGAGAGCAGAGACCTAGTGAAAAATATGTTCCTTAAAAATATATAATTTCAATCTCAAAAAGTGTTTTGCTTTAAACCAGAGAACATATCTTTACAGTATACCTACAGTAAGCTAGAAAATCTACACAATCTGCCATTTTGTAAATTATTGAATCAAATATTCTAAGCAGACCCAGTTTTAATGCTAATGAATTTATGATCTATAGACTAGCATCAAGGCTACAGTGAAAAGCAGAACACTTCAAGCATTTAATACAGCTAAAGGGGCAGATTAGAGATCAATAACAAAATCACCTGGCAAAAAAGGAAAAAGGTGTTGCATTAAAAGGCTTTTTGCTTTACATGTGAAACAATACTGAGAAACCTGTATTTTAGCACTTGTACTCAACAGGCACTCCAACTATGCAATGATGAGAAGAGAAACCCATCCTTTCTAATAATCTTGTGACAAAAGCTAAAAGACATCATCCTATTAACTAGTGATCTCAACTGCTAATGCAGAGTACTTCCTGGTGCCTTTTATGTAGAATGCTGCTATTAAAAAACCACTAAACATTCACTGTGAACAACACAGAATCATTCATCTTTTATCAGCATCTCTTGTTAGAAGAGTATGAGTGGGTCTGAAGGTGTCATTGATATTATGGAGTGGAAATTAATCAGAAATTTTTCTCATATTTTCCTGATCTCACTAATTTACTTTTGTACAAATTTCCTCCTGTTAAAAAGTTCATACCCAACCCCCTGTTGTACTCTTTTAAGTTGAGAATATTCAACGAGTGCGTCCACTGAAAAGCACCAGGTCCTAACACAAAAAGCATTCGAAATTCTCATTTAGTTGTCTTTATTTTGCTAGCGCCATGTGGTCCTTGAAGATGTAGAAAACACGGGAAGCCGAGTAAAGATCAGAGCAAGCTCATTAGCATTCTGACAAAATTGGAGTGGTGGAGATGTATAGTTTGCCTAGTTTGTCGTTTTGAAAGCTACCGGTGGTAAGCTTTCCATTTCATTGTGCTTTTGTCTTTTGGGGGGGTTTCAAAGCAGCAGGCTATTTGTTAGCCCTAGGTTTGCACAATGCATTGTGGGAACCTTTCCTGCACATTCAGCCCTATATAGTATCATTCCATTTTGAGTCACAAAGTTTTTTTTTCACCATTTATAAGAAAGGACATGTATGTGAATCTTAGTGCATACCCTCAATGCTTTGCCTTTTTTTGCCTGAATCATAAAGTCCAAAGAGAGTAAGAAAACAGAACCTATACATAATTTTCAATCTTTTAAAGATATTGACATTCATTTCAGAATACAACATTAAAACATTTATTTCCTGCCCTTTCTCATAAACAACTAACAAGTAACATTCAGTTAGTTAAAATTCAAAAGCTCATTGCTCACTATAATACACCTCAGTTCTCTTTGTGAAAACAGTAAACAGGGGGAAAAGTTTGTTGCTTTAGAATTATGTAAATAAAGAACACCTCTTAGAAGACTTAAATAAGCTATTGCCCTAGTCATTTGATTTTCTTCGTCATCTTCTTTTTCTTTTCTTTTTTTTTTAAACATAAGGCTTACTTTGAAGAGCTAAATGGGCTACATTAATGCTACTATTCACCATGAATGTTTCCAAGTTGCAATGAAATGGATAAAGGTCTTTGGGGATGAATTTATCTGCTAAATCCTTGTGGTTGCCCTCCTATCTTGGATGATGACCCAAAAGAATGTCAACAGCTCATTTTCCCAAAGAACTGGAAGGAGTCCCTATGCAAGCCATAATCTGCACATTCTCAAAGAACCATTTCAAATGTTATATTTACAAGCGGTTTTAAGTGATTTTCCTCTCATCTCTAGTATCCTAACAGTACTTCGGACATCAGTGACTCTAAAATGAGGGCTAAACAAAGTTTACACATGAATTCTACATATGGCATATAAATTTTTAGATTTATATTCAATATGCATTTTAGGAGCATAGTCATTTTGTTACAGTAATAGATTTATGGCATTAAGTGAGACAAAAGTCTAAAGATTAGTATTTTTCTCTATTGGGAAAAGTGTTTTATTATCATTTTGCTTAGAACAAAGCCTTATTTGGGAAGCATTTGTAATTATTAATTTGTAATTATTAAAAATCCAGGGGAAGCTAAAGAGCAGTGGTGAGTCAAATATAGGATATGAGTAATCTGATAAAAGGTAGTTTTACAGTAAGAGAATGGGTCATTTCCATATAAAGCCTCTGACACAGTAGCACTGGATTGTATCACGTTTTATTTCCTTTGTACAGTAAGAAACCACTAGTCTAAATAAGTATGTCATTATGGAGCAGTAGTTTGTATATATTAACTATTTATATTATAGTAGAGCATGTAATTAAAACAAAACAAATTTTCTTTATTTCTAATTTAAGCTCTAATTTTTACCCCTTAAGGCAAAATTTCCTTAGGCCTTCCTCTACAACCTAAAAGTTCATTCTTAGAACAAACAAAACAACACAAATTCTAAGTATAATTTTGTGGTTATGGTGTGAGCCTATTTATATAATATTAGAACATCAAACTTGACTAACTTAGAGCTTAATATTTAAATGAATCTCAACATTGAGCTGTTCTATTGCTAGTTTTAAAGCGTTAAAAAAATGGATGTTACTACAGTAATAATGACTGAATTAGTTCTATACTTTGCAATATGAGTATAGCTGCAAAATTATTTATCTACTTCACTGCCTTCTCCTACCAAAGTTTCTTGAATAAAATCGTTTGGACTAGCCATATCAAATTAGAGAGCAGTCAGGAGTGTCTAAGTCCTGCTTTAAAACAAATATCTTAACAATTACCTAGCCATATGGAAAATAGGGCATGTCTTTCCTGAAACCATTTAAAAAATATATTTTCTATCTAGAACTTAGACTTCATTAGAAATCATTTCTGACTTGTAATGGCCAAGATTGCTGAAATACAGCTCTGTTAAACCACCATGAAAAGAGATGTTAAAAAAGCAGGATTTTTTAAGGCTGCCAATTAACAATTTTCTAATTTTTAAAGCACATTACATTTACATTTTTAACATTGTCAATCTTCAAAAAAACAAAGTGGAGTTAAAGCATTACGAATAAACAAAGGCAGATGTAGTTAGATACAGCTACACACATGCTAACACAGCTTTTTTTACATTATACCAAATTTGAAGCTTCTCACAAGTGTTCATATTGTACTTGTGTTAGGGTTCCTTGACTTAAAGGCCAGATGCTTTTCACAAATGACCAACAATTGTAGTTAGAATAAATTAATGATTGATTTTTTTAAAGCTTTGATGGAATTAAGCGTACTTCTTTTCTCAATGTGCCTATGTGAATGTTTGCCTGTTAAAGTGTTTTTTTTTTTTTTTTTTTGACAAGTGAGGCCACCAGGCAGAAAACAACTGATGCAAAACCCAGGAATAATCCCTCTGTTTAGTTCAACACTATGGTTAGCCTTAACACTGCCTCTATTATCCAATGGATTTAGAGAAACTTTCATTTATTTATTGGCCTCAGTTTTCAGTTCTGTTGCCCTCTTTAAGGAAATCTAGATTTATTCCTATGTAAATACATTTGCATACTGGTACTAGAATTTTTATTACCCCACTAAGTTAAATAGGGGCTGTATACATATGTAGTTTGAAAAATACGTGAAAAA